>OX940981.1:47627046-47952677 GCA_954871275.1 Leptopterna dolabrata
TTTTAGCCCTTAATACCAACTTTTTACCCCCAAAAATCGAAATTAATCCCCTATTCTGTATGAAGACAACTGAAATGGTATTTTTCTGTGTTTACTCACCTTTCCATTCTACTTTCAGTGTTTTATATCAATTGTTCGCGATTTTAGCCGTTTTTACCGATTTCTGACCCATGAAAACTCACTCAAATTTTACCCCCTTAGAATTTTTGAAAATTTCTCATATTCGAACTCATCCTTTTGTTTGACAATACGAAAATTTTGGCTAAATTCTATCGTCTGGAGCGACAAAAAACAAATATGGTATATTTATATTTATACATACCTATGTATATAAATATAAATATACTAAAAAATAACTAAAATACTTTTTTATACCCAAAAAAAATGTATACTTACATTTTGTGTTGAAATCGAGATGAATTCAGGATGTTCTTAAAATTTTGGACCCATTGCACTTAATTTCCTTTGAAATTCGTCAAAAGAGCGGAATGGGAACATTTTTTTCAAAAATCCCGACGGACCTACGTTGTTGCCAAAAGCGTCAGCACTGTGGTACTTGTAACAGTTCCGGTTCAATTGAGTAACCAAAGAAACTGTTACTCGGAGCGTTCAGAGAAGGACCCGCTCAACAACAAACACCCAGCCCAGAATCGTGTAAGGTAAGAGCTCTCACGTAATATCAATTATATTTCAATAATATCTTTATATTGCGAACCTTCCACTCCTCCCCAAACCCAGCGGTATTTCTCAACCCCTATTTTGAGTTATGAACTCAAAGTAAATCCCCCCCCCCCCTCCCAATCATTTTACCACTGTTAATATATACCCATTTAACCTAATTCTTCTAGTATATACACACATGTATCTATACATATCTTTATATACTAAATATTCATTATTAGGAGAGCATTCCGATTGTAGGAGGGAATTAATTAGCGAGCTACAGCATCCCCATTACATACTCAAGCGAAGACTAGTGGAAACACATTTGGAACTTGAAATTTCACCTTGAACAGTGGAAAAAATGCGCAGGCGTAAATCATTTTATTTCTACTGGATTGGCTTTTCTGCGATATACTGATATTTATTGCGTCGATTTATCAAACAGAAAATTATATCGATATTTTTTACTTCGATACTTGATGGAATTGGAATGGAACTGGATGGAATTGAATGCGCAGTCACCGACTGTTCATTCGATTCCATCCAGTTGTTATGAGCTGATGGTTCTTAGTGCAGTGGTGAACTACACGGAAATCAGATAGAACACGGTAGACGGCGGGGATAAGGTGGACAGCTGGGTGCACACGAGGCACAACGAATCTTCGAAACAGTCAGAATTTGATCTACTGAGGGGAAAAACAAAATCCCGGCTCCCGGATGGCTGGCTCCGAATGGGACGCTCACCGTCCAAGCTCGTCCTTGTCAAGGAAACCATCGAGTCATCGGTTTGGGCTTCACCGGCAGACGGCGGGAAAAGGCCGCTGGAGCTGAGACCTACCGCTGCCCGATAAAGCTTTTTTGCTTACCAAGACACAACATAAGTCACGGTCTGTAACAAACCCGGACCCATCCCGCCCACGTCCCCGCTCAACTGCTGCTCGAGACATACAGGCATCGCGTTCGTATTTCAAAGCCTCCTCATAAACGTTTGTCGGTCGAGCATTCCACGTGAATTAATTCAGAGCCAACTTATCATACAGATTTCTATGTGAATTAATTCAGAGTGGATTAATTACCAGACAGATTTCTTTGTTGAGTCAAAACCTTAATTGCCACCTACACAGAAACAATAAACCATTGAGGAAGAATTTACCAAGTTTTCTTCTATGAAAGTCGCCATTCGTTGCCAAGTGAACTCCTGAACTGAGGGAAGATCAAACAATACTTTGTTGAATATCAACATGTTGCGGCAACACAGCTGTAGTTTCGAAGTAGTCCGTAGTTGTATAGCAGCTCGTAGTTGCGGTTTGTATATTGATAATGTTAGTGTGTTAGTGTGACCTGGTGAACCCGGATAAGAAGTTCTGTGCTCCAATCGTGTACCAAGTGGGGATCTTCGGGGTGGGGCTTCTCATCGGTGCTCAGTGTCCATCCATCTGCCCGACGGTACAGCCACCAAATTCTCTGTTTTCGAATTTCGAACGACTTGGACGAACGCCGCCGCCATCTTCTGATTCCCGGTCATCAGCATCCGAGGATTTCCAGATTCGGTGGAATTTTCGCCTTCCAGTTCATCTGCGGAACTTTGTGGATTTCTTTCCAGTTGGGTCTCCAAGCTCCTCGCCGGTGTGAATTGAGTAAGTACCGCTACTGATAAGTGCCCGCAGGTACCTACTTACCACATGCCACCGGTACTTACCACGTGATTTCCCCGGGGCTGCGTATTTCATGTCAGGAAATCACAATCTCAATGTGGGTACTTCTCTTTCCAGAACGTACTCCAGTGCCACTGCCAATACCTGTTGGACTGCACGCTCGATGTATCTGGGATTTCCTCGTCTCCAGCAACCTCGTGCGTCATTATCTGCAGCGTCAAAGGGTGCCTTGAGGTTTCGCCGCACTGGTCAGACTTTTCCATTCTCTTTAATTTTTCTCCATCATCATGATTTTCGCTGTTAGTTGATGCTTCTGAATTCAGAGCATAATAATATTGCAAATGCGAGTATACCTACAAAAATAAGTTAAGTTTAGAACAAATTTTAAACTTATTCATTTAAATTAGGGGGAGCTCCTCATTTAGTTTCGCTTTTCTACAAGCGAAGTTTATTTGTTTGTTTTATTTCTTTCCTTGCAGTTAGAAGGAAACACTCCCGATTCGTTTTTTCGTAATAAATATTTAATATGTCTGAAGAATTAATTGGTTTGTGATGAATTTAAAATTCTCATCACGGTGGCGTGGAAGGTGAGTGAGTGAATTTAGGTAAAGGAGAGAGAAGGAGGAAAAGTCGCAGGCGGCTGTAGTCAACCGAACATCTACGACTTTCGGAGGAGAGAGAGGTGGTGTGGAAGGAAGGTGAGGAAAAGTCGCAGGCGGCTGTAATCAACCGAACATCTACGACTTTGGAGGAGAGAGAGGTGGATGAGGGAATTTCACCTAGGCGGCTGTAGTCAACCGTTCATCTAGGTGAAGGAGAGGAAAGGAGAGGTCCCTTGTCTAGGCGGCTGTATTCAACCGATCATCTAGACAAGGAGGAGGAGGAGAGAGGAGAGAGGAGGTGAAATTCCCAGGCGGCTGTATTCAACCGATCATCTGGGAGGTAAGGTAAGAGAGAGAAGAGAGAGCTGGTTAGAGGAAGTGTCGAATGAAGCTTGAGCGCCAGGATCCGGGGTTTTATAGTACTTGGGGGCCTCTCCCTCCAGCTCCCTGCTGGGAGCTGGTAGTGGGGCCCCAGGTTGAGTAACCCTGGGTTCTGTCGCCTGTCCCCACTCATATCTTTATTTACGGAGCTTTAGTTTGGCGTTTGGATATTGGTGAGAACTTAATATGATAGGAGTGTTCCCGGGAGGGACTCACGACAGAGGTCCCCCCAGTTTGAACCAATATTGGTGCTGAAGGCGCAAGATGACAGGAGCTGAGGGCTACGGCAAACAAGAGGTGGTCGCTGAAGGCGCAAAATGACAGGAGCTGAGGGCTACGGCAAACAAGAGGAGGAGCTGAAGGCGCAAAGTGACAGGGGCTGAGGGCCGATGCAAACAGAGGTTGAGCTGAAGGCGGTCCTTAAAAACTAGTAGTAACATGGTAGATTATAAGTAGGTAGATGATAAGTAGGTAGAACATAAGGTAAGTAACATAACATAAGTAGGTAACATAGGAAGTAGAACATAAGTAGGTAACATAAGGTAGGTAATATAAGGTAGAATATAAGGTAGAAGAAATAGGATGAGATGGTGAGAGTATATACAGCAGTGGTCAGGATCCCTAAACATGTGGCATTTAGGGAAGTGATCGGCAAGGGCGAGATGAGGAGGATGAACAATATTTACAAGGTGAAAGTGAGGGGCAAGGGCGAGATGAGGAGGGTGAACAAGATTTACAATAACGATATTTACAATGTGAAAGCGAGCGGCAAGGGCGAGATGAGGCGGATGAACAATATATACAAACATGATATTTACAATATGTACAATATTTACAACCTTTGTGCAAATTCGGGGAACAAGGCGGAACGGGGTGACGGGAATCCGCCGATTCCTGGGTGTGTGTTGGGTGTGTCGAGTGATAGTGTGTGCGTGAGTGTGTTGTGTGGGGGCGGCGGTTGCTCCGAGCTCGTGGCGAGGCGGGCACGGCGGAGCTCCGAGTTCCGGTACAGTGCGAGTGGATGAAAAAGACACTTGCACTGTCCCGGAATCTCAAGGCCCCGCCGTGATTGCTCATAGCGGGGCGGGGGGTTTGGCCGCCGGGACGAGGGGAACATGGGGACGCTCCCTCCGTCCGTTTCGCCGCCCGGGCCGTTTCGTCCCGGCGGAGACTATCGTGGATATCCCCGGCGATGGAGGGGGGGGAGGGGGTGTTGGAGGGGGTGAAGTTGATACGGGGGGGTCGAAAATCGAAAACGGGGGGGGGCGGTAAACTTGGTGGGGTGACAATTTCGGGGGGGTTGGTGATTTGAACGGGGGGTGGGGGTTTGAAATTTATAGGGGGCAAGCAAATTTGAACGGGGGGCGGTGGGGGCATGAGTTCCGCGAGGTGGAACTCGCGAAGGATGGAGGACATTAGGGGATCTGTGGGGGAGTAGGGAGGGTGTACCCCCGTGGCCTGCGCTGTGCGAAATTCGCGCAGTATTTTCCACTGGGGGTACTTCCATCGCCGGGGCCGGGGAGGTAGTCCGGTGATCCGTGGCGGGACGAAAAGAAGCGGTGTAGTCGGCCCGGGCGAAGGGGGTAGGGGGGAGAGCGGGTCCGGGACGAAAACGTCCCGGAGAATCGCCGCCATTTCCGGATCCGAATCGAAATCCGGAAACGGCGACGGAGGTGACTGGTGCATTGGGAAGAGGTGCGACATCGCGAACGGACGGTGGGAGACTGATAGTGTCTGTGGGTTGGGTTAGCACAGGTGCGGGTTTACACCTGGCTAACGGGACTGTATGTGGTTTGCCGTCAATTAACAGGGTCGCGGTGGTGTGTGTTGTGCGAATGACTTGAAAGGGCCCGGCATAAAGTGGTTGGAAAGTTTTATGGATGCCGGGCTCTTTCAGGTACATGTGTGTGGTGGTGAAAAATCGTTTGGGATAAGTGGTGTCGTTTGTCGGTGTTGTTGAGTGTAGCGGTTCCCTGTTAATAGACGGCGTGTGATTTGGGGTGAAAATGTCGGCTGGTAGACGTAACGGGCCTTTAAATGCGTTTTGTGCGGGGCTGGTTTGGTCTGAAGGACGGGCTGAAGTGCGTAGGCTGAGTAAAATGTAGGGGAGGGATTTGGTCCAGGAAGGGGAATTTGTTGAAGTAGAAATGGCCTGTTTCAGGACCGAGTGCCACCGCTCTATTTTCCCGTTGGATTGGGGATGGTATGGGGTAGTGTGGATTTTGTGGATGCCGAGGGAACGTAGTAAATCGGAAAAGTGGGCGGACTCAAACTGCCTCCCTTGATCGACCGTGACTGTTCGCGGACAACCGTAACGGCTAACCCATTGAGAGAGGAAAGCCGTCGCGACGGTGTCCGCGGTGATGTTTGAGAGTGGAATGCATTCCACCCAGTTGGTGGCACGGTCGATCATCGTGAGGCAGTATTTTTTCCCCTCGGATGGGGGAAGGGGGCCCACTAAATCCAGATGAACGTGTTCCCACGGCAGGGAGTCGGGAATGGTTTGAGGCGGGACATGGGGGTGGGCCGAGACCTTAAACCGCTGGCACTTCTGGCACCCCAGAACCCAGTTACGAATATCTGTGTTCATGTGGGGCCAGAAGTACCGCGTCTTGATAAGGACCCGGCTAGCCCGAATGCCAGGATGGTGAAGGGAGTGATAGTGGAGGAACAACTGCCGCCTCAGTTCCGGTGGGACGTAAGGGCGCGGCGTATCGGCCGTTACGTCACACCAGAGGTCGAGGGGCGGCAGCTGTTCCAATTTGGAGGCGGAAATGAGATTGGAGAGGGCGGGGTCGGAATGTGGAGTTTGCTTTGATTTTAGGATTTGTGGTGAAGGGAAAGGCAGTAACTCCGCCACCGGCGCGGGGGTAGGGGTGGGTCGGGATAGCGCGTCCGCCACGCAGTTGTCGGCCCCCGGCAAGTATCGGATATCGGACGTAAATTGCCCGATAAACTCGAGTTGCCGGAGGCGACGCGGGGAGGCGGATTTGCGATTCTGTAGGAGGGCGTGGGTCAGGGGCTTATGATCAGTGACGACAGAGAACTGCCTGCCCTCCACGAAGTCACGAAAGTGCTTGATGGCTTCGTGGATGGCGAGGAGTTCTCTGTCGAACGTGGAGTAATTTTTTTGGGTGGGGGATAGCGTTTTGGAAAAGAAGCCTAGGGGTTGGGGGGTGGCGCCGGTGTGCTGATGGAGCACTGCCCCGATGGCCCAGTCGGACGCATCGGTGGTGATGGATAGTGGGGCGTGAGGATCGGGATGGGCCAATAGAGCGGCGTCTACTAGGTCCTGTTTGCAAATTTTGAAGGAGGAGATGAGTTGGGGGGTCCAGGTAATGGGGCGGTTGTCATTTTTTTTTGGAGGGTTGGGGAATGGCGTGTATGAGTGGTTGTTGATGTTGTGCTGCGTGTTTGATGTGTCTGCGGTAAAAGTTTAACATACCCAGGAAGCGGCGGAGTTCCGTCACGGTGCGGGGTTGCGGGAAGTCACTAATGGCGTGGACTTTGTCTGCGAGGGGTTTGATGCCCTCGGATGAAACGTGGTGGCCGAGGCAGCGGACGGAGGGTTGGCCGAGAACGCACTTGTCTGTGTTAACCAAGAGGCCTTCGGAGGAGAAGACGTCAAGGATCTGTTGGAGATGGCTGAGGTGTTCTTCCGGCGTCCTGGAGGCCACCAGGACGTCGTCGAGGAAGCAAAAGACGAACGGTAGGCCTCGCAGGATGCTGTCCATATAGCGCTGCCAAGTCTGTGCAGCGTTCCTCAACCCGAAGCCCATCTTAACATACTCGAAAAGTCCGAACGGGGTGATGATGGCGGTTTTCTGGACATCGGGGGGGTGAATGTTGATGTGGTGGAATGCCCGTGAAATGTCGAGGGTAGAGAAGATATTAGCGCCATGGAGGTGCGACGAGAAGTCCCGTAGGTGGGGAACATTATAAAGGTCCGGCGTGGTTTTTGAATTGAGTCGCCGGTAGTCCCCGCAGGGGCGGATATCCCCATTGGGCTTCTGCACGATGTGGAGTGGAGAAGCCCAAGGGGATTTTGAGGGGCGGACGATGCCGTCGGCTATGAGTTTATTAAAATGTTGTCGGGCTTTAGATAGTTGCAGGGGGTGGAGTCGTCGGGCTTTCGCTGTGATGGGGGGGCCGGAAGTCTCAATGTGGTGTTGAATGGTGGAGATGTGGGCAGAGGGGCGGCGCTGGGGGCGGTAGTTGAGGAGGAGGCGTTCAAATTGCGTAGGGGGGTGGTTGATGGCATGGATGAATCCGGGTATGGGTGTTTTTGTGGCGGGGTCGATCAGGCGCGCGTTCCGGACGTCGACCTGGAGACCGAAATATGCGAGAAAATCGGCCCCCAGGATCGCCTTCTCCACGTCCGCCACGGTAAACTCCCACTCGTACGCGAGCCCGCTCATATAAACAGAGGAGCGGTACGTCCCGTACGAGGGGATGGTGGTACCGTTGGCGGCGTAGAGAAGCTGCCGGTAGCAGCGCGCCTGACGACGGAGGATGTTGTTAGGAAATATTGATAGCGCCGCCCCCGTGTCCACCAAGAAAGGTACATTGGTTTTCCTGCAGCGCAGGAAAAGTCGCTGGTGGGTCGGGAGGGCGTTGGGTATAATTGCGGAGGTAGGTACATGTGTCGGCGTTGGCTGGTCCGCCGCGAAGGAGACGCGAGGCGGTTTCTTGTCGTTCCGGAGGGGGGGAACGGTGGAGTCTGCAGGGGGGCTGGCCAGTTTGGTAGGAGGAGGCCTCGCCTTGTTCCGGGGAGGGGGAACGGTAGTGGCGGGCTGAGTGGTGGCCGGAGGGGGTTGTGCCCTGGAGGCGGGCGGGGAGGTTCCGTTCCGTGGTGGGGAAACGGACGCGGCGGCGTGAGTGGCGGCCGGGAGGTTGTCTGCCCTGTTGGCGGGCGTGGAGGGGCCGTTCCGGGGTGGGGGAACGGTAGCGGCGGCGTGAGTGGCGGCCGGAAGGTTGGTTGCCCTGGTGGCGGGCGGGGAGGGGTTGTTCCGTTTGTGGTGGGGTGAGGGGTTTGGCGGCGCTGCAGGCGCGGCCGGGAGGTTGGCAGCCGTGGCGGCGGCGTAGGAGGGGTAGCGTGGCTTGGCGGTGGTGGCTGTGTGAATGCGGGCGGGGGGGGTATGTGCATGGTCCCCCCCGTGTCGGCGAGGAGGGGGGCCCGCCGGATTTACCGGCGGGCGGCTGCGTTTCCCTGCTTAGGGGCGAAGGAGCAGGGGGGTTGGCACTTGCGGGCCTCCCCACCGAAGTTTACATGATAGAAACAACGGTGGGGGGGGTCCGCAGGGAGGTAGTCGGTTGTGGTGGGGCGGGCCGAGTTGGATGCGCGTGTAGCTGCTGGGGACCGTCCTCTGCGCTGGCGGGGAGGGGATGCGTTGCGGCGCTCGGGTGAGCGCCGGCGGCGGCGGTCGGCGGACGAGTCGCGTCGGCGATCCGCCGAAAGGGGTCGACGTCCGTCGAGGGAGGGTGCTCGGCCGCGGTCCCGGGATTGTGTGCGGTCCCGGAAAGGCGGGGGGTGGCGCGGCGTACGCACCTCACCGACGGCGGCCGCAGCGGCCAAGTCGTGCACGGTGTCCGCGAGCCGTAGGAGGGGCTCGTCGGGGCCGTCGAGATGGCTGGCTAGGGCCATCTGGACGGGGTGGGGAAGGGCACGTAACCAGAACGTGCGTGCGATGTCGGCGGTCATAATCCCCTGCAGCTGGTGTCGCAGCCGTCGGTAGAGGTGGGAGGGCTTCTGGTCGCCGAGGTGTTGAGGTTGGGAGAGGGCGGCGACTCGGGCGATTTTCGACGGCTGGTAGGTGTTGATGAGGCGGCTGCGGAGGTCGTCGTACGCAGCGGCGGCGTCGGGGGAGATATCAGAGGTCTGCAGCAGGATCTCGTAGGGCAGTAGCGAAATGATCCGGGAATATCGGGTTTTCTGGCTGCGGATGTTGGCGGCCGAAAATGCTGCGTCCACTTGGAAAAACCAAAGTGCCGGGTCGTGCGTGTAGAAGGGGGGCAGCGACAGAGGGAACGCAGCGGACGCCGTCATGACGTTGGCGGCGGCTGCGGCCGTAGCGGCGGCGGCGGCGGCGGTGTCCGATGTCGCAGAGGTCGGCGGGGAGAGCGTGGAGAAAGGGTTGTCGGCCAATGCGTCGGATGTCGCAGCGGCGGGCGGCTGCAGTGTAGCTGGTCGCAGGAGCGGCGGCGTCGGTGAGTTCGGGTCCATTTCTGTAACTAAAATTCAAAAATTTGACGTGGTTTTGAATTTTGAAATTCGCAATCGGCGGGAGCGGTGGTGCGTTGAGTTGAGAGGTGAGTGTTGAGGGTTGGGCCAAGAATTGCGAATTTAAACTGACTGGTTAAAATTTTGAATTTAAAATTTGGGACACCGAACTATTTGACTGGGGCGACACATGAGGTGGGAAGGTGGGAAGGAAGAAGGTTGAGTGAACGTCGGGTTCACCACTGTGATGAATTTAAAATTCTCATCACGGTGGCGTGGAAGGTGAGTGAGTGAATTTAGGTAAAGGAGAGAGAAGGAGGAAAAGTCGCAGGCGGCTGTAGTCAACCGAACATCTACGACTTTCGGAGGAGAGAGAGGTGGTGTGGAAGGAAGGTGAGGAAAAGTCGCAGGCGGCTGTAATCAACCGAACATCTACGACTTTGGAGGAGAGAGAGGTGGATGAGGGAATTTCACCTAGGCGGCTGTAGTCAACCGTTCATCTAGGTGAAGGAGAGGAAAGGAGAGGTCCCTTGTCTAGGCGGCTGTATTCAACCGATCATCTAGACAAGGAGGAGGAGGAGAGAGGAGAGAGGAGGTGAAATTCCCAGGCGGCTGTATTCAACCGATCATCTGGGAGGTAAGGTAAGAGAGAGAAGAGAGAGCTGGTTAGAGGAAGTGTCGAATGAAGCTTGAGCGCCAGGATCCGGGGTTTTATAGTACTTGGGGGCCTCTCCCTCCAGCTCCCTGCTGGGAGCTGGTAGTGGGGCCCCAGGTTGAGTAACCCTGGGTTCTGTCGCCTGTCCCCACTCATATCTTTATTTACGGAGCTTTAGTTTGGCGTTTGGATATTGGTGAGAACTTAATATGATAGGAGTGTTCCCGGGAGGGACTCACGACATGGTTATTAATTGCAGTAACCCCTTTCCTTCCCGAACATAATATTATCATAAAAATTCTTTGTCGAATTACCTTTGTTAAACTAATTTGTTGAACTAGTGTTGAAACTAATTTTTTGAACTAGCAGAACTTTGCTGAATTAACATAGATACAACAATTTCTTTGTTGAATTATTTATCATACAGATTTCCATGTGAATTAATTCAGAATTTCATGTGAATTAATTCAGAATTCCATGTGATAATATTCAGAGTGAATTAATATTGTCATACAGATTTCTTTGTTGAGTCAAAACCTTAATTGCCACCTACCAGAGTTGGGCAAAAATTAGTTCTGAAACGAAAACTAAAAACTAAAACTAAATTAGTTCCGAACTGGAACTAAAAACTGAAACTATTAGTTTTTATTCGCAACTTCGAAACTAACTTTTGGAACTAAATTAGTTTTAGTTTCAACTGTTGAAACTAAAACTAATTTAGTTTCAAAAGTTAGTTTCGACGTTGCGAATAAAAACTAAAGTAGTTTCATCTTTTATTCGTAGTTTCGGAACTATAAATGAAACTAAATTTTTTTTCCTCGCGTTTTTTTAGCAAACTTTCGAAAAAAATTATTGTTCTCGGTCCAAAATTTTGAAAAACTCGAATTTTCGAAAAAATTTCATACCAAAATCCGTTTCAGACCATCCTGAATCCACTGCCAAAAATTATACCTATATATGTGATTTTCCAGTTGCAATTCTGACTTCACTATCGTATTCAGCGTGTAAAAACCTTAAAAATGAGGTGTCATTTGTCAGAATTTCATTTTTTGGATGACCCCCCCCCCCCCCCCCCCCTCAGCTTCTGGACATTTCAACTCTAAACACGACGGTGAAGTCAGAATTGCAACTGGAATGACACATATATAGGTATAATTTTTGGCAGTGGATTAAGGATGGTCTGAAACGGATTTTGGTATGAAAATTTTTCGAAAATTCGAGTTTTTCAAAATTTTGGACAGAGAACAATAATTTTCCTCGAAAATTCGCTAAAAACGCGAGGGAAAAAAATTTAGTACCATTTTTAGTTCCGAAACTACGAATAAAAGATGAAACTACTTTAGTTTTTATTCGCAACCTCGAAACTAACTTTTGGAACTAAATTAGTTTTAGTTTCAACAGTTGAAACTAAAACTAATTTAGTTCCAAAAGTTAGTTTCGAAGTTGTGAATAAAAACTAAATTAGTTTTTATTTTCAATTTCGGAACTAAAAACTAATTAGTTTTTAGTTTCAACTTTAGTTTAACTAAATTTTTATTCGAATAATCCCAACTCTGCCACCTACACAGAAACAATAAACCTCTGAGGAAGAATTTATCAAGTTTTCTTCCATGAAGTCGCCATTCGTTGCCAAGTGAACTCCTGAACTGAGGGAAGAAGGGGCAATGCTTTGTTGAATATTCATATTATCATACAAATTCTTTGTTGAACTAATTTTTTGAACTAGTGTTGAAACTAATTTGTTGAACTAGCAGAACTTTTCTGAATCATACAACAATTTCTTTGTTGAATTAATCATCATACAGATTTCCATGTGAATTAATTCATAATTCCATGTGAATTAATTGTCATACCCAGATTTCTTTGTTGAGTCACAAATTTAATTGTATTGCTTTGAGGGAGAATTTATCAAGTTTTCTTCTAGAAAGTCGCCATTCGTTGTCGAGTGAACTCCAGAACTGAGGGAAGATCGATCTAACAATACTTGAATGCCTAAGTCCCTCTGTAGAAAAGAATAAGAATAACCACAGTACGGATTACGTAGCAGACAGAAGCACTTAGTTGTCTTTGTGTCCGCCTCACAATAGAAGACGCTGCGACGCCGTCAAATCCTTTTCATAATGAATAGTTAACTGCACGGCGGGTTAGCATCGATTCACTGTCCCCCATACAAGGCTGACTTTATACAACCTCCAGGCTCCATTATTTCCAAGGCGTTCCTTTTGTTCAAAAGAGTTAACTCATTTAAAGAGTTACTTTTGTTGAAAACACCGAAGGAGTCGGGAGAGGAAAGACGTGAGAATGTATAAATTACCACAGATTGTTACCATGGCGGGAGTAAGCAGCGGTGAAGCGCGGATCAACACCCTGCGGTTCTGCTTCCCTTAAGTGTGATTTTATTCTAAAATATATTGAAACTCAATTCTACATAAAGGAGAATTGAAAATAATGATTTCGGTTTAGCAAGCGAATTTTGAATCTGGAACTTGTTGCAATTAGTCGGTTTATAGAAAATGCATTTTTGAAAAATCGTTAGTTTCTTTTCTGTGCCAAATTATTCTCTGAAATCGTAGATTTTCTTACTCTTGACGTCCAAAATCCTAAATGAATCGAGCAAGTTATAGGAACAAAGATGTTCCAGCGTCATTTCTGGAATATCTTAAGTATTATGAGTGGCGTACAACTCATTCAGCAATTGTGACATACAACAACGACTTTGAAAAGAGGTAGTGGCTTCTTTTGGTTTATTATTTTCAATAATGAACCTTTGGAATCGAGCATGAAAAAAAAATAAAAAACTTTACCCCCCCCCCCCCCCCCCCCCCCAACTCAAAATTTGATGGTTTCCGTTTCAAGGTATGTAGAATCCGAAAATGCAATATAAAAATGTCTGTCCTTCCGCCGTAATTCGCACTTTTCTTAGTTACCATGAACCAAAATTGACGAATTTCGGTTTATAGGTCCCATTTGGGGTCTAGTTGGTCCTCGAAGCTCGGCGTTAATGTCAGTCATCTCTTAGGGGTGAAAAATAGAGGGTGAAATCTCCAGGACGCAGTTATCTGGAATTTTTTTAAATTTTTAAAAAAATAGTTCTCGAAGTTGTAAGTTTTTTGAGACCACCCGGAGCATTGCACGTCTATCCGTTCGCTCACAGCAGGCCCAGAATTTTGCACCGACAGGCTTCTTCAACAGGAGGGTGAATGAAATTGTATACATTCAGCCCAAATATCATAACTAGGGGCGCGGAAACAATCGGGAATTGGCAGGAGATAATCATTGCTAGGGAGCACCAGATTATAATCACGGATGGCTGTATGAAGTAGAGTTGGTTGTTCTGTGATATTATTTAATTTGAAAAATGATGGCTCTTTTGGAGTTTGTTGATAGGTAGTGAAACTTGAACAAACGTTGAAGTATCATTGATGGGCAAATTATTACACAACGATAAATTATTACACAACAAATCATTAAACTATCTACCTAGAAGGGGCACCTATACAGGTAAATTATTACCCAACGGTTTTTTATTTGCCTAATGCTTCATGAATAACTACAAAATAATAAATGATTGAATTATTGAATCCCGCGCATTTGTAGGAAACTTAAATTCCGGAGCCGGCTCCAGTACTCGATTTAGGGCTCTCCTGGAGGGGGCACGAGGGTATTGACCACAGAAAACAGTGATCTACGCAGAAGGGGCATCTATAGAGGTAAACTATAAACCTTTGTGTAATAATTTGCAGCGTTTTTACAATCAAAATCAACTATCGGTGCAAATCTCCTGAAGCCTAGAATGATTATGATATCGTCGGTGATGATACCCCGAGTGCGCAGTGATGAACAGCGCTCAATAATCAGGTTGTGTTCGGTTCCGAGTACACCCAGGAAACGAGGGTTGTGGACGATTCTGTTCCAAGAGGCGGTTCGCGTTCGGCGAGTTTCCAGGGAAGGCAGACATTCGTTTCCGACGAGATATGAAAAAACCTGGTTCGGAGAACACCATTCCCAAACCACCTGCTCACACAACAATACCCCTACGGACTTTTCCTCCCGTTTGCTACCGCGAAAAACCCTTCCGCGCCCTTCCACCACAAGTGATTTCTGTTTTCCAATTTTCCACGACCGAAACTTCTTTTATTTCATTTATTTTTTTTTTTTTTTTTGCGATTTTGATAATTTAGAATTGAGTACCTACCCATCTATGATGCAGAGTACGACTGATATTCACGCTGGGAAAAAACGCTGCAAAGTCCTTGTCACATGGGATTATTATTCTATTGGACATAGTAGAGAAATACTAGGCTGTTCATTTATTGCTTCTTTCATGAGCAACTATTAAAATAGCTATTTTTGATGGTTTCCACCAATTTTCGCCCCCAAAAACACGAATTAGGATCGGCTTTTTTTTAAAGATTATCTTTGATAATTGATAGAACTATTTCATTGTCTTGATTCACCTGTTGACACTACGTCTGGTGTTATTATACGAATTTGTTGATTTCAGAAAATTTCCCATGTTTTTGACTCATAAGAAATGAATTTCGGGAACTTAACCTTCGTTACAACCTCAATTCTTCACTCTTCGGTCAAAATCAACTTAATATTCGGTATTCTCGCCCTAAAAAAACATGGAAAACGATTCCTCACAAGCTCATGTTAACTAAAACCTCAAACATCCCTCGAAAACCCCTATTTTTGCACCCATTTTTCTCCCATAACACCCCGGGGTGTATGCCGATCGGGCTGCCGAGTTTCGGAGCACAACTAGGACTCAACTGGCGACCCACCCAAACTGTGTGTGGAAAAACGACGATTTTAGACCAATTCTTACGGCCCTAATTTCTGTGCAAGTTAATAAATAAACAGACAAACAGCCTCTCTCGCTAGCGGTTTGTGGCGCTGCAGTCGTCCTCAGCTGCATCGAACAGGAATAGAAAGTACATACATGCGTACGTAGCAGAAACGACATACCTAGGTACCAATAAACATTCAAAAAATTACCAAAACGTGAGAAGGTGGCTAGTGAAACTTAACAGTGTAAAGATATAGGATGTCAGATAAGCAGATCGGTAAGCAAGATGAGAATTTATTGTTTGGTAAGTAGGTAGGTACCAGTGAGTTGCAAGAAAATAATGTGTAACTGATTACACAAAAAATAAAAAATTTCAATATCGTACACGTACCTACCTCAGGACATTCTTCATCTTTACAAGGAGCAAATACCTTGTAATAAAAGTACAAAAAGCTTACTACATAAGTACCTACCTCCCAAAAGTCCTTTAAGTGAATTTTCGAAGAAAAGGAAGCTATTGTTCTCGGTCCAAAATTTTTAAAACTCGAATTTCCGAAAGATTTTTAAACCAAAATCCGTTTCAGACCATCCTGAATTCACTGCCGAAAGACACCAAAAATTATATGTATATATATATATATTTATATATATATTTATATATATATATATTTATATATTTATATATTTATATATGTATGTGTCATTCCAGACGATAACTCTCGATAGAATTGAGATAAAAAGTTCAAATTTGCACGAAAAATCTGTCTTGGCAATCGACAGGCTAAGTTCGAAGATGGGCAGAATCGGGTCACTCTAAGGGGGAGTTTTGGGGAATTTTAGGGGGGGAAAATTACCCATAAATTCCCAAAATTTAAAAGTCTGACAAGTGACACCTCATTTTAAAGGTTTTTGTACGCTGAACACGATGGTGAAATCAGAATTGCGATATCTCATTCCATTCTCAAACTGGAGCACTTTGAAGATGAAGGAACGTGGTTATTTCTTGAGATGTTCTTCCTGGTTCGTCTGCTCTAATCTGATAACGGAATGGGATATCGCAATTCTGACTTCACCATCGTGTTCAGCGTTGGAAAATCTACAAACCGAGGTGTTACTCGGCAAAAAATGGAACAAAAAATTGTTACGTATCCAATACCTACTCTTCTGGTATTCAAAACATTTTTGATTTCCCCCTCCCCCTCCTTCCACCCAAATTTTACTTTGCGTAAAACTACTCCTGTTTTAATTGTGTATGGTATCAAGTTGGGAAAACATTGGCCGAAAAATAATTTTCAGAAAATTTTAGGCGGAGGAGGAAGATGCCGAAAACTTCGAAAATTCGCTCTTATAGCCATGCTGCATGACGGTGTTTTTTTTTTTTTTTACTTTACTGTGGTCAACGTATTCATTGGTACCACATCTCTATCTGGCTATGGGATTTCAAAAATAGGAGAGAAAAGTGCGGGGATTTTAAAATACGAGGGTGAATGCGGCTGCAGCTGAGGACGACTGCAGCGCCACAAACCGCTAGCGGCTGGGAATCAAACTAGGGATTTGACTCTGGGAGTAGACTTTTGTATGATTTTATCTGTGACGCTGTGACGCTGTGAGGCAGCGGAGTGGGGAGCCGGGGTTTGTGGACTGAACGTCGAGTATGACGGACCAATGAGATTCCGATGACCCAGACGCCGGGGTCTCTGCTGCTGTTACAGTGGACAGGAGTAGGAAGTGAGGGGCTGCATATAGTTTATCACCTCCGGTGCGACATGAGAGATGGAATTCACTTCAAGGGCAGATAATCAGCGCATGCGGAACAAGTTCGCGAGAGGCTGTTGATATGCAGATTGTGATTGATGCCTCCGAATTCCGTGTGTCTCTGTTGTGGGACGGCGAGACGCGAAAGACGGTTCCTTGAGGGGGTCCATTACCATAAATGATATCTTACCCCCGAGTTAAGGCTGATCTTCAGTAATGATATCTTACCCCCAAGGCCATTGGGTTCGTGAATCCGACGATACCTCGCATGGATCTCCCCCTACATGGATCTCATCATCCATCGACTCAGCAATCGGAAATTTTCTTTCGAAATGTCCGACCGTTAAGGGAGAGCCCTCCCCATAAGAAGTAGCCGCTTCGGGCTGAAGAAAAAATCGCTCTCCCAGGAAAAGAAGAAACGCCCATTAAAAAACCCCCGGAGGGCAGTGCACCACATCTGCGGTGTCGAGGGTTACATCTGTCATTGGACATCTGTTACCATTGATCGGTCTTGGAGGATGGATGATCAAAACATCAGCAGAGGGCTGAGCTCGTCTCAAACACCTGCGGACCCGCATCCTAAACCCTTTTTGTTTCGTCCTCACGAGGAATGGCTCACATGCGTTGCTAGTGGATTCCAGCTATCTGGTTAACGTACGCGTATATGAGAACATGAAAACAACCAAATTTAGACCAGCAAACTTGTTGGAAAAATGATCAGGAACAGACATCTGATCGGGTACATATTGTTGCCTTCCACTTCATTAAAGATTTTAGCAGCGCTTTACTAGTTTAAAAACTGCAGAAATATAGCACATACCTACACAAATGTTGCTGTTCATTTATTGTTTCTTTCAAGCGCAGTAATTGAAATCGTTATTTTTGATGGTTTCCCCAAATTTTGGCCCCCAAAAACACATTGATCGTCTCTTTTGATTGATCGTATCTTTGAACATTGATAGTGCCACTTAACTCTCATGATTCACCTGCTTGTGCTACTTCTAGGGTTATTATACAAATTTATGGTGATTTCAGACAATTTCCCAGGTTTTTGACTATTAAAAAATGAATTTCGGGGGCTTTACCTTCGTTACAACCTCAATTCTTCACTCTTTGATCAAAATCAACTTCATATTCGGTCTTCTCGCCCTAAAAAACATGGAAAACGATACATAACAAGCTCGTGTTCACTAAAACCTCAAAAAAAAAACCTCGAGAACCCCTATTTTTACACCCATTCGTCTCCCATAACGCCCCTTGGTGTACACCGATCGGCCGGTGGCCGAGTCTTTTACTTATTTCCCTACTTAGGTACATGTTCTTATGCTGAATCAAATAAAACATAACAAATTTTAAAGAATGTTTAAAAAGCGCTGCAAAGTCTTTGTCACATGGGTGTATTATTCTACTGGAAACACCTACAGAAATGTTGGCTGTTCATTTATTGTTGCTTTCATGTAAAATAATTTAAATAGCCATTTCTGGCGGTTTCCACGAATTTTGGCCCCTAAAACACAAATTAGGTACGCTCTTTTTTTTTTTTTTTTTCAAATTATCTTTGATCATTGGTAGTGCCATTTAATCGTCTTGATTCACCTGCTGACACTTTTTCTAGTGCTATTATACAAATTTATAGTTATTTCGGAAAATTTCCCAGGTTTTTGACTCATAAAAAATCAATTTTGGGAGCAGAACCTTTGGTAGAACCTCAATTTTCCACTATTTGGTCAAAATCGACTTCACATTCGGTCTTCTCGTCCCAAAAACATGGAAACCGATACCTCAAAAGGTCATGTTACTAAAACACAAAAACCAACTATTTGTATAGGTACCCATTTTAACTCATAACGCCCCTGAGTATATTCCGACCGGGCTACAGAGTTTCGGGACACAACTAGGGCCCAAATTTTTTTTTTTGGACCGAAAATGAAGCCGGTATGCACGATACGGCGTACGGCGGACGGAGTATGGCGGACGGACATTGCAGTTCTGGAATCTACGCACCTTGAAACGTAAAATAAGCAACTAGCAGTACGCGTTCTTCGGACGGAGAATGAGCTCATTAAAATGGGCAGTCCTATGTGGAAAGGTAGGTATTTATGTGACATACTACTTAAAGTTACCAACAATAGTAAGCTGTATGGAGAAAGAAAGTTGGTAATTATCTTATTATGACACTCCGGATTGAACTGATGAAAAATTGGGAAGAGTAAATAAACTAAAAGGAACAAACGAAGCAGCGTAATTGGTCACAATTTCAATTTTCATCAGATCGCTTGCCCTCAAATGGGCTCGCCACAAAAAACTCACCGAACGAGGAAATTGAATTTTCATTCGGTCAACAGGTGCGTCCAATTATTGAAACTCAACTTCAATATATTTCCGAGAGGGATGAAGGGGCTTAAGTTCAATAAAGCCTTTATCGAGCCTGTTCGGCGTGAGTAGGCATAGAAGGATGATGAACAACCAGGTTTTTCGGAGCATCGTGCGGAATGAGGTTTTTTTTTTTTTTAGAGAGAGGAATAACAGAGAGGAGGAAGCAGTGGAGGGACAATTTGAGTGGAATATGGGGTGGTTTGTGCTACCGATCCGGATGTTCCAGAAAAGATAGAAGCGGTGTGGTGGGAAAAGGATAAATCAAATATTTTATCGGATTACCTTCCGAATTAGAGCAGGAGGTGGGATGAAGGTAAAAGGCAGAGGCCCAATAATACCACCGGTGGAGTTGTGGGAGGTGAAACTCGGTTCCTCCATTAAAATTTATTACTGCCGTCCTTAGAAATTCCTCGGGCAACCTGAGCCCCCCGCGCAGCCGTTTTCCCGGGCCCGTAGCGGCTTTTCATCTGAAATTATGGCTGAGGCTACGTAGATGTATCCGAGGAGGCCGCAGACGGTCAATCGGAGCTTCACCGGTTAATACATCCGACCATACAACATCCGACTCGTCCGATTCGAAAGTTCTCCACGCGAGTCCTCCATCAGTCCAAAACCAATTTATTGGTTGTTTCACCGGATATTTAATTTTTTTTGCTTTGGAGGCAGTTGAAATGTTGACGAACTGCAAGGAAGAGGACTTGAAGGACACAAACTTCTTCAAGAAGACCTCGGCACCACCAAGAAAACTACAGGCACTGAACGAGAAAAGGATTGGAATACAGAATGAGATAAGCGAAAAACAGAACATCTCAGTCCAATACAAAAACGCTGCAAAGCCACACCTACAGAAATGTGGCTGTTCATTTATTGTATCTTTCATGTGCAATAATTGAAATAGTTATTTTTGATAGTTTCCACCATTTGACCCCCAAAAACACGAATAATGCTCGGTTTTTTTATTTAACAGATTATTTTTGATCATTCTTAGTACCATTTAATTGTCTTGATTGACCCGTTGATACTACTTCTAGTGTTATTATACAAACGTATGGTGATTTCAGACTATTTCCCATGTTTTTGACTAACAAAAAATTAATTTCGGGAACTTGACCTTCTAATTTCGGGAACTTGACCTTCGTCACAACCTCAATTCAACACTCTTCGGTCGAAATCGACCTAATATTCGGTCTTCTCGCCCTAAAAAAAAACATGGTAAACGATACCCTACAAGCTCATGATCACTAAAACCTCAAAAATCCCTCGAAAACCAATATTTTTACACCCATTTTTCTCCAATAACACCCTTGGGTGTACTCCGATTGGGCTGTAGTGTTTCGGAGCAATTCTAGGACCCAAATGTGCTCCCAAATGGGGACCCAAACTGTGCGCGGAAGAACGACGATTTTAGACCAAAATTTAACGTACATTTAAGTCCTGTAGTTTTTTACATTTAAGGCTGAAACTTCGTTAGAACCTCAATTTTCCACTCTTTGGTCAAAATCGACTTCGGATTCGGTCTTCTCGTCCCAAAAACATGGAAAACAATACCTCAAAAGTTCATGTTACTAACATGTTACTAAAACACAAAACGTATCTATTTTGGTTTATTATTCTGTGAATAATACACCTATGTATTCGCTCAGCAAAAAATTTTTTCTTTTCCGTTTCAAGGTGCGTAGATTCCAAAAATGCATGCAGCGTACCTTATTCGTGTTTTGGGAGCCAAAATTGGTGGAAACCGTCCGAAATAGCTATTTCAATTATTTCACATGATGAAACAATAAATGAACAGCCAACATTTCTGTAGGTAAGTCCAATAGAATAATAAACCCATGTGACAAGGACTTTGCAGCGTTTTATACCCATTTTCGCTCATAACACCCCTGGGTATATTCCGATCGAGCTGCTAAGTTTCGGGACACAACTAGGGCCCAAATGGAGCCAGCGTGCGAAACAACGAATTTTTTAGACCGAAAATGAAGCCGGTACGCATGATAGGGCGGACGGCGGACGGAAATTGCATTTTGGTTTATTATTCTGTGAATAATACACCTACGCTATCGCTCAGCAAAAAATTTTTATAACACCCCCCTCAAAATTTTTTCTTTTACGTTTCAAGGTGCGCAGATTCCAAAAATGCAAATTGTGTGTGTGATGGAATCAGGTCCAAACGGCTGAACGGATTTTCGTGAGTATGGTCTCACTGTGATCAGTGAGCTCCGAGCCAGGTTACGGGCTATCGCTCGACCCTCCGGACCTTCCGTTTGATCGTATTCCCGGCCGTCTCTAACGACATCGTCCGAGTTCGTGCTTTCGGTAGCTACGGTCGAGCCCATGCTTAGGATCACTTTCGACCCCAAGCCAGAATAAAAGGCGGGTGCTGTCGCAGTCTGAAAGAAGTTATCGCGGCGGTTTCAACCGTACTAAAACGTACACTAAACGTCGACGATCCTGATTTCATCGTCAGAACTATCGCGTGGTTTACAGGTGGTTGCCCTAAAGTTTTAATAAAATTTTAACAGAATTTT
Source organism: Leptopterna dolabrata (assembly GCA_954871275.1). Lineage (NCBI taxonomy): Eukaryota > Metazoa > Arthropoda > Insecta > Hemiptera > Miridae > Leptopterna > Leptopterna dolabrata. Next base: position 47,648,674 of record OX940981.1, read on the forward strand.
GTTTTGACAAAATTTATTTTAACAAATTTCTTAAACAGAATTTTGTTTTAACAAATTTTGTTTCAACAAAATTTTGTTAATTTTTGTTTTGCTAATTTTGTTAGTTTTGTTTTTGTTAGTTTTGTATAGTTAGTTTGTTAGTTCTGTAAGTTTGTTAGTTTTTGTTTAAAAAAAATTCTAACAAATTTTGTTTTAACTAAATTTTAAAGTTTTAACAAAATTTTAACTGAATTCTAACAAAAATCGTCACCCCAGCCACTCCATTCTCAAGTTTCTACACACAGTTTCACGATCTTACGGATGTCGGTAAGAAACCGTGATCCATATAAGATCGTGAAACTGTGTGTATAAACTTAAGAATGGAGTGGCTGGGGCAATGCTTTTTGTTAGAATTCAGCTGAAATTTTGTTAGAACTCGCTTTTTGTTAGAAGCGGAGTAGAAGATTTGACGACGCAGGTTCGTATCTTTGTAGATAAAAAGGCTGGATTTTTCTTCTTCTTTTTTTTCCAACTTTAATCCTACCAACATTCAGCCACATGTTTAAAAAATAATAATAATGGGTAGGTACCGAGGGACATTCGGCTAACTAGAATAAGTAATTACAGTCGACTCCCGGTAATTAAAACTCTCGACAGATGAAACTCTCGTTAATTTGAAGGAATTCTCTGGTCCCTTGAGATTCTCGTGGTAAACTGAAAAAAAAACGCCCTCGGGAACTTCCTATAAACTGAAGTGAGAGAGGACTCCTCCCGTTAATTTGAAGTAAAGTGGGGTTTGGAAAACAGTTTGAGCGATTGAAATGAACAATCCTGCTGTTTGTTTACCGATTCAGTTTGGATTCATCTCGTTAAGTCGTGGCCACGCAAGCGCACAAGTGTCCCTCTGCTTCAGAGAAGAAAAACGCTGCAAAGTCCTTGTCACATGGGTTTATTATTCTACTGGACATACCTATTTCTGGTGGTTTCCACCAATTTTGGGCCCCAAAACTTGAATTAGGTATGCTCCTCTTTTGGTTTATTATTCTGTGAATAATACACCTATGTATTCGCTCAGCAAAAAATTTTTATAACACCCACTCAAACTTTTTTCTTTTCCGTTTCAAGGTGATTAGATTCCAAAAATGCAATGTCCGTCCGCCGTCCGCCGTACGCCGTATCACGTCTACAGGCCTCATTTTCGGTTTAAAAAAATCGTTCTTCCGCACACATGCTCCATTTGGGCCCTAGTTGTGTCCCGAAACTTTTCAGCCCGATCGGAATATACCCAGGGGTGTTATCCGTGAAAATGTGTGTGAAAATAGGTACTGTTTGCGTTTTAGCAATCTGTTGGTAACATGAGCTTCTGAGATATCGTTTTCCATGTTTTTGGGGACCAGAAGACCGAATATGAAGTCGATTTTGACCAAAGAGTGGAAAATTGAGTTCTACCGAATGTTCAGCTCCAGAAATTGATTTTTTATGAGTGAAAAACCTGGAAAATAGTCTGAAATCACCATCAGTTTGTATAATAACACTGGAAAAAGTGTCAACACGTGGATCAAGACGATTAAATGGCACTACTAATGATCAATGATAGTTGAAAAAAAAGAGCGTACCTAATTTGTGTTTTAGGGGCCATTTGTGTTCAATGGAAACCATCAGAAATAGCTATTTCGATTATTGCGCATGAAAGAAACAATAAATGAACAGCCAAAATTTCTGTAGGTATGTCTAAAAGTCCAAAAGAATAATAAACCCATGTGACAAGGACTTTGCAGCGTTTTTGGAATCTACGCACCTTGAAACGGAAAAGAAAAAATTTTTAGGGGGGTGTTATACAATTTTTTTGCTGAGCGAATACGTAGGTGTATTATTCACAGAATAATAAACCAAAAGTTATAGAGGCCGCAGAAAATGGAGCGAAGAGCGATAAATAAATGCACAAATTTTTGCAACTCTCGTTAATTTGAAATTTTCCCTAGGCCCCTCTCGATAAATAAGACTCTCGGTAAATAAAAACTCTCGGTAATTTAACTTTTCATGAGGTCCCCAGGACTTCAATTTATCGGGAGTACTTACATAATAATTATAGAGGTATTGGATATAGCGTGAATTGGATATAGTATTACTTACATAATAGCATTACTTACAGGCATTGGATATAGTATTACTTACATAATAATTATATATAGCATTATACGGTACCTACTTACATAATAATTACACAGGTATTGGAGATAGTGTGAATAAGTGAACCAGTAGATAACCTAGTCTGTTTGTATATAGTACAGTACAGTATATAGTATACAGTACAGTATAGTATATAGGTACAGTACAGTATATATAGATACAGTATAAGTACATAGGTACAGTATAGTACATAGTATACAGGTATTGGATATAGTCTACAGGCATTTGATATACTATTAGATATAGTATAGGTATTGGATATAGTATACAGGTATTGGATATATGATACAGATATTGGATATAGTATACAGGTATTGTATATAGTATATATTATATAAGTAAAGTATATAATATACAGTTCAGTATAGTATACAGGTATTGGATACAGTGTACAGGTATTGGATATAGTATGGGATATAGTACAAGTATTGGATATAGTACATAGGTACAGTATAGTATATAAGTACGGTATAGTATATAGTATACAGGTATCGGATATAGTGTGAATTGGATATAGTATTACTTACATAATAATTATACAGCATTATACTGCACTTACATAATAACTACACAGGTATTGGATATAGTGTGAACCGAAATCAGTAGATAACCTGATCTGTTTGTATATTCACCATTTTGTCATCTACATTGGATGGTGGATGGATCGGATCCCGCACGGATTTGTATTCCAATTTCCATATCCCAACCTCAACGTCCCAGTGGACTCAACACCGCGAAACCGTCAATCCGAGTTCGCCTCAAGTAAATGCCGTATTTTTATTGAGGTTTCCGCGAATCCCTTGAAAGCTGCGAAGGCGAGTACTGTGGCGGGAACACGGTGTATTTATTTAATATTTTTCCTCCTCCTCGCTCCCTTCGGATGCTTTTACCTGTATGAGCTTTCCCCTTAGGTCGTAAACCATCTCAGGTGTTCTTACGGAAAACATTTCGCCTCTTGTTACATTTTTTTCGGTCGACACGACTCCAACGTACGGGCCAGACAAGATCCAAATAGAAGCCAACGTCACAAGATATGGATGATTGAAGTTTCTGTGGCATCAGAATTCAAATTCCCAACATTATAGCTGTTTATATTATCACTAAAAAATTATTACACAGAAATGCTGATGGATCACGTTTCAGATCAGAAGTATGTAGCTTAAAAATTGTTTGTTAACAGGTCGGTATTACAAAATTTAGAATTCAAGATAAAAACTAAAACTTTTTTTAAATTAAACCTATCTCTCTTTTGAGAGATAATCTCACGAGCATAGTTTCATGTAAACAGTTTTCCTGCCAACCAACATTTTGGTTTATTATTTTCAATGACGAACCTTTGGAATCGAGCGTGAAATAAAATTGTTTAAACCCCCCCCCCCCCCCCCCTTAAAATTGGATGGCTTGCGTTTCAAGGTATGTGGAATCCGAAAATGGACTTCTAAAAAATTCTGTAGTCCGCCGCACGCCACAGTTTCCTCAATTTCCGCAAACCCAAAATCTGATGTTTCTCATGAACCTATGGCCCGATTTTGATGAATTTTCAGGAACTTTACTCCCAACTACGCGGAAGAATTTTCGTTTTACTTCTTTTTTTTTTTAAATGCACGTTATGGTTCATGCACAATAACAAATAAAATATAGATACAATTCTTGAATCACCTGCACATTTATGAAACCGTGGGGCTTTCCAGTGGAGGGCACGAGGATGGGTACTGACCACAGTATACAGTGGTCTACGCATAAGGGGCATCTATACAGGTAAATAATACACCGTTGTGTAATAACTTGCAGTTTTTTTTAAACCTCAAAATCGGATTCAGCACACTCCAAAACCTCTTCTTGGCCAATCTTCAGCACAAAATTCCAAAACCGGCGAAAGACTGGTTTGACGTAAGGCATAATTAATATTAGTGTTGGGTGGGTTCCTCCCTGGCAATTCGGTGACGCCAATATTATTAATTTCATCATCCATTTCTGAACGCATTCCTTTATGCTTTTGATTATGAACGTAGGTTTTAGTTTAGTGTAGACTTTAGACGGTACCTAAAAATACCCATCACTCAAATTTTAGGAATATGGAAATTACGATGTGTGAAAAACCACATCGTGGATCTAATGAGCAGGCACCGTCTCTCGGCCAGCCTTCCCATAAACTGGCGAATTTCAAGAGAGAAGCTTTTCGCAGAGAATGCGATGCAAACTACTCAGATTTATGCTAAACTTACGCAGCGATAATTACGCACAACCTCTCAATGCACGTCTTGTCGCAACATATTTCTTCTCCCACATTCTGCCAAAAAAACGTTCAAAAATCTAAATTCGTACGCATTTCATCCTCTTGATAAACGTTGGATACTTTTGCAGGTTTGTTGGTTCATTTTTGCTAAGTTCACTTGGGTAACACCTAATAAGGGCCGGTTTCACCAACCAGAGTTAAAGTGTGAGTTATGGTTAACTGTCGAGTTACAGAAAAAAAAAAATGCATTTTCCCTCCTCGAGTTAGGTGTAGCTCTGAGTTTAGTGGGAATTTCAACTCCCTGCATTATTTTCATTTTGGTATATTATTCTGTGAATAATACACCTATGTATGTATTCGCTCAGCAAAAAATTGTTATAACGTCCCCTCAAAATTTTTTCATTTACGTTTCAAGGTGCGTAGATTCCAAAAATGCAATGTTTTTCGGTGTTTTAGCAACATGAACTTGTGAGGTATCGTATTCCACGTTTTTAAGGAAGAGGAGGTCGAATATGAAGTTGATTTTGACCAAAGAGTGGAAAATTGAAGTTTTAACGAAGTGTCAGCCATAAATTTACGTTGAAATTTGATCGAAAATCGTCGGTCTTCCGCACACAGTTAGGGTCCCCATTTGGGAACACATCTGGATCCTAGTTGTGCTCCGAAGCTCGGCAGCCCGATCGGAATACACCCAGGGGTGTTACGGGTGGAAAAGGGGTGTAAAAATAGGTTTTTTCGAGAGTTTTAGTGAACATGAGCTTGTGAGGTATCGTCTTCCATGTTTTTTTAGGGCGAGAAGACCGAATATGAAGTTGATTTTGATCAAAGAGTGAAGAAATGAGGTTGCAACGAAGGCTCAGCTCCCAAAATTAATTTTTTATGAGTCAAAATTGGGAAATTTGTTTGAAGTCACCATAAACTTGTATAATAACACCAGAAGTAGTATCAACAGGTGAACCAAGACAATTAAATGGCACTATCAACGATCAAATATAATTTGCCAAAAATAGGAGCCTAATTCGTGTTTTAGGGGGGCCAAAATTGATGTAAACCATAAAAAATAGCTATTTCAATTACCGCACATGAAAGACACAATAAATGAACAGCCCACCCACATTTCTGGAGGTGAGTCCAACAGAATTATAATACAGCCATGTGACAAGGACTTTGCAGCCTTTTTTTACATTATTTTCCATCACAGCCCTGGGGCTGATTGTCTTCCCCCAGGTTTCTTCGGTGGTTCGGATTTGTTCGGAAGGTGTGATCAACTCCGTTTTGCACCTGACGATCATTACGTATGTTTCAATTTTCGTACAGCGCAGTCCAAATTTTGTTCAACTAGGTAATAGATTCGGTTAAAAGAATATACTTCACGTCCTCTGAGCCTCACTTCCTCAGATGGATTTGAAGGCCCATGACAGACAGAGAGGGAGACAATACTATTTAATCGAGAAAAATCTCATAAATACGTAGAGCGGTGAGCCAAATGCAAATTGATTTATATTACAGTTTTTACAAACGATGAACGCTGATTTTCTTAATTGTAATATTAACTATTTCGTTTTATCAGCTATCTTCTCAAAGAATATTCCCCCCCCCCCCCCCATTCACCCTTAGTTCTTTGATTTTTCAAGCAGCAATAGTTTCTTTTAAACGCAAGCAACATCTATTACACATATATGATGATATAGAAATAAAGGGAAACAAACGCTGCAAAGTCACATGGGTTTATTAGTCTATTTGACTTCCCTTTATTATACTTTATACGTTTATTAATTACTATTTATTATACTTTATAAGTTTATAAATTTATTATTTATTATACTTACCTACAGAAATGCTGGAAATACATGTATTGTTTCTTTCATGTGCAATAATTGAAATAGCTATTTTTGATTGTTTCCACCAATTTTTGCCCCCAAAAACACGAATCACGCTCCTATTTTCGACAAATTATCTTTGATCATTGGTGTCATCTAATTGTCTTGATTCACCCGTTGAAACTATTTCCAGTGTTATTATACAAAATTATGGGGATTTCAGACAATTTCCCAGATTTATGGCTCATACAAAATGAATTTTGGGAGCTGAACCTCCGTTGCAACCTCAATTCTTCACTCTTCGGTCAAAATCCACCTAATATTCGGTCTTCTCGCCCTGAAAAAACGTGGAAAACGATACCTCCCAAGCTCGAGTTCACTAAAACCTCAAAAATCCCTCGAAAACCCCTATTTTTACACCCATTTTTCTCCGATAACACACCTGGGTGTATGCCGATCGGGCTGCCGAGTTTCGGAGCACAACTAGGACCCAAATGTGTTTCCAAATGGGGACCCAAACTGAGTGCGGAAGAACTACGGTTTTAGACCAAATTTTAACGTAAATTTAAGACTGAAACTTCGCTAGAACCTCAATTTCCACTCTTTGGTCAAAATCGACTTCATATTCGGTCTACTCCTCCTAAAAAACATGAAAAATGATAGCTCACAGGTTCATGTTATAAAACACCAAAAAACCATATTTTTACACCCATTTTCACTCATAACACCCCTCGGTGTATTCTGATCGGGCTGCAAAGTTTCAGGACACAACTAGGGCCCAAATGAAGCCTGTGTGCGAATAAACGAATTTTTTAGACGGAAATTGAAGTAGATATGCATGATAGGGCGGACGGACTTTTGAGGAGGTGTTATAGGAAACTTTTTGCTGAGCGAATACATAGGTGCATTATTCACAGATTAATAAACCAAAAGGATTTGAAGGCCCACGACAGAATCCCTCGTCATAGCCCAGGAAATTATGCCCCGCGGTGCCACAACTTTTATGGGCATTGTTCGCTGAAATTCCGTGAATCTCGTAGCTCGAGACGATAAGAAAACGTCCATTGTGATACTAAATGAAGAACCGCCGTCGGGCCTCGCGACTTCAGACGGAACTTCCGCCAGCGTCGTTTCAATTCCGTCCTAGCCCGCGTCAGAAGTTCCTTTCTCTCGGTTACAAAACATCGCGACCTGAGACGGCCTTGTCTGGTCTGAGCGAGAGACTGTAATTACACTGCAGGAGTGAGAATAATAACGCACCCCATTGCAGCGCCACGGTTTTGGATGCGATATGTTCGCAGAAATTTAGTATCGACAGGCTGATTTATTTATTTATTTATTTTTTAAATTAAACGGCTCAGCTGTGCCAATTACAATAACATAATCTGCGTAACTGGAAGGCTGCCATCGCAGGGCTCACAGTTGATAGACAAATATTTAATTTTAAAGAAAGATAAAAGAATATTTGGATTACATGGCGAAGTAGGTTCGTGGGGCGGCATATTGGTGGTAGCAGTAACACTGAAGTACAGGTGTAGATTGTGGTAGGTTTATGGGGTGGCAAATTGGTTGAGCAGGAGGTGGATGTAGAAGCAGGAAAAGCACTCATGCGTACAGACCTCGAGCCGCGGATTTGAGTTGACCCAAGGAGCACGTGAAGAAGTCAAGGCCCGCACCGTCGATCAAAGCATTGGCCATCCTTGGCAGGCGAAGCATGGGGCGATTGAACAGGTAGTTCCTGTCGGCGAACGGAACCGCAAATAGCTGCTGCGATCTCGGCGGGTATACAGGCACCGACAAGCCCACCTGCGACACAAGCCGAGGACAGGAGATTTCCCCACGGACAAGTCTGAGAAAGAAGGAGAGATCGGTGATCCTCCTTCTAACCTCAAGTGACTCCAGACCATGCGCCACCATCAACGCCCGACAATCAACCTGGTCGCGAGGTATTCGAGTCATGTATGCCAAGAAACGAAGGAACCTCCTTTGAATCCTCTCGAGGCGATTGACATGTACTGCATAGTGCGGCGACCAAAGTATGCTGCAATAATCCAAAAGTGGTACTACGAGACATTTGAAGAGCAATACGATGGCGTCAGCATCTGTGAAATCACGTGCGCATCTCTTCAGGTAACCCAACGCTCTCAAAGCACGCCCACAAACCGCATCCATATGAGTGGAAAACTCGAGTTGGGAGTCAAGGAGAACACCCAGATCACCGTTAACCACTTTTCTGATAAGTGTTATTCCACCCATGAGATAATGATGTTCGTAGGTGTGAAGATTTCTGCTAAAGGTGGTAACTGAGCATTTCGCCGGGTTGAGGCTCAAGCTGTTAGTGGGACACCAACCAAGGAGCGAGTCCAAGCAAGACTGAAGTCGATCGCAATCCCGAGGGTTCTCAACAGCGCAAAAAATCTTGAGGTCATCCGCAAACACAAGATACTCAACATCCCCCATTAAAGCCTGCACGGAGTTGATCATCAACAGGAACAACAACGGCCCGATGTTTGAGCCCTGCGGCACGCCTGAAGAGGCCAGGAAGGGGTCCGAGACAAAACCTCGCAGCCTGGCCCGATTGGATGGAATTTCATTAGCTGGCCACACACGAGCAGATTTTCACGGCGGATGTGGGGTTTTTTGAGCGATAACCGCGTGAAAGTCTGGAGGTTAGTGGAAAGCCTGGAGGAGAAGATCGAGCGATTCGAACGGTAGTAGTAGATAGTACCGGTAGTAGTAGAATACTTCCACTGGAACATTCTTTCCCGGTAGGTACGAAATTTCCACGAGTTTGTGAGCTTTGGAGAAAATTTATAGCTCACTCAAACGGCAGTTTGACTGCCACCAGTACGGTTTACCATCCACGTTGGTTCACTGCCCTTAAAAGACTTATTATTACTTTTAATTAACAACAAAAATTCAATTAATTCCTGAAGAACACTCTTTATGAAGGTAATCTCATCAAAATTAGGTCAGTAAAATGAGTTTTTGCCTTGTTTATAATAAATTAAAGACGGCGAAAAAGGAGAAAGTAAAGTAAGAAGAGATAATCTGAAAAGAAAACCTTAAAACCGGGGAGGAAGAAGCTCGAAGATCAGGAGGTAGGGGCTAAGGCAACGGGGTCCGCTCTTTGTTGTTTTAATGAATATCAAAGGGGAAGAGAAGAAGCTTTTAAAAGTATTGCAACGGGCTGGATCTCATCAAGGGTTAAAATAAAGGTCCTTTTAAGACGGGGAGAGCGTAATATACGGCAAGGGGCGCGAGTGGATGAAAGTTTTCTAGACGAGATATAAGGGAGATCTGAGGTGAATGTAGGAAGAACACGGGACGAAGGTAAACGAATCTGAGCAAAATAGGTTTATTATGTTTGTATGAAGATCTAGGTAGTTTAGACGCTTATTGGGATTGAATAATAGCCACTTTCGATGAAAATGATTAAAATTATTACACAACGGTTTATTATTTACCTTTATAGATGCCCCTTCTGCGTAGATCACTGTTTTCTGTGGCCAATACCCTCCAGCTCCCCCCAGGAAAGCCCTAAATCGAGTACTGGAGCCGGCCCCAGTCATACAAATGCAAGGGATTCAATAATTCGATCATCAATTATTTGTAGTTATTCACGAAGCATAAGGTAAATAATAAACCGTTGCGTAATAATTTACCTGTATAGATTGCCCTTCTACGTAGATAGTATAATAACCCGTTGTGTAATAATTTACCCAATAATACTTCAACGTTTGTTCATGTTGCAAAAGTACATGTCAACAAAATCCAAAAGATCCATCCATCATTTTTCAAATTAAATAATATCACAGAACAACCAACTCGACTTCATACAGCCATCCTTGATTATAATCAGGTGCTCCCTAGCGATGATATCTGGGCCGGATTTATACCGTTTGATTCGCGATCATGTTGACGAAACTTTTCGGTGCAAACGAACGGCTGGTCGTACAATACTCCGGGTGGTCTCAAAAAATTCTTTAGTTCAAGATCAATTTAAAAACGTTAAAAAAAACCATACCCTTCTATCGAAAGTTTTCGAGGTACGGCGATATGAAAATTTCAACCCCTATTTTGAACCCCTTAAAGATGACTGACAGTAACGCCGAGCTTCGAGAACCATAGACCCCACACGGACTTACAAACCAAATTTCATTAATTTTGGTTGATGGTAACTAAGAAAAGTGCTATGTACGGCTTAAGGCGGACAGGGAGAAATTTTTTTACTGCATTTTCGGATTCTACGTTACCTTGAAACGGAAACCATCTAATTTTGAGGGGGGTTAAAATTTTTTTTTTTTTTCATGCTCGATTCCGAAGGTTTATTATCGAAAATAATAAACCAAAAAGGTCTCGAAATTCATCAAAATAATCTAGAAAGCAATATGTATTCATTTTGCACTGAAAAAATATTCAATCGACGACTGTACCACCGGTTTCGCTGCGACGGCTGCTTCCACGTTTTCGTTCATTCTTTGCAGTTTTGTTAGGTTTTCTATTATTATCATTATTATGTATAATTTTACTCCGCAATGACAGTCTGTTCCTAATGGGAGGCATTGCTCACACAATACCGACTGGTGAAATAGCTGGACTAAGGCAGTTGTAATGCAAAATGTAATTTTGCCCCTTCACGTTGAAAGTTGATAAAACAAACAATTCCGCCCTCCAGGCCTGCCTTCCACTATCGAGAGGTTCCCCTATGGGGAGGGTTTATTAACAGTAAAATAAATGGGCTTCGGTCGGGACCACAGATTTTGTTCGCTGTGAAGAGGGTTCCGCTATCGAGAGGGCTTCGTTAGCAGAGGTTTCACTGTATTTAATTATAATACGAATAAAAATTACGAAAAAGCGCGTCATAGTATTCTAGCTCAGCCTACGTCACCTACAGAGCGGTACAATACCTGATAACTCACCACAAACCTCTTTCTTACAAATAAAGCAATATAATTTCGTGTTAACTGCGTCTGCTTCGAACTTTCTTATCAGTGGCGTTCAACAACGTGAAGCAAAGAAACGGAAACGCGATAAAATCAGCGAAACAGAAATGTAGGACTAGGGCCCTCCTATTCAAAATCGCTTACTCCGAACAACTCAGGTGTAAACGGAGTGGGGGCGCTGACCTAGATCAACGAATCACCCAAGAAAACAGCAGTTGTAGGTGTGAACGCTGGCCGGTCCCCTTTTCTCGACAAATTCTTCAATTATACTGGGACCTGAAAAAACGCATTATTCTTTTGGAATTCCTATAAAATTATTACGTACCTGTATAATTATTATAACTATATAATTGTTATGTACCTAACTACCAACATCATAAATACATATATATAATATATGAAATTTTGTAACAGAGGGTAGAAATTTAAAGACCAACGGACAAAAAACTTAAAATTTTAGAGGGAATATTTCGCCTGCCGGCTTCTTCGGCCCAATCGCCGTCTTGGGCCGAAGACGCCGGCAGGTGAAATATTCCCTCTGAAATTGTAAGTTTTTTGTCTGTTGATCTTTAAATGCCTACCCTCTGTTACCAAATTTCATATATATTATATCACCAAGAGTGGTCACATGGGTTTATTATTCTATTGTACATACGTACAGAAATACTGGCTGTTCATTTATTGTTACTTTCATGTAAAATAATTGAAATAGCTGGTGGTTTCTACCAATTTTGGCCCCCACAACTTGAATTAGGTACGCTCCTTTTTTTTTCAAATTATCTTTGATCATTGGTAGTGCCATTTAATCGTCTTGATCCACGTGTTGACACTTTTCCTAGTGTTATTCTACAAATTGATGGTGATTTCAGGCGGTTTTGCAGGTTTTTGACTCATAAAAAAATCAATTTTGGGAGCTGAACATCTGGTACAACCTCAATTTTCCACTCTTTGGTCAAAATCGACTTCATATTCGGTCTTCTCGTCCCCAAAAACACGGAAAACGATACCTCAACACCTCATGTTACTAACATGTTACTAAAGCACAAAACCTATTTTTATGCACATATTCACTCATAACACCCCTGGGTATATTCCGATCGGGCTGCAAAGTTTCGGGATACAAGTAGGGTCCAAATGGAGCACTTGCGCGAAAGATCGAATTTTTTAGACCGAAAATGAAGCCAGCGGACGGACATTGCATTTTTGGAATCTATGCACCTTGATACGTAAAAAAACAAATTTTGAAGGGGTGTTATAAAAATTTTTTGCTGAGCGAATACATAGGTGTATTATTCACAGAATAATAAACCAAAAACTGAATAACTTCACATTTTCTCGAAAGCGACATTTTCGACTTAGTGGACTCCACTTTAAGCCGACGAAACATAGATTTCCATCTCTTCCTGATCCTGCTGAATCGAATTATACCTTTCTTCATGAATGAGCGTTAGTTAAATATTTCCCAACTTGTCGGAACTTACTTTAGGACCCCCCCATCCACTCCATCAGATTTGAATAAATTATATGTTGGAACGAATACTGAAGAGAACCTGCACATAGAATCAAGGATGAGTTCCCTAGGGCAGCCCTGGCGTGATGACGATGATACGTTGTGATTTCTCGACGGAGAACCAGGTGGAGTAAACTCACAGCTTCTGGGCACACACGACCGGACACCGTAGCCTCGATAAGCCTCGAATTTCTTTACAGGCCCCCCAAAACCCACCAGACGTTTCGGACGAAGACGATTATTGTTTCTAACGTCCGCCCACACCGAATCTTCTCCAATTTCCGTGGTAAACCTACGCTCGTCTCATTCTGATTATACACATTAGCGGGATATTGGGTCACCGAAGGGGTTTTTGAGGGGGAGGGGGAGCTCGATATCCGACCTGCGAGCGTGGGCCAACCGCCATCTGGAGCCGCCCTGAGGGGCCCATCGATATTTCATCTTCTCGTTATAATTGTAGCGCGCAACCACACTACCGACCTGTCGGATCCACTTTACCCACAACCCGTACGATCATCGCTGTTCCATCAACCTTTCGTGGAAACGATGCAAAATTCCAACGATTCATTTCATTACCGCTCATCCACTTATTTTTCCATATGAGCAATTATTTAAAGCAACGTCCTATAAAATTTATTTATGATTTAATAACAATTTTTGCTCATTTTAGCCCATTTTAACGATTTTACGCTATTTTTAACCCTCATCATTTGGACCTTAACCACTTTTGGTTTATTATTCTGTGCATAATACACCAATGTAATCGCTCTGCAAAAAAATTTTATAACACCCCCTCAACATTTTTTCTTTTCCGTTTCAAGGTGCGTAGATTTCAAAAATGCAATGTCCGTCCGCCGTACGCCGTATCACGTGTATCGGCTTCATTTTCGGTCTAAAAAAATTCGTTCTTTCGCACACATGCTCCATTTGGGCCCTAGTTGTGTCCCGAAACTTTTCAGCCCGATCGGAATATACCCAGGGGTGTTATGAGTGAAAATGTGTGTAAAAATAGGTACTTTTTGCGTTTTAGCAACATGTTAGTAACATGAGCTTTTGAGGTATCGTTTTTCATGTTTTTGGGACGAGAAGACCGAATATAAAGTCGATTTTGACGAAAGAGTGGCAAATCGAGGTTCTACCAAATGTTCAGCTACCAAAATTGTTTTTTTATGAGTGAAAGCCCGTGGAAATCGTCTGAAATCACCATCAATTTGTGTAATGACACTGGAAGTAGTATCAACACGTGGATCAAGACGATTAAATGGCACTACCAATGATCAAAGATAATTTGAAAAAAAAAAAAATTCGTACCTAATTCGTATTTTAGGGGCCAAAAATGGTGGAAACCATCAGAAATAGCTATTTCAATTATTTCACATGAAAGAAACAATAAATGAACAGCCAACATTTCTGCAGGTATGTCCAATGGAATAATAAACCCATGTGACAAGGACTTTGCAGCTTTTTTCCCCATGTGAGCAAGTATTTGAAGCGCCGTCCTATAACATTTATTTATGATTTAATAACAATTTTTGCTAATTTTAGCCCATTTTAACGATTTTACGCCATTTTTAACCCTCATCATTTGGAAGTTAACCACTTTTTTCTCTGGAGAAAATATTTCTGACGATTGCAATGTCTCTTCCATCTCTAGTAGTTTTATATTCATTTCTATTTTGGTGATTTTATATCAAGTTTTAGGAAGTCTCACAGATTTTTATCTGCTGGCCCACTTCTGGTTTATTATTCTGTGAATAATACACGAATGTATTACCCACGTAGCAACATTTTTTGAAAATCCCCTCAAAATGTTTTCATTTACGTTTCAAGGTGCGTAGTTTCCAAAAATGGACGTCCGTCGTCCTGAAGCAGTATCATCCATATCAACCTCTACTACTTTCTATCTAAAAAAGTCGTTCCTTCGCACACAGGCTCAATTTGAGCCCCAGTTGTGCCCGGAAACATTGCAGCCCGATCGGAATACACCCAGGGGTGTTATGGGTGAAAAATGGGTGTAAAAATAGGGGTTTTCGAGGTTTGGTTTGATGTTTTAGTGAACATGAGCTTGTGAGGTATCGTTTTCCATGTTTTAAATTGATCTCGAACTTCGGAACTTTTTGAGACCACTCGGAGCATTGCACGACCAGCCGTTCGTTTGCTTCGACAACATGATCGTGAATCAAACGGTATAAATCCGGGCCGAATATCATTGCTAGGGAACAGTTGGTTATAATCACGCATGGCTGAATGAAATTATTATGGAGAATTCCGTGGTGGTATTATTTGATTTGAAGAATGATGGTTACTTTGGATTTTGTAGATAGGTACTTCTGTAACTTGAACAAACATTATGCTTCGTGAGTAACAACAAATAATAATCAATGATAGTTGAATCCACCGAATATTTATGTAACTGTCATTCCCCTGCCGGCTCCAGTACTTGATTTTGGACTTCCTTGGGGGAAGCACGAGGGTAGGTATTGAACACAGAAAACAGCGACCTACGCAGGAGAAGCATATAATAGGTAAACAATGAAACGTTGTGTAATAATTTGCAGCATTTTAATTTCAACATTTTTTTAATCCAGCAGCGACAGACATCGTCTGGAATACAATACGTTCACATAAATTTTAGTTGAAATCGAGGAATGGATTAGGAAAGCTCTAAAACGGAGAAGTAACGAAAAAAAATTTCAAACATTCATTATATTACAACTGTGAACAATAGCGTCCATAACCAACTATAAGCCAGCTATAAGTATAAATGTCTTGTTAAAATTTTTAAATTGTCCCAGTTTCCTTCCACCAGTTTTAATGATGTCCCAATTGAATTTGATGGACATAATTTCGATTTCTCCAATTTAAAGATCTCAGCAAGAGCATCTTGACGGGGGGGGGGGGGGGGTCTGCCATTTATTGCTCAACCTGAAGCTACGCCCAAACGGGCACGAAATTCCTACCCATACGAATCCCCCTCATTCAAAAATCGAATAAAACAAATCCACTTTCCTACAAATTTCACAAACTCGCCAGTTATCAAAAAGGTTCCCCCTTCATTTGTGGTCACAAAGCTCAGAAATATCTTTCAGTCGAATTCTGGTAAAGTTTTGCGAAAAAAACTTTGGCCTAACTAGACAGAAGGGAGCTAGCTGTTTGTACAGAAAATCATAATCTTGAGTTTTCGCAGCTTTTTTTGCTTCTACCGAAGGTAGCGAAGCCTTGGATTCGTGATTGAGTAAAAAAAAAGTATATCCTCCAAAATGAAAATTTCCACAACCATTTTGCGTTTCACACATCGAGGAACGTTTTTGGTTCCGTGCCTGTCTGTCTGTCAGCGGTAATTCATTGTAACGCCCATAACTACCCGAAATATTGGTCGAAATTGGCTGAAATTTGGAGGGTAGGTGCGGGTTGGGTAACAGATGGTCCCGTACAAAAATCATTGAAAAAACACGGTACCTAACTTTCGTCTGCGTTTGCGCAAACGTTAAATACTTGAGACGCTCATAACAACCCTAAATGTCGTTGAAATGAGTGCAAAGTTGGAGGGTCGATCAGAAAAAATACTTCGATAGTTCCAAATGTTCATTGGAATCGTTATGTAACTTTCGCCTGCGCATCCGCGAACATGAAATGTTGACCATTTCATTGTAACGCTTCGAAACGCGAAAAATAGTCGTAGAGAGCTGAAATGTTGAGGGTACACGCGGGTTTGATCGCAGATGGTCCCGTATCAAAATGAACCAGCCCAACTTACTATTATATACGTTCATGTGATTCAAGTGAGGAAGCTGTACTGTCTACTCGAATTGGCAGACTTTTTTTAAACTCTGAGTCAATTTTAAAACCAAATTGAGCTGCTGAGGGCTGCTGATACGTACTGGCGGGTTTTTCTTATAGTGCAGATCATGAAAATAATTCAATATCTATTAAGTCCGGAAGCAGGATTCGGAAAAAATAAGCTGGAACAGTGAGTTATCACTACTTATTAATATTTGGAATTAATTTCAATAAATAACGAAGAAGTCACAAAGATGTGGTTTACCCAGGGGGTAAACTCCAGTTCATTTTCAAATTTTGAATTAGGTAGTATTTCACAAACACGGACTAACGGACTAATAATAGCATGAGCAGTAGCGGTGCTTTCTGAAAATGGTGGGCCACCAAACCGGAACACAAATTAACAGCTTTTTCTAAAAAATACCTGTAAATGTTTTCCAACAGTGGAGTCTTCTTATGAGAAATGGGTGGATTTTAATCAACCGCAGCTCTTAGCAAGTCACTGTGTTCACAATAGTTCTGAGCAGTACCCGGGATTACCAGAAGCTAAAAGTTCTATAGCTTCATACTGACTAATACTCAGCAAAGGCCTCTCTTCCTAAAATTTTAATCATCACTCTATCTATCCTCGTAGGAAAACGTCGAAAATTTCGACTGTAAGTTAGCCACCGAATTCATGTGGTACAAAAATACAGAAGCAAATAAACTAAACAACAACTAAAAACAACGAACCAGACTAAAATAAAACGAAGTAATGACCCGCCGGCCAGTACCTACTTGGATGGAGAATCAGACCAGAAGCTAGGTACTTATCTGTGAATGTTGACGTCGATCAATCCACAAGACCACAGACAGGACACAACGCACTTAATTATCGCAAATCCAAATCTGTCCCGGGAACTCGAATGGGAACATACAAAATTCGAATTGTAAGCAGAAAAAAACTCAACATAGGAACAGAATGGCGAAAGTGATAAGAATTTTTAGGGGAGGACAGATCGAAGGACAAGCATCTCGTATCGAGATGACAAGATGAATTGAAACAATCCAATCGATTGTGAACACAAACGATTTTTGGATGGAAATGTGGGCCCCGCGCCCAAAAGGGGCGTGGCTAACCAAATTTTTACTCGACTTAGTTTGCGCGGACGGGCCACTTTTCTCGGTTACCATGGCGACACCAGGTCCCAGGACCTGTCAGTTTCAGAAGCGTAGGTTTCGATTTCGATTGCAACACATCGATTAGTGTAGCTATATTCCGATAAAATGCTCCATGGAGCTACAGGGGAACCAACATGACGGAAACACATATTGAATATCCATAGCCACTGAACTCTGTCGATTCGCTGTTGAACTTCGTGAAAAATGCTAGGTACAGTATACGGAGGGAAATTCGAATGCCAACTGAACAAATGCTTGGAATTTTTTTGGAGTTTTTTGTGTTTCTGGGTGCAGGGGCAGTGGCCCAAGTGGCCTTACGGACGCAACGCCCCTGAGCATAAGTGTCTGATTGTTGAACATAGGCGATTATCAACAATTCAACATTATCCCATCGGAATTTCGGTTTGCAAAACATTGTAAATCATATTCGAAGCCGAACAAGTCCTACGTGGTGCGAACCCCGGTGGTATAAACTGGCAGCAGGCGATTGGGGGCTCTAGAAAACCCGGCGTTCCACTTCGTTTAGGGAAGAGTTTGTAGGATTGGTAAATGTGCGTTATCCTTGAATGAAATGAGGAAGGAGTCGGGGGTCTGTCAGTCACGGGTTAAATTCGAGGTCTGAACCTCCTAGCGGAGCGGAGCTATAAATCGTGCAATCAGCCAATCATGGCTGACCGTAAGTTACTTGGAAGGGATCGTAAAGTTCCGAGTCATTGGGACGATAAAGCAGAGAGCATGGGCGAGCTGGCTGTATATCTGCACCAGCAACGGACTGTAAACCTCTGTTCAACAGCTCTCCCATGTATAACCAGCCGTGACCATCCTTTAAAAGTGCATTTCTTCCGTGCCTAGCGCTTTTTTTCCAGTTTGGCCGTTCTGCTGTTGCAACATCGCGTTTCCAATGATCCATCGCAAGCTAGCGGGTCTTGGACTACTTCACGTCTTTGGCGGGTAATACTGAGTAACCCCCCCCCCCCCCCCACCACACTCATCACGATAAAACAAAAAACGCTGAAAAGTCCTTGTCACATGGGTTTATTATTCTATTGGACATACCTACAGAAATTTAGGCTGTTCATTTATTGTTTCTTTCGTGTGCAGTTATTGAAATGGGTATTTTTGATGGTACCTATCCACCAGTTTTGGCCCCCAAAAACACGAATTAGGCTCGGCTTTTAATTTCAACAGATTATTTTTTATCATTGATAGTACCATTTAATTGTCTTGATTCACCGGTTCATACAACTTCTAGTGTTATTATACAAATGTATGGTGATTTCCGACAATTTCCCATGTTTTTGACTCATAAAAAATGAATTTCGGGAGCTTAACCTTCGTTGCAACCTCAATTCTTCACTCTTCGGTCAAAATCAACCTAATATTCGGTCTTCTCGCCCTAAAAAACATGGAAAACGATACATAAAAAGCTCGAGTTCACTAAAACCTCAAAAATCCCTCGAAAACCCCTATTTTTACACCCATTTTTCTCCGATAACACACCTGGGTGTATGCCGATCGGGCTGCCGAGATTCGGAGCACAACTAGGACCCAAATTTGTTCCCAAATGGGGACCCAAACTGTGTGCGGAAGAACGACGATTTTAGACCAAAATTTAACATAAATTTAAGGCTGAAACTCCGTTAGAACCTCAATTTTCGACCCTTTGGTCAAAATCGACTTCATATTCGGTCTTCACGTCCCAAAATCATGGAACACGATAACTCAAAAGCTCATGTTACTAACATGAACACAAAAAGTACCTATTTTTATACCCATTTTTCACTCATAGCACCCCTGGGTATATTCCGATCGGGCTGCAAAGTTTCGGGACACAACTAGGGCCCAAATGGAGTATATGTGCGAAAGAACGAATTTTTTAGACCGAAAATGAAGCCGGTACACGTGATACCGCGGACGGCGTACGGTGGACGGCGGACGGACATTGCATTTTTGGAACCTACGCACCTTGAAACGTAAAAGAAAAAATTTTGAGGAGGGGGTTATAAAAATTGTTTGCTGAATGAATATGTACATTGTATAATAAACCAAAATGCTATTAATGACTGGTTTTCAATGATTGGTAGGTGTATTATCACCGAATATAGATGACGACGAAAATTCAGTTCAATTGGACATTGGGGAGTGGGTGAAAAATCGAGTACAAGATCTGAGCGACAATTGATTTAATTCATGTACTGTTGGGTTAATTCATTAATAATTTACTAATGTATTTTATGACAGAGTAGAAAAAAATTGAGATGACAAGAATTTAAAGACGCGGACAGAGCGAGTTTCAAATTAAAGCATGTAATAATTAAATGCAATTATGGGCTTCGCCGATTCGGGCGCCTGATGGCTCAGAATTAAAAAAGCGAACTCAAGATGAAGAAATGTGGTAGGTGTCCTTCCCGCTAGCCGGAAAATTACCGAATTCAGCAACTTTACGACTTATAAAAAAAACGCTGTAAATTAGTACACAAAGGTTTATTATTTACCTTTATCGATACCCATTCTACGTAGATCACTGTTTTCTGTGGTTAACACCCTGGAGCTCCACCCAGGAAAGCCCTAAATCGAGTACTGGAGCCGGCTCCGGAATTAAACTTTGCTACAAATGGCCGAGATTCAATAATTCAATCATATTTGTAATTATTAGTGAAGCATAAGGCAAATAATACACCGTTGTGTAATAATTTACCTGTATTTATAGTTGACCCTTCTACGTAGATATAGTATAATGAACTGTTGTGTAATAATTTGCCCATCTTTAATACTTCAACGGTTGTTCAAGTTTCACAAGTACCTACCAACAAAATCCAATAGTCCATCACTTATCAAATGAAATAATATCGCAGAACAACCAACTCTACTTCATACAGCCATCCTTGATTATAATCAGGTGCTTCCTAGTGATGATATCCGGGCCGGATTTATACCGTTTGATTCACGATCGTGTTGACGAAGCTTTTTGGTGCACACGAACGGCTGGTCGTACAATGCTCCGGGTGGTCTCAAACAATTGTTTAGCTGAAGACAAATTTAAAACGTAAAAAAACCATACCCTTCTATCGGAAGTTTTCGAGCTACGGCGTTCTGAAATGTTCGGCAAATCAAATTTTTAGGCGGGGTTAGAATTTTTTTTTTTTTCCATGCTCCATTCCAATGGTTCATTATTGAAAATAATAAACCAAAATGTCTGTCTGCCCGCCGTACGCCGTGCTGGCCACTTTTCTAAGTTACCATCAACCAAAATTAATGAAATTTGGTTTGTAGGTCCCGTTTGGGGTCTAGTTGGTCGTCGAAGCTCGGCGTTACTGTCAGTCATCCCTAACGGGTACAAAATAGGGGTTGAAATCTTAAGAACGCCGTAGCTCGAAAATTTGCAATAGAAGGGTATGGGTTTTATTTAACGTTTTTAAATTTATCTTGAACTAAATAATTTTCTGAGGCCACCCGGAGCATTGTACGACCAACCGTTCGTTTGCCCCGAAAAGCTTCGTCAACACGATCGTGAATCAAACGGTATAAATCCGGCCCGGATATCATCGCTAGGGAGCACTGATTATAATCAAGGATGGCTGTATGAAGTCGAGTTGGTTGTTCTGCGATATTATTTCATTTGATAAGTGATGGACTATTGGATTTTATTGGTAGGTACTTGTGAAACTTGAACAAACGTTGAAGTATTATTGACGGGTAAATTATTACACAATGGTAAATTATTGCACAACTGTAAATTTACAGAACGGTAAACTATTACACAACGGTTAATCTACCAAGAAGGGGCTGGATTTTGTTGATCGGTACTTTTGCAACTTGAACAACCGTTGAAGTATTATTGATGGGCAAGTTATTACACAAGGTTCATTATACTTGACCACGAGGGTAGGAATTGACCACAGAAAACAGTGATCTTCATCAACAATTTTCCTTCAGAACTTCATTATTTGCGTTTCTTTTTGCCATTTTAGTTACTGTTGTCATCGACAGAATTATTTTAGCAACATTAACTCGTGATTTGGGTAGGTACCTGGTAACGAGTACGAGGTTAGGTACTAACTTACGGAGGATCTACGATCTACATAATATGTATGCAATATTACATATAATATGTTATATAGACGGGTTATCTATACAGAGAGCTGTGATCTGTAACAGAAGGGTATTCTGTACAAAATAATAAATCGTTGTGCAGGGATTTGCAGCGTTTTGATCAAGTAGCGATCCTCTGGCCTCAAATTTTCTTACGAGTTTCAGCACAGCAGCTGCTGTAAGTGCTTCCCCACGACCCATCACTTCGCGCAGTTTGCGCACGGTCACAGCAACACTTCCACCAAATCGGTAATGTGTTTTGATTACCAACAAACGTTGCTCCATAGTTAAGGTTGCCATGGCCACTGAAATTTTTGGATCACAAAAATTGTCACGGATTATCAAATCGGAGTGAAGGACTATGGAAAACTGATAGCAGCAATGGTGCCAACCCGCCCACAAAAAAATACCGTACAAATTAAAAAGATACCGACTTTTGCAACACGCTTTATTACGTTATCTATGACAAGACACAAACGACCTGGGAAAACGATCCGAGGGCGGCGCTGCAAACTCCCTGCACGGCTCAAGAAAACTATAGAAGTTGAAGACTTCCAGCACTTGACACAGAATAGAAAGGGAGGTTTGAAGAGGATTCGAATAAGAAGAAGGATGTTGAACACTTGAGAACCGCTAGTCGCATTTCTGTACGCGGGTACTCGGTGTAGCATTAAATGAACAGAAATAAATACGCATCCGCTATAGTTTACTACATCAATCTCAATCTTTTCGTAATTGATCTCGTAGCTATTTATTAATCTGTTAGTTCCAGTGCGCATCCAGTCGTCGATCACCAGACAACAAGAGCGCTCGTGCGAGACGAAAGAAACTTAACAATCGTATCGAACGGATCCCGTCAGATAAACTCAGCAAAACACGAGACATAATTACGCCATCGGTGTTCTCCGTTTGCGAAACAACAGATTTGGTAGATGTTATGAATAATGGACTGTTGACCGTATCCGATCACTTTCAAGGATCCAAACAATCCTATTTTGACATGAGTGCCTGAGGTGATTGTTGATAACGAAAACAACAGTAAACCCGTAGCCTGAAACTACTTGGAGTTCAAGGATGGAAACATCCGATTGACGAGTAAGTGGATTAGGCTGAATGTTTGAGTCATAAAAGTTTCAGTCCTATATGAGCGAATTTTGGTATACAATGAATGAATCCACCAATTCGCTCAGCAAAAAAATTGTATAACACCCCCCTCAAAATTTTTTCTTTTACGTTTCAAGGTGCATAGATTCAAAAAACGCTGCAAAGTCCTCGTCACATGGGTTTATTATTCTATTGGACATACCTACAGAAATGTTGGCGGTTTATTTATCGTTTCATTCGCGTGGAATTATTCGAATAGCTATTTATGATAGTTTCCACCAATTTTGGCGCCCGAAACACGAATTAGGTAGGCTCCTTTTTATCGAATTATCTTTGATCAATGGTAGTGCCATTTAACCGTCTTGATCCACGTGTTGAAACTTTTTCTAGTGTTACTATACAAATTGATTGTGATTTCAGACGATTTCCCAGGTTTTTGACTCATGAAAAATCAATTTTGAGAGCTGAATATTTGGTAGAACCTCAATTTTCCACTCTTTGGTCACAATCGACTTCATATTCGGTCTTCTCCTCTCAAAAACATGGACAACGATACCTCAAAAGCTCATTTTACTAACATGTTACTAAAACACAAAAAGTACCTATTTTTACACACATTTTCACTCATGACACCCCTGGGTATATTCCGATCGGGCTGAAAAGTTTCGGGACACAACTAGGGCCCAAATGGAGCATATGTGCGAAAGAACGAATTTTTTTAGACCCAAAATGAAGCCGATACACGTGATACGGCGTACGGCGGACGGACATTGCATTTTTGAAATCTACGCACCTTGAAACGGAAAAGAAAAAATTTTGAGAGGGTGTTATAGAAAATTTTTCTTGAGCGAATACATAGATGTATTATTCACAGAATAATAAACCAAAATGCGATGTCCGTCCGCTGTCCTCCGTACGCCGTATCATGCATAACTACTTCCTTTTCGGTCTAAAAAATTCGTTCTTTCGCACACGTGCTCCACTTGGGCCCTAGTTGTGTCCCGAAACTTTGCAGCCCGATCGGCATACACCCAGGGGTGTTATGGGTGAAAAATGGGTGTAAAAATAGGTGTTTTTTTGGATTTTTAGTAAAACGAGCTTTAGAGGTATCATTTTCCGTGTTTTTCAGGGCCAGAAGACCGAATATGAAGTCGATTTATACAGAGATAGAAAAATTGAGGTTGTCACGAAGGTTTATCTCCCGAAATTCATTTTTATGACTCAAAAACCTCGGCAATTGTCTGAAATCTTCATCAATTTGTTATAATATATAACACTATAATATAATAACACTAGGAAACGTGTCAACAGCTGAATCAAGACAATTAAATGGCACTATCAATCAATGATCAAAGATAATTTGAAGGGGGGAAAGAAGAACCGTAATTCGTGTTTTAGCTATTTATAGCTTCAATTATTGCACATGAAAGAAGCAATAAATGAACAGCCAACATTTCTGTAGGTATGTATAGAATAATAAACCCATGTGCATGCGCGAACATGAAATGTTGACTATTTCCTTGTAACGCTTCTAACTACGCGAAAAACAGTCGTACAGAGCTGAAATTTTGACGCGGGTTGGATCGCAAATGATCCGGTTTCAAAATCATGGAAATCGTTTCGTCTGCGCATGCGCAAACGTGAAATACTTGAAGCGCCCGTAACTACTTTATATATCGTTAAAATGAGCTCAGATTTGGAGGGTCAATCAAGAATAATTCTTTGATGGTTCCATAACAATTTCATTCGTCTGCGCATGCGCGAACACTAAATGTTGCCAGTTTTCTTGTAACGCTTCTAACTATGCGAAAAGTAGTCGTAGAGAGCTGAAATTTTGAGGGCACACGCTGGTTTGATTTCAGATGGTCCCATTTCAAAATCATGGAAATCGTACGTCTGCGCATGTGCAAACGTGAAATATTTGAAACGCCCGTAACTACCTTAAATACCTATCGTTGAAATGAGTTCAGATATGGAGGGTCGATCAGGAATAACACTTTGATAATTGCATATAAATTTCATTCGTCTGCGCATGCGCGAACAGGAAATGTTGGCCATTTCCTTGTAACGCTTCTAACTACGCGAAAAATAGTCGTAGAGAGCTGAAATTTTGAGGGTACACGCGGGTTGGATCGCAGATGGTCCCGTATCAAAATGAACTACCCAACTATTCTATACGTTCATGTGATTCAAGTGAGGAAGGTATACTGCCTACTCGAACTGGCAGACGTTTTAGTCGTTGGTACTGTATCGGCATATATCCTCAACCATAATTTTATTAGGTACCCCTACTTTTATTTTAGTACATCGATTTTGATCTTCGACCCCAAATAGACTCAAACAATTCAATTAAATAAAAGGAATAAAAACAACAGAATTAATAAAAATGAGATTTGTGAAATTTCGGTTGTGGGTGATGGAATGGTGGGAGGGGGGAGGGGGACTAAAATGGCGTGCGGCCTGGGGGCCTATTCACTAAAATAGACAGTGGAAAGAGATTATCTATTTTGAAAATCTCCCGCGAGAGATAGTCTCCCCCGGGAAGACAATCTCTTCCAATGTCTCCGGGTTCGTCTATTTTACAGAATAGCTCCAGAGACCTTGAGAAAGAGATATGGATCCTAATACACGAAAATGCCATAGTATCCATGAAGTGCGAGATGTTCGTGCCCCCGGGAGTTCAATTCCTTAATAATGAACGCATTTCTTAATACCTATTCAATGGGTACCTACCTACCTCAATCCATACTTGGACGTTTTTACTCACGAATCGGATAAAAGTTTAAATGAAATTGAAAAAAGTCTCAATTATAAAACAGAAAAAGTCGAATTAGGGGGCTTTTAATGCTTGTGTTATATCTACACCTAATGAACCTCTTAGGTAGGTAGGTACCTACCTCAACCCGTACTTGGACGTTTTTACTCATGAATCAATGATTATGTATACATTTTTAATTGAAATTGAAATGAAAAATTTAATCTTTATGAAATGAAAAACTTTGTGATGAAAAACTTTATGAAATGAAAGATTACACGATCAAAAGTACCGATGTGGTTGCGGATGAAGGAGGATATTACACGGATGAAGGAGGGAGGATATTACACGATCACTGTGAAACAAACGAGAAATAGACTCTCTCTTTCGAGGGAAGACACCTAATTAGCTGTCTCTCTGAAAGAGATCGAGAATGCCAAGATGGCTGCCAACTCTCTCTTTGAAAAGTTACTGAATAACCCTGTCATGGATACTATAAAAATCTATTTGGCCCAAAGAGAGAGTCGGACCTGAAAGAGATGTCTCTTTGGCTTAGTGAATAGGCCCCCTGACTGGACCTCACACGTAAAAAAAGTTTTGTTGGATAAATTTAACTGACGTTGCATGTCAACATGAAATAGGTACATTATGGACTTCCTGCTCAGTAACTCCTGGGGGCCTATTCACTAAGCCAAAGAGACATCTCTTTCAGGTCCGACTCTCTCTTTGGGCCAAATAGATTTTTATAGTATCCATGACAGGGTTATTCAGTAACTTTTCAAAGAGAGAGTTGGCGGCCATCTTGGCATTCTCGATCTCTTTCAGAGAGACAGCTAATTAGGTGTCTTCCCTCGAAAGAGAGAGTCTATTTCTCGTTTGTTTCACAGTGATCGTGTAATATCCTCCCTCCTTCATCCGTGTAATATCCTCCTTCATCCGCAACCACATCGGTACTTTTGATCGTGTATTCTTTCATTTCATAAAGGTAAGTCAATTTAAATTAAAAGTATATACATAATCATTGATTCATGAGTAAAAACGTCCAAGTACGGGTTGAGGTAGGTACCTACCTACCTAAGAGGTTCATTAGGTGTAGATATAACACAAGCATTAGAAGCCCCCTAATTCGACTTTTTCTGTTTATAATTGAGACTTTTTTCAATTTCATTTAAACTTTTATCCGATTCGTGAGTAAAAACGTCCAAGTATGGATTGAGGTAGGTAGGTACCCATTGAATAGGTATTAAGAAATGCGTTCATTATTAAGGAATTGAACTCCCGTGGGCACGAACATCTCGCACTTCATGGATACTATGGCATTTTCGTGTATTAGGATCCATATCTCTTTCTCAAGGTCTCTGGAGCTATTCTGTAAAATAGACGAACCCGGAGACATTGGAAGAGACTGTCTTCCCGGGGGAGACTATCTCTCGCGGGAG
Source organism: Leptopterna dolabrata (assembly GCA_954871275.1). Taxonomy (NCBI): domain Eukaryota; kingdom Metazoa; phylum Arthropoda; class Insecta; order Hemiptera; family Miridae; genus Leptopterna; species Leptopterna dolabrata. The sequence continues at coordinate 47,675,686 of OX940981.1, forward strand.
ATTTTCAAAATAGATAATCTCTTTCCACTGTCTATTTTAGTGAATAGGCCCTGATCCCCGACTTTGTCCTAAATTTACTGAGATGAGTTATATTGTCATAACAACTTTTTTTTCTTCTTCTGCATGGTGTGTCACTTTATTTTGTATTCGAGTTATCTAACACCTTTTTTTTGTAAGATGAATATTATGTAAACGTTTTTTAATTTTTGGACAAGCGATGTATAAAACGCTTTTATAATAAAAATAATAAAAAACAAAATAAAAAATACTATCAGATAACCAGGCCGAGGGCTCGAATGGGTACCTAAGTAGAATTACAATAATATACGTATAAGCGGTCGTTCAGATATGATCAGATAGCACTTAACCACTGAAGCCTAAATTGCTATTTATGTAGAGTCTTCCCGCCACCAGGATGGGGGAGGAGATTCGTAGAGGAACATTCAATGTTTCTAGCGCATGCGCTGTAATGAATTTCATCCTTTTAAGCCGCTCCCGACTGACTGTATTATATGTACTTATGTGAGGCCAGGGGGCAGACTGGGATTCCCATCAACTTACTCAAGATTCGTTAGTGGACGTTTAATGCGCCTTTTCTCCCATTTTTTTTTTTTTTTTTCACTTTTACGTCATACAGTGAACCCCGCTCGGTCCCGCCGTCCATCGTACAAAGTTTCCAGTTTATGGGTCGTAATGTCATAACATAAATTAGCGGGAAAGGGGCAAAGGGTACAACAGTAAAATTCCGAGAGTCCGAGTGGGCTGGTATTATACGGCGTACGCGGGTGAATGTGATGGCCTCCGTAGAGGCGCTTATAATGTAAAGATTCTGGACAGCTGCAGCCGAGTCCAATTTCACATTTGAAATTATGATAATCGACTACTGTGTGATTTGTGAAAAGTGGGCGATCCACGGCGGTAGAGCTTTCGCTTTGAACGGTATGGACCTCTCGACAGATAACTGACTATATTTTCGCACTAATATAAATATTAGAGCAAAACGTTTGAAGGCCAGCGGTGGGTAAGATACAATAAATGAGCAGCCAACATTTCTGTAGGTATGTCCAGTAGAATAATAAACCCATGTGACAAGGACTTTGCAGGGTTTCCGTACTTGTGGGTTGGTTGAACGTACGTAAAAACCTTTGCAAACCATCAGAAATGCGACTCTTCACAAGCAGTTTTGGTTTATTATTCTGTGAATAATACACCTGTGTAATCGCCCAAAAATTGTATCCACCCCCCTCCACCCAAACACACACACACGCAATTTCTTTATCTTTTACGTTTCAAGGTGCGTAGGTTCCAAAACGCTGCAAAGTCCTTGTCACAGGGGTTTATTATTCTATTGGACAAACCTACGGAAATGTTGGCTGTTCATTTATTGTTTCTTTAATGTGGAATAGTTGAAATAGCTATTTCTGATGATTTCCGTCAATTTTGGCCTCCAAAAACAAGAAATTCGCTCCTTTTTTTCTTTTTTCTTTTTTCAATAATCATCTTTGATTATTGATAGTGCCATTTAATTGTCTTGATTCAGCTCCTGATACTACTTCTAGTGTTATTACACAAATTGTTGGTGACTTCAGACAATTTCCCAGGTTTGTGACTAATAAAAAATGAATTTCGGGAGTTGAACCTTCGTTACAACCACAATTCTTCACACTTTGGTCGAAATCGCCCAAAAAAAACATGGAAAAAGATACCTCAGAAGCTCATTTTACTGAAACACCAAAAAACCCTACTTTTCCACCGTTTTTTCACCCAAAACACACCTGGGGGTAATCCCATCGGGCTGCAAAGTTTCGGGACGCAACTAGGACCCAAATGGAGCCTGTGTGCAAAAGAACGAAATTTTTAGACCGAAAATGAAGTAGACATCGATGATACGGCGGAAGGACATTGTATTTTTGGAATCTACGCACCTCGAAACGTAAAAGAAAACATTTTTAGGGAGGGTGTTATAAAAATTGTTTGCTGAGCGAATACATAGGTATTATTCACAGAATAATAAACCAAAATGCAATGTCCGTACGCCGTATCACGTGTACAGGCTTCATTTTCGGTCTAAAAAAATCGTTCTTTCGCACACATGCTCCATTTGGGTCCTAGTTGTGTCCCGAAACTAGGTAATTTCAAGTAGGTAATTTCAGGATAATTGTACAGGTAGTACAATTATACTGCCGTATCAGGCCGTAAGGGGTACTGCTTAACTGCAGTATCTCCAAAATTATGAAATGAGAGAAAAAGCGGTTTTTGGTTTATTATTCTGTGAATAATACACCTGTGTATTCGCTCAGCAAAAAATTTTTATAACACCCCCTCAAACTTTTTTCTTTTACGTTTCAAGGTGCATAGATTCCAAAAATGCAATGTCCGTCCGCCGTACGCCGTCCGCCGTACGCCGTCCGCCGTATCACGTGTACAGGCCTCATTTTCGGTCTAAAAAAATCGTTCTTTCGCACACATGCTCCATTTGGGCCCTAGTTGTGTCCCGAAACTTTTCAGCTCGATCGGAATATACCCAGGGGTGTTATGAGTGGAAATGTGTGTAAAAATAGGTACTTTTGGTTTATTATTCTGTGAATAATACACCTATGTATTCGCTCAGCAAAAAATTTTTATAACACCCCCTCAAACTTTTTTCTTTTACGTTTCAAGGTGCATAGATTCCAAAAATGCAATGTCCGTCCGCCGTACGCCGTCCGCCGTCCGCCGTATCACGTGTACAGGCTTCATTTTCGGTCTAAAAAAATCGTTCTTTCGCACACATGCTCCATTTGGGCCCTAGTTGTGTCCCGAAACTTTTCAGCCCGATCGGAATATACCCAGGGGTGTTATGAGTGAAAATGTGTGTAAAAATAGGTACTTTTTACGTTTTAGCAACATATTGGTAACATGAGCTTCTGATATATCGTTTTCTATGTATTTGGGGACGAGAAGACCGAATATGAAGTCGTTTTTGACCAAAGAGTGGAAAATTGAGTTCTACCAAATGTTCAGCTCCCAAAATTGATTTTTTATGAGTGAAAAACCTGGGAAATCGTCTGAAATCACCATCAGTTTGTATAATAACACTGGAAAAAGTGTCAAGACGTGGTTCAGGACGATTAAATGGCACTACCAATGATCAAAGATAGTTTAAAAAAAAAGAAAAAAAAAGAGCGTACCTAATTTGTGTTTTGGGGGCCAAAATTAATGGAAACCATCAGAAGTAGCTATTTCGATTATTACGCATGAAAGAAACAATAAATGAACAGCCAACCTTTCTGTAGGTATGTCCACTAGAATAATAAACCCATGTGACAAGGACTTTGCAGCGTTTTTGGTTTATTATTCTGTGAATAATACACCTATGTATTCGCTCAGCAAAAAATTTTTATAACACCCCCTCAAACTTTTTTCTTTAACGTTTCAAGGTGCATAGATTCCAAAAATGCAATGTCCGTCCGCCGTCCGCCGTACGCCGTCCGCCGTATCACGTGTACAGGCTTCATTTTCGGTCTAGAAAAATCGTTCTTTCGCACACATGCTCCATTTGGGCCCTAGTTGTGTCCATAAACTTTTCAGCCCGATCGGAATATACCCAGGGGTGTTATGGGTGAAAATGTGTGTAAAAATAGGTACTTTTTACGTTTTAGCAACATATTGGTAACATGAGCTTCTGAGATATCGTTTTCTATGTTTTTGGGGACGAGAAGACCGAATATGAAGTCGATTTTGACCAAAGAGTGGAAAATTGAGTTCTACCAAATGTTCAGCTCCCAGAATTGATTTTTTATGAGTGAAAAACCTGGGAAATCGTCTGAAATCACCATTAGTTTGTATAATAACACTGGAAAAAGTGTCAAGACGTGGTTCAGGACGATTAAATGGCGCTACCAATGATCAAAGATAGTTTAAAAAAAAAAAAAAAAAAAGAGCGTACCTAATTTGTGTTTTGGGGGCCAAAATTAATGGAAACCATCAGAAGTAGCTATTTCGATTATTAAGCATGAAAGAAACAATAAATGAACAGCCAACCTTTCTGTAGGTATGTCCAATAGAATAATAAACCCATGTGGCAAGGACTTTGCAGCGTTTTGGTTTATTATTCTGTGAATAATACACCTATGTATTCGCTCAGCAAAAAATTTTTATAACCCCCCTCAAACTTTTTTCTTTTACGTTTCAAGGTGCATAGATTCCAAAAATGCAATGTCCGTCCGCCGTACGCCGTACGCCGTCCGCCGTATCACGTGTACAGGCTTCATTTTCGGTCTAAAAAAGTCGGTCTTTCGCACACATGCTCTATTTGGGCCCTAGTTGTGTCCCGAAACTTTTCAGCCCGATCGGAATATACCCAGGGGTGTTGTGAGTGAAAATGTGTGTAAAAATAGGTACTTTTTGCGTTTTAGCAACATGTTGGTAACATGAGCTTTTGAGGTATCGTTTTCCATGTTTTTGGGGACGAGAAGATCGAATATGAGGTCGATTGTGGCCAAGGAGTGGAAAATTGAGGTTGTACCAGATGTTCAGCTCCCAAAATTGATTTTTTATGAGGCAAAAACCTGCGAAATCGTCTGAAATCACCATCAATTTGTAGAATAGCACTAGGAAAAGTTTGAACACGTAGATCAAGACGATTAAGTGGCACTACCAATGATCATGGATAATTTGAAAAAAAAAAAAAAAAAATCGTACCTACCTAATTTGTGTTTTGGGGGCCAAAATTGGTGGAAACCATCAGAAATAGCTATTTCAATTATTTCACATGAAACAAACAATAAATGTAGGTACAGCCAACATTTCTGTAGAATAATAAACCCCATGTGACAAGGACTTTGCAGCGTTTTTTCGTCAGGCCACCGTCAAGAAATGAATTTTTTTCACAAAAAGTAACATTATACGTTAGTGAGGGGGCTGTTGCATAGCTTCATATAATTTAAAATGTTATTTATTATTAAATGTTATTACTACTGAATAAATATATCCTGTTGTTCATGTGTGCATTTATAGATTCTGTTTGTCTGAAGCACAATAAAGGTTTATTATTATTATTATTATTATCATTATTTATAGCCTTATTTACAGTGGGATGGCGGATACTGCATGACGGCTTAATAAATCAACGCTCATCTCTACGCTAAATTGCAGTAAGAGCCACACAGTTGTTGATACTGCATTTGAGCTTAACAAATTATTTCACGTCTACTACGCTTAACTGATGTAACAGCCATGATCTCGCTGATTGACTACCCATATCAGAGCAGGTGATGTTACCTGCCCGAATAATACTATGGATAAATTTATTGATTGATCTAAGATTAGGTTCCTACCTACCTATTGTTTCTCATATACCTATGTCGTATGGCAGCTTCAAAATTTGAAAAAACGCGCAGTGGACACAATATTTGCAGAAAATCACGAGACCCCCCACCCCGGCACTATAGAAATAAATTTCGAAATTCAGAAATAAATTTCTGAATTCTGCGTCGAACAAAAAACGCTGCAAATCCCTGCACAACGGTTTATTATTTTGTACAGAATACCCTTCTGTTACAGATCACAGCTCTATGTATAGATAACCCGTCTATATAATATGATATGTACTATTCTATACATATTATGTAGATCGCAGACCCTCCGTAGGTTAGTACCTAACCCCGTACTCGTTACTAAGTACCTACCTAAATCACGAGTTAAATGTTGCTAAAATAATTCTTTCGATGACAAACAGTAACTGAAACGGCAAAAAGAAACGCAAATAATGAAGTTCGGAAAGAAAATTGTTGATATGGAGTGAAATAGACGCCCCTTCTGCGTAGATCACTGTTTTCTGTGGTCAATACCTACCCTCGTGGTCAAGTATAATGAACCGTTGTGTAATAACTTGCCCATCAATAATACTTCAACGGTTGTTCAAGTTGCAAAAGTACCGATCAACAAAATCCAGCCCCTTCGACGTAGATGGAATAATGAACCGTTGTGTAATAATTTACCGTTCTGTAATAATTTACCGTTGTGTAATAATTTACCGTTATGTAATAATGAACCGTTGTGTAATTATTTGCCGTTGTGTAATAATTTACCATTGTGTAATAATTTACCCATCAACAATACTTCAACGTTTGTTCAAGTTTCGCAAGTACCTACCAACAAAATCCAATAGTCCATCACTTATCAAATGAAATAATATCGCAGAACAACCAACTCGACTTCATACAGCCATCCTTGATTATAATCAGGTGCTCCCTAGTGATGAATATCTGGGCCGGATTTATGTCGTTTGATTCACGATAGTGTTGACGAAGCTTTTTGGTGCACACGAACGGCTGGACGCACAAAAATGCTCCAGGTGGTCTCAAAAAATTGTTTAGCTCAAGAAAAATTTAATAACGTAAAATAACCATACCCTTCCATCGAAAGTTTTCGAGCTACGGCGTTCTGAATATTTCAACCCCTATTTTGAACCCCTTAGAGATTACTGACAGTAACGTCGAGCTTCGAGGACCAAGTAGACCCCGAACGGAACCTATAACTCGAATTTCATCAATTTTGTTTCATGGTAACTAAGAAAAGTGGCCAGTACGGCGTACGGCGGAGAGACAGAAATTTTTGGTTTATTATTTTCAATAATGAACCATTGGAATCGAGCATGAAAAAAAAAATTCTTACCCCCCCTCAAAATTTGATGGTTTACGTTTCAAGGTATGTAGAATCCAAAACTGCAATAAAAATATTTCTGTCTGTCCGCCGTACGCCGTACGCCGTACGGGCCACTTTTCTTAGTTACCATGAAAAAAAATTGATGAAATTCGGGTTATAGGTTCCGTTCGGCGTCTAGTTGGTCCTCGAAGCTCGACGTTACTGTGAGTCATCTCTAAGGGGTTCAAAATAGGGGTTGAAATTTTCAAAACGCCTATACCATTTTTTTACGTAAATATTTTTACGGTTTTAAATAGTTCTTGAACTTGCGAGTTTTTTAAGACCATCCGGAGCATCGTACGTCCAGCCGTTCGTTCACAGTAAGGCCCCGAAGTTTGCACCGACAGGCATTTTCGACTCCAGTGTGAATGAAATTGTATACAATCCAAACCAAATCTCGTAACCAGAGACGCGCCCACAATAGGAATTTGTGAATACGGCCAATCATTGGTAGGGATCACCTGATTATATGTATTGGCGGAGTATGAAGTCGAGTTGGTTGTTCTGTGATATTATTTAATTTGAAAAATGATGGCTCTATTGGAGTTTGTTGGTAGGTAGTGAAACTTGAACAAACGTTGAAGTATTATTGATGGGTAAATTATTACTACGGTAAATCATTACTCAACGGTAAATTATTACACAACGGTTCATTATTATAATCTACGTAGAAGGGGCTGGAGTTTGTTGGTAAGTACCTACTTTTGCAACTTTTTTCACTCCTCATCAACAATTTCTTTTCAGAACTTCATTATGTGTGTTTCTTTTTGTTAGGTACTGTTTGTCATCGGCAGAATTATTTTAGCAACATTTAACTCGTGATTTAGGTAGGTACCTAGTAACGAGTACGGGGTTAGGTACTAACCTACGGAGGGTCTGCGATCTACGTAATATGTATAGAATAGTACATATCATATTATATAGACGGGTTATCTATACATAGAGCTGTGATCTGTAACAGAAGGGTATTCTATACAAAATAATAAACCGTTGTGCAGGGATTTGCAGCGTTTTTATTGCATTTTCGGATTCTCTACATACCTTGAAACGTAAACCATCAAATTTTGAGGGGGGGGGGGGGGGGTTAGAGTTTTTCCTTTCATGCTCGATTCCAATGGTTCATTATTGAAAATAATAAACCAAACCTAACTTGATTTAACTAACCTAATTTAATGAACATTGAACTTTACTTGACTTACTTTTATTTTGCTTACACAGGATCCACTAATATGGCCAGGAAAGCTACGCGGGATATACTGCAGAAATTGGACCGTATTTGGTTGCAGTATCAGCAAGACCAGGATATTCTGAAATACCTCGAGACGGTCAGCAATCGGTGTGATCCCCATTTCGAAGGTAACAGCGAGAATGAGACCGACGACGACGACGACGAGCTGTGATTTTCACTGAATACTTGAAACCTAGGATTATGACGACCGATATTTGTAAGCATCATGATTGTTTGTTTGTTGGCCCAAACCCATTACTTTTCGTTTCACGGCCTGGCCCAAACTCATTGGTTTTTTGGCTCAAACCCACTGCATTTCCGAGCGAGTGGCCCAAACTCAGACCGCCCGGTTGAACAACCTATCCCTTCCTTCCGTTTCTTGAAGAAAACGGAAAGGTAAAGGAACGGAGCAGAGCTGAGGGATGGTGTAAACCCACACTTTTAGGAAGATTGTGATGGAAACCCCTGTCCCCGAATCCTAGTCGACTTTCATTCTGGGCCGATTGATGTGGTGCGAGTGGAACCAAATCCAAGCCCCAGATGCCGATGACGCCCTATACCTCATGTGATGCGATGTCATAAGCATCGGCCAGATCGAAATCAAAATCAAGGAGCTGTGGTGTTCACAACGCATCCGTCCCCCAGAACATATGCAAATCGGAGGGATCAGAGCACAGTTTTCAGACGAAGGTAAATACACTGCCAAGGACATGGCACAGAAGCTTCCTCGTGGCCTTTGTAGGCGCTTAGGAGATGATTTTTGTTGTTAGTTTTTCTACCTCGTTTTTATATTTCCGCGCCACATGTTTTCCTCCCAACGTAGTTACCTCTGAGAAATAATAAAATTCATTCGAGTCCAGAAATTGATCAAGCGAGTTCGTCATTTCAAAAGATTAGTACAATCGTACAATTGGTGACCCCGACGTGATAAAAAGAAACGGAGAAATCTTACAATTGGTGACCCCGAACTCGAAAAAAAGAAACGGAGAAATCGTACAGTGATAGAAAATGGAAGGTAAGAGAGTACTTAATTACAACTACAACAACAGTAACGAAGAAACCCCGTAGTGGGAGAGTCAAGTAATAGTTTGCCCCTTAGTGTCTGGGACCAAGTATCCGAAAGATAAGACAAAAACGCACGAGTAGTGAGGTCTCGTCTGATAGACACTCTGAAGTTGAGCAATGAAAATAAATAAATAAAAGAAAAAAAAACAGAAAAACTTCCACAAAGGGTTCGCGAGTATATGTTTCGATTGACCGACAGGAGCCAGCGTATATTATATACTAAGACACAATGACAGAAGACGAATTCAAGAAAGAAGACATTCAAGAAAGAAGAAAAGTTCAAGAAAGAGGACTAAATCAAGAAAGAAGACAAATCCAAGAAAGAAGAAAAGTTCAAGAAAGAGGACAGAATCAAGAAAGAAGACAAACTCAAGACAGAAGTCAAATCCAGAGGACACAAACAGAACAACAACAAAAGAATGCAACAGTAACAAGAACCAAGAGGAACAAGAAAACGCTAAGGGGGGAGTGAATGTAGGCGCTTAGGAGATGATTTTTGTTGTTAGTTTTTCTACCTCGTTTTAGCGAATTTTCGAAGAAAAGGAAGCTATTGTTCTGGGTCCAAAATTTTTAAAACTCGAATTTCCGAAAGATTTTTATACCAAAATCCGTTTCAGACCATCCTGAATTCACTGCCGAAAGACACCAAAAATTATATGTATATATATTTATATATTTATATATTTATATATTTATATATTTATATATTTATATATTTATATATATATTTATATATTTATATATTTATATATGTATGTGTCATTCCAGACGATAACTCTCGAAAGAATTGAGATAAAAAGTTCAAATTTGCACGAAAAATCTGTCTTGGCAATCGACAGGCTAAGTTCGTAGATGGGCAGAATCGGGTCACTCTAAGGGGGAATTTTGGGGAGTTTTAGGGGGGAAAAATTACCCATAAATTCCCAAAATGAAGCAGTCTGACAAGTGACACCTCATTTTAAAGGTTTTTGTACGCTGAACACGATGGTGAAATCAGAATTGCGATATCTCATTCCGTTCTCAAACTGGAGCACTTTGAAGATGACGGAACGTGGTTATTTCTTAAGATGTTCTTCCTGGTTCGTCTGCTCTAATCTGATAACGGAATGGGATATCGCAATTCTGACTTCACCATCGTGTTCAGCGTTGGAAAATCTACAAACCGAGGTGTTACTCGGCAAAAAATGGAACAAAAAATTTACCAATATCCAATACAATACAGAGTAGGTAATGGATACGTAACATACGTACTGTACGTATGTTTGATAAGTAACTGTACGTATATTGTAGTACCAATACTACAATATACGTACATACTTGAATACCTATAATTACCCAATAAGTTTAAGATTGCCCATATTTGAATGGGATATTCCAAACATCACATTTTACATAAAATCAGTTATTTCTTCGAAAATTTGCTCTTATAGCCATGCTGCATGACTGTGGTTTTTTCTTGAGATGTTCTTCCTGGTTCCTCTGCTCTAATCTGATAACGGAATGGGATACCGCAATTCTGACTTCACCATCGTGTTCAGCGTTGGAAAATCTACAAACCGAGGTGTTACTCGGCAAAAAATGGAACAACAAATTTGTTACGGATATCCCAAACATCACATTTTACATAAAATCAGTTATTTCTTCGAAAATTCGCTCTTATAGCCATGCTGCATGACTGTGGTTTTTTATTTATATTTCCGCGCCACATGTTTTCCTCCCAACGTAGTTACCTCTGAGAAATAATAAAATTCATTCGAGTCCAGAAATTGATCAAGCGAGTTCGTCATTTCAAAAGATTAGTACAATCGTACAGCCTTCACAGTACGTCACCATTAAATTGTCATACATAAAGATTCATACATAACGGATTAATTAACATAAAGATTCAGATTAATTAACGGAATTATTTAACAGTTATTTAATAATAAGGGTACCCAATTCGAAGTTAGTATTCATGCTTTAAGATAAAGTAATTTATTAGTCCACGTATAGAACTGCGAACGCAAAGAGTCCCTATCAAATTTCAACTTCCTAGGGTGAACAGGAGAGAATTTAGCACATCATCTGAGCAGGGTGCGGAGCCCGTCATTTCATTCGTCAACCCTTCCAGATTTATAGTTCTATGGTCTGGAATGCTTGACGTTTGGAATGTACGCGGTGCCAGTGCCACGTGCCACTGCCAACGCCGATTCAATCACGATGAATGTCGTATGGGACCTCAAGGGACCTTACCCGCATCATCCCTGAAAATCTGACCAAAATCCGTTCAAAATTTATGGAGTTATGTCCGTAACAAGAAAATATCGTTAGAGCCTGCGCAGAGGCTACTGTTGATTCGATCATGATGAAACTGACAGGGGACCATCTAGCGCTAAACCCACACAATTCCTGCAAATTTTATTGAAATCGGATCAAAATTGTGGGAGTTAAGGCTGTGGCAAGGAAATGTGGACAGACACAGTAGCGGTGCGTGGGCTCTGAAAATGGTGGGCCACCAAACCGGAACACAAATTAACAGCTTTTTCTAAAAAATAACTGTAAAGGTTTTCCAACAGTAGAGTCTTCTTATGAGAAATGGGTGGATTTTAATCAACCGCAGCTCTTAGCAAGTCAGAATGTAAGCACTGTGTTCACAGTAGTTCTGACCAGTACCCGGGACTACCAGAAGCTAAAAGTTATATAGCTTCATACTGATTAATACTCAGCAAAGGCCTATCTGTTCCTAAACTTTTAATCATCACTCTGTCTATCCTCGTATGAAAACGTCGAAAATTTCGACTGTAAGTAAGCCACCGAATTCATGTGGTACAAAAATACAGAAGCAAATAAACTAAACAACAACTAAAAACAATGAACCAGACTAAAATAAAACGAAGTAATGACCCGCCGGCCATTACCTACTTGGATGGAGAATCAGACCAGAAGCTAGGTACTTATCTGTGTATGTTGACGTCGATCAATCCACAAGACCACAGACAGGACACAACGCACTTAATTATCGCAAATCCAAATCTGTCCCGGGAACTCGAATGGGAACATACGAAATTCGAAATGTAAGCAGAAAAAAAACTCAACATAGCAACAGAATGGCGAAACTGATAAGAATTTTTAGGGGAGGACAGATTGAAGGACAAGCATCTCGTATCGAGATGGCAAGATGAATTGAAACAATCCAATCGATTGTGAACACAAACGATTTTTGGATGGAAATGCGGGACCCGGGCCCAAAAGGGGCGTGGCTAACCAAATTTTTACTCGACTGAGCCTGCGCGGATTGGCCACTTTTCTCGGTTACCATGGCGACAACAGGTCCCAGGACCTGTCAGTTTCAGAAGCGTAGGCATCGATTTCGATTGCAAGACATCGATTAGTGTAGCTATATTCCGATAAAATGCTCGAATATCCATAGCCAGAGAACTCTGTCGAGTCGCTGTTGAACATCGTGAAAAATGCTAGGTACAGTATACGGAGGGAAATTCGAATGCCAACTGAACAAATGGTTGGCATTTTTTTTGGAGTGCCGGGGTAGTGGCCCAAGTGGCCTTATGGACGCAACGCCCCTGGAAAGACAGACAGAGGGACAGACAGACACGAAACCAAATTTGTTCAGGAGGCCCTGGAACGCAAAACGCAAGTGGAAGTTTTTATTTTGGAACACAAAAAAATTTTTCATTTCGAAAATGAAAACAAAGCTTCAGCTGCCTTGCAGACTCTGAAGCAAAATTGGGAGGAAACGAGTCAAGTTCTCGCATTCCCGAGGTGAACGGCCGCTCCGGCGATTATCACGGATTTACCGTCGAAACCCGACCTGAAGCGTCGTCGCCTACCGGATTTGTAACGCCCATTTGACCGCGTCATGGCCAAAGCTCTTCAACAGGCATAAACGATGTGTTATGAGGTCCGGTACAATAACCTTTACACCACCTGGGGATCATCTCCCGTCTTGTCAAGTGCACAGAAGTCGACACTTGGGAGGCCCGGGTAAGCTTAAAACGCACCAATTTGGGCTCTTACTGACTTGGAAACGACGGAGGCTCACGAAAGTATCCTTTTCTCCGGGTTTCCTTCGACAAAAAAACGGGACGGGTGAACGCACTAACACGCTGACCGAGGCTTTTCGAAACACGATCACCGCAGATGGCAGCCTAACGTGGTTGGCCCTTGTCAACCGCCTAATTGATTTGAGTCTTTTGGTTTATTATTCTGTGAATAATACACTTTATGTATTCGCTCAGCAAACCAATTTTTTAACACCCCCTCAAAATTTTGGTTTATTATTTTCAATAATGAACCATTGGAATCGAGCAAGAAAAAAAAATGCTAACCCCCCCTCAAAATTTGATGGTTTACGTTTCAACGTATGTAGAATCCGAAAATGCAATAAAAACGCTGAAAAACCCTGCACAACGGTTTATTATTTTGTACAGAATACCCTCCTGTTACAGATCACAGCTCTCTGTATAGATAACCCGTCTATATAATATGTACTAGTCTATAAATATTATGTAGATCGCTGACCCTCCGTAGGTTAGTACCTAACCCCGTACTCGTTACTAGGTACCTACCTAAATCACAATTTAAATGTTGCTAAAATAATTCTATCGATGACAAATAGTAACTAAAACGGCAAAAAGATCGCAAATAATGAAGTTCTGAAGGACAATATTGTTGATGTGGAGTGAAATAGATGCCCCTTCTGCGTAGATCACTGTTTTCTGTGGTCAATACCTACCTTCGTGGTCAAGTATAATGAAACGTTGTGTAATAACGTGCCCATCAATAATACTACAACTGTTGTTCAAGTCCGATCAACAAAATCCAGCCCGATCTTGGTTGATGAACCGTTGTGTAATAATTTACCGTTGTGTAATAATTTACCATTATGTAATAATTTACCGTTGTGTAATAATGAACCGTTGTTTAATAATTTGCCGTTGTGTAATAATTTACCATTGTGTAATAATTTACCCATCAATAATACTTCAACGTTTGTTCAAGTTTCACAAGTACCTACCAACAAAATCCAATAGTCCATCACTTATCAAATGAAATAATATCGCAGAACAACCAACTCGACTTCATACGGCCATCCATGATTATGATCAGGTGCTCCCTAGTGATGATATCCGGGCCGGATTTATACCGTTTGATTCACGATCGTGTTGACGAAGCTTTTTGGTGCACACGAACGGCTGGACGTACAATGCTCCGGGTGGCCTCAAAAAGTTGTTTAGCTCAAGAAAAATTTAATAACGTAAAAAAACCCATACCCTTCTATCGAAAGTTTTCGAGCTACGGCGTTCTGAAAATTTCAAACCTTATTTTGAACCCCTTAGAGGTTACTGACAGTAACGTCGAGCTTCGAGGACCAACTGGACCCCGAACAGAACCTATAACCCGAATTTCATCGATTTTGTTTCATGGTAACTATGAAAAGTGGCCCGTACGGCGTACGGCGGACAGACAGAAATTTTTTTATTGCATTTTCGGATTCTACATACTTACCATAAAACATAAACATTTTTCTTTTCATGCTCGATTCCAATGGTTCATTATTGAAAATAGTAAACCAAAATATTTCTGTCTGTCCGCCGTTACACAATGGTAAATTATTACACAATGGCAAATTATTACACAACGGTAAATTATTGCAGAACGATAAATTATTACACAACGGTTCGTCTACCTAGAAGGGGCTGAATTTTGTTGATCGGTACCTACTTTTGCAACTTGAACAACCGTTGAAGTATTATTGATGGGAGAATTACACAACGGTTCATTATACTTGACCACGAGGGTAGGTATTGACCACAGAAAACAGTGATCTACGCAGAAGGGGCGTCTATTTCACTCCACATCAACAATTTTCCTTCAGAACTTCATTATTTGCGTTTCTTTTTGCCGTTTTAGTAACTGTTTGTCATCGACTTATTTATTTTAGCAACATTTATCTCGTGAGTTAGATAGGTACCTACCTAGTAACGAGTACGAGGTTAGGCACTAACCTACGGAGGGTCTGCGATTCACATAATATGTATAGAATACCTAGTACATATATCATATTACGAGTATATAGACGGGTTATCTATACAGAGAGCTGTGATCTGTAACAAAGGGTATTCTGTACAAAATAATAAACCGTTGTGCAGGGATTTGCAGGTTTTTTGGTTTATTATTTTCAATAATGAACCATTGGAATCGAGCATGAAAAAAAAAAATGCTTACCCCCCCTCAAAATTTGATGGTTTACGTTTCAACGTATGTAGAATCCGAAAATGCAATAAAAACGCTGAAAAACCCTGCACAACGGTTTATTATTTTGTATAGAATACCCTTCTGTTACAGATCACAGCTCTCTGTATAGATAACCCGTCAATATAATTATGTACTAGTCTATACATATTATGTAGATCGCAGACCCTCCGTAGGTTAGTACCTAACCCCGTACTCGTTACTAGGTACCTACCTAAATCACGAGTTAAATGTTGCTAAAATAATTCTGCCGATGACAAACAGTACCTAACAAAAGAAACACACATAATGGATTTCTGAAAAGAAATTGTTGATGAGGAGTGAAAATAGTTGCAAAAGTACCAACCAACAAACTCCAGCCCCTTCTACGTAGATGGTATAATGAACCGTTGTGTAATAATTTACCGTTGAGTAATGATTTACCGTAGTAATAATTTAGCCATCAATAATACTTCAACGTTTGTTCAAGTTTCACTACCTACCAACAAACTCCAAAAGCGCCATCATTTTTCAAATTAAATAATATCACAGAACAACCAACTCGACTTCATACTCCGCCAATATAATCAGGTGATCCCTACCAATGATTGGCCGTATTCACAAATTCCTATTGTGGGCGCGTCTCTGGTTACGAGATTTGGTTTGAATTGTATACAATTTCATTCACACTGGAGTCGAAAATGCCTGTCGGTGCAAACTTCGGGGCCTTACTGTGAACGAACGGCTGGACGTACGATGCTCCGGATGGTCTTAAAAAACTCGCAAGTTCAAGAACTATTTAAAACCGTAAAAATATTTACGTAAAAAAATGGTATAGGCGTTTTGAAAATTTCAACCCCTATTTTGAACCCCTTAGAGATGACTCACAGTAACGTCGAGCTTCGAGGACCAACTAGACGCCGAACGGAACCTATAACCCGAATTTCATCAATTTTTTTTTCATGGTAACTAAGAAAAGTGGCCCGTACGGCGTACGGCGGACAGACAGAAATATTTTTATTGCAGTTTTGGATTCTACATACCTTGAAACGTAAACCATCAAATTTTGAGGGGGGTAAGCATTTTTTTTTTTTCATTTCGATTCCAATGGTTCATTATTGAAAATAATAAACCAAAAATTGATGAAATTCGGGTTATAGGTTCCGTTCGGCGTCTAGTTGGTCCTCGAAGCTCGACGTTACTGTGAGTCATCTCTAAGGGGTTCAAAATAGGGGTTGAAATTTTCAAAACGCCTATACCATTTTTCTACGTGAATATTTTTACGGTTTTAAATAGTTCTTGAACTTGCGAGTTTTTTAAGACCATCCGGAGCATCGTACGTCCAGCCGTTCGTTCACAGTAAGGCCCCGAAGTTTGCACCGACAGGCATTTTCGACTCCAGTGTGAATGAAATTGTATACAATTCAAACCAAATCTCGTAACCAGAGACGCGACCACAATAGGAAATTTGGCGGAGATAAATATCATTGGTAGGGATCACCTGATTATATTGGCGGAGTATGAAGTCGAGTTGGTTGTTCTGTGATATTATTTCATTTGAAAAATGACGGCTCTTTTTGAGTTTGTTGGTAGGTAGTGAAACTTGAACAAACGTTGAAGTATTTTTGGTGGGTAAATTATTACTACGGTAAATCATTACTCAACGGTAAATTATTACACAACGGTTCATTATACCATCTACGTAGAAGGGGCTGGAGTTTGTTGGTAGGTACTTTTGCAACTATTTTCACTCCTCATCAACAATTTCTTTTCAGAAATCCATTATGTGTGTTTCTTTTGTTAGGTACTGTTTGTCATCGGCAGAATTATTTTAGCAACATTTAACTCGTGATTTAGGTAGGTACCTAGTAACGAGTACGGGGTTACTACCCTAAGGTACTAACCTACGGAGGGTCTGCGATCTACATAATATGTATAGAATAGTACATATCATTATATTGACGGGTTATCTATACAGAGAGCTGTGATCTGTAACAGAAGGGTATTCTGTACAAAATAATAAACCGTTGTGCAGGGATTTGCAGCGTTTTTTGTTTTTTTCATTTCATTATATATATCATGAAACTATTATCATTTTGGTGGCCTCAACCGGAAAGCCTAGGGCCGTAACCCGGTTCAGCGATGCTACCTATGCTGGTGCTCGTTTTTCGCTATTTATACAAAACCATTTTATTTATATGAAAGGGTATAAATATTATTATTATTACTTCGTAATCAGAGATTTTTCACTCGATTCGCTCAGTAGCACAAACATACTCCTCTGAAGGAGAATAACGTGGCAAAATTATAACAGATGAAACAAACTCCAAGGTACTTGTGGTTTAGCAACAATCCTGGAGCTTTCCACCATAACCTGATTTACTTTCAGCTCCGTATGACCGCATTAGCAACTCTTATTTACCCAACAAAATCGCTCGCCTGCCACCTCATTTGCGGTCCACTGCTGGCCCAACAACCACAACTGATAATTCCAGATAATTCCACTTTGAAACGACTTGTTTTTGGACTGTTGGTTGCGTATTGTAAATACCTGAAGTTTTTATCGAAAGAAAAATAAGAGAACTTTACAGAAAACATCATTAGTTCGATGAATGTTGTTAATAAATTATTTACTTACTTGGCGAGTGACGATTAGAGCTTTGAACTTTATACTTAGCTAAGTTTGAGTTGAACTCGCAACTCCAACTATCAGCGTTTGAGTTGGCAAGTATCGATCGGATTATACAGACATTACCTTCAAGGATCGTAGGGTGATGGAATATTTGTTTTCACATCCCCAATTACCTAAAGTTTGGCTGCCCTCAGAGTCCAAAGCTTTTGTAGAATCGTAAATATTTTAAGGATTTTCATGTACATTTTATTTTATATAAACCACACTTATCCACCATTTAACGTTTCCAACTTGGTATTCAATAGTCAAATAAGAACAATTAATTACTTACCCGTACATTGCAAAGATCACTGTATCCATCATTCAAAACCGATTTTAGGTCTATCAGTGCCCCCTTTCCAAAATTTGTGAACATGGCCTTAATATTCGCGCGTAACTTGAAACAAACCACTTGGTTTACTTCAGCTGTTCTTGTGCTGCCGTTATTTATTTATTATCTCTATTTGGGTTCTAAATTGATGAATTTAAATAAGCAGTTAATTTATGCAAATGCAAACAAACATCGTAAAAACGCTGCAGAGTCCTTGTCACATGGGTTTATTATTCTACTGGACATACCTACAGAAATGTTGGCTGTTCATTTATTGTTTCTTTCATGTGCAATTAATGAAATAGCTATTGTTGATGGTTTCCACCAGTTTTGGCCCCCAAAAACACGAATTACGCTACTTTTTTCTTTTTCAAATTATGTTTGATAAAATTATCATTGATAGTGCCATATAATTGTCTTGATTCATCCCTTGACACTTTTTCTAGTGTTATTGTACGAAGTGATGGCGATTTCGACAGTTTCCCAGGTTTTTCACTCATAAAAATTGAATTGTGGGAGCTGAACTTCGTTACTACCACAATTCTTCACTCTATGGTCAAATCTACTTCATATTCGGTCTTCTCGCCCCAAAAAACCTAGAAAACGATACCTCAAAAGCTCATCTTACTAACATGTTACTAAAACACAAAAAATACCTATTTTTATACCAATTTTCACCCACAACACCCCTGGGTATATTCCGATCGGGCTGCAAAGCTTCGGGACACAACTAGGGCCCAAATGGAGCATGTGTGCGAAAGAACGAATTTTTTAGACCGAAAATGAAGTAGTTATGCGTGATAGGCGGACGGCGGACGGACATTGCATTTTTGGAATCCACGCACCTTGAAACGTAAAAGAATTGATTTTGAGGGGGCGTTAAATAAATTTTTGCCGAGTGAGGTGTATTATTCACGGAATAATAAACCAAAAAAAAAACATGGAAAAAGATACCTCAAAAGTCATTTTACTAAAACATCAAAAAATCCCATTTTTCACCCATAACACCACTGGGAGTAAAACGTTGCAAAGTGCTTGTCACATGGGTTTATAATTCGACTGGACATACCGTACAGAAATTTTCGCTGTTCACTTATTATTTCTTTCATGTGCTATTATTGAAATGGCTATTTTTGATGGTTTCCACCAATTTTGGCCCCCAAAAACACGAATTAGGCTCCGTTTTTTTTTTCAAATTATCTTTTATCATTGATAGTCCATTTTATTGTCTTGATTCACCTGCTAATACTATTCCTAGTTTTATTATAAAAATTTATGGTGATTTCAGACAATTTCCCAGGTTTCTGACTCATAAAAAATGAAATCTGTGAGCTGAACCTTCGTTACAGCTCAATTCTTCGATCGTTGGTCAAAGGCCACTTCACAATCGGTCTTCTCGCCCTAAACAATATGGAAAACGGTACCTCACAAGCTCATGTTCCCTAAAACCTCAACCAAAATAACCCTCGAAAACCCCTATTTTTACACCCATTTTTCTCCCGTAACACCCCTGGGTGTATGCCGATCGGGCTGCCGAGTTTCGGAGCACAACTAGGACCCAAATGTGTTCCCAAAATGGGGAACCAAAAACTGTGTGCGGAAGAACGACGAGTTTAGACCAAAATTTAACGTAAATTTAAGGTTGAAACTTCGTTGACAACTCAATTTTCCACTCCTTGGTAAAAATCGACTTCATATTCGGTCTTCTCGCCCCAAAAAACCTAGAAAACGATACCTCAAAAGCTCATGTTACTAACATGTTACTAAAACACAAAAAGTACCTATTTTTAACCAAATTTTCACTCACAACACCCCTGGGTATATTCCGATCGGGCTGCAAAGTTTCGGGACACAACTAGGGCCCAAATGGAGCATGTGTGCGAAAGAACGAATATTTGGACCGAAATTGAAGTAGATATGCATGCTATGGCGGACGGACATTGCATTTTTGGAATCTACGCACCTTGAAACGGAAAAGAAAAAATTTTGAGGGGGAGTTATAAAAATTTTTTGCTGAGCGATTACATAGGTGTATTATTCACAGAATAATAAACCAAAAAACATTGAAAAAGGTACCTCAAAAGCTCATCTTTCTAAAACACCAAAAAATCCTATTTTTACACCAATTTTTCACCCATAACACCCCTGGGTATAAAACGCTGCAAAGTCCTTGTCACATGGGTTTATTATTCTATTGGACATACCTACAGAAATTTTGGCTGTTCATTTATTGTTTCATTCATGTGCTATTATTGAAATAGATATTTTTGATGGTTTCCACAAATTTTGGCCCCTTAAAATACAAATTATCTCATTGATTGTCCATTTAATTGTCTTGATTCACCTGCTAATACTACTTCTAGTGTCATTATACAAATTTATGGTGATTTCAGACAATTTTCCATGTTTCTGACTAAAAAAATGAATTTCGGGAGCTTAACCTTCCTTACAACCTCAATTTTGCACTCTTCGGTCAAAATCAATAATATTCGGTCTTCTCGCCCTAAAAAACATGGAAAACGGTACCTCACAAGCTCGTGTTTACTAAAACCTCAAAAATCCCTCGAAAACCCCTATTTTTACACCCATTTTCGCCCCACAACACCCCTTGGTGTATTCCGATCGGGCTGCCGTGATTCGGATCACAACTAGGACCCAAATGTGTTCTCAAATGGGGACCCAAACTGTGTGCGGAAAACGACGATTTTAGACCAAAATTTAACGTAAATTTAAGGCAGAAACTTCCTTAGAACCTCAATTTTCCACTCTTTGGTCAAAATAGAATTCATATTCGGTCTTCTCGTCCTAAAAAAACATGGAAGAAAACGATACTTACCTCACAAGCTCATGTTACTAAAACACAAAAAATACCTATTTTAGATCCATTTTTCACTAACAACCCCGGGTATATTCCGATCGGGCTGCAAAGTTTCGGGACACAACTAGGGCCCAAATGGAGCATGTGTGCGAAAGAACGAATTTTTTAGACCAAAAATGAAGCCGGTACACGTGATACGGCGGACGGACATTTTTCTGAATCTATGCACCTTGAAACGTAAGTACATACTTAGAAGAAAAAATTTTGACGGGTTGTTATAAAAAATTTTTGCTGAGCGAATACATAGGTGTGTTATTCACTGAATAATAAACCAAAATGTGTGAAGACGTATTCTAATTGATTCATTTTCGCCTATAACAGAAGAGCAACAGAGAGAGAATGCGAATATTTGTTGAAAAATAACGGTCTGTTGGAGCAGAGCCACCAGGAGATTCGTTACTTGTGTGAGTACTCGTACTTGGTACTCAGGTGGGTACTCACCGAGCTCCACGTCCTGATCGTCGGTCATGATGAGGACGATGTTCGGGCGACGCTCCTTCGGTGACGGGAGGAACTGACGGCGGCTCTTCACACGGGAGGAGGACGACAGACACAAACCGGCCGCGAACGCGAGGACGCACAGGAGGAGCCTCATCGTGTTCGGATGTCTGCGACCCGACCGCTATCGCATCACTGGCCCTCGCCTTCCGCTAACAGGTAGCAGGCGGGTCCGTCCCCACCACACAGCCAAGGGATTTCGGTGGTGGGACGTCTCATCTTTCCCCTTCCATCGTCCTCCTCCAGCTCCTTCCCCCCACCACTTGAACGCACCCGCACAATCACGCACGAGCGCTGAGCGCTGAGGACGCGGAGGCGACGCACCCCCGGAGGGCATATTCACTATAAAAGAGATAGTGAAAAGAGATTATCTATTTTGAGAGAGAGAATTTATTTCCACAACAAATTGTTCAAGACATGAAATTAGTTGATACACATCCCTACTGAGAAATTTAAAAAAATCCACAGAAAATTTACAAACTAAGTAATAGATTAAAAGGAAAAAACGCTGCAAATCCCTGCACAACGGTTTATTATTTTGTACAGAATTCCCTTCTGTTACAGATCACAGCTCTGTATAGAGTCTATATAATCTCCGTCTATATCCTCCTCCAGGTCCTTCCCTCCACCACTTGAACGCACCCGCACAATCGCGCACATCCCTCAGCGCTGAGGACGCGGAGTAGACTCACCCCCGGTTAGGTGGGCCTATTTACTATAAAAGAGATAGTGAAAAGCGATTATCTATTTTGAGAGAGAGAGAGAGAATTTATTTCCACAACAAACGTTTCAAGACATGAAATTAGTTGGTACAGACCTACTTCAAAATTTAAAAAAATCCATAGAAAATTTACAAACTAAGTAATAGATTAAAAGCAAAAAACGCTGCAAATCCCTGCACATTTATTATTTTGTACAGAATACCCTTCTGTTACAGATCACAGCTCTCTGTATAGATAACCCGTCTATATGATATAATTATGTACTATTCTATACATATCATGTGGATAGCAGACCCTCCTTAGGTCCTAACCCCGTACTCGTTACTAGGTAGGTACCTACCTACCTAAATCACGAGTTAAATGTTGCTAAAATAATTCTGTCGATGACAAGCAGTAACTAAAATGGCAAAAAGAAACGCAAATGATGAAGTTCTGGAGGGAAATTGTTGATATGGAGTGAAATGGATGCCCCTTCTGCGTAAATCACTGTTTTCTGTGGTCAATACCTACCTTCGTGGTCAAGTATAATGAACCGTTGTGTAATAACTTGCCCATCCATAATACTTCAACGGTTATTCAAGTCCGATCAACAAAATCCAGCCCCTTCTTGGTTGATGAACCGATGTGTAATAATTTACCGTTATGTAATAATTTACAGTTGTGTAATAATTTGCCGTTGTGTAATAATTTACCATTGTGTAATAATTTACCCATCAACAATACTTCAACGTTTGTTCAAGTTACAAAAGTACCGACCAACAAAATCCAGCCCCTCCTTGGTAGATGAACCGTTGTGTAATAATTTACCGTTGTGTAATAATTTACCGTTGTGTAATAATTCACCGTTATGAAATAATTTACTGTTGTGTAATAATTTACCCATCAATACTTCAACGTTTGTTCAAGTTTCACAAGTACCTACCAATAAAATCCAATAGTCCATCGCTTATCAAATGAAATAATATCGCAGAACAACCAACTCGACTTCATACAGCCATCCTTGATTATAATAAGGTGCTCCCTAGTGATGATATCCGGGCCGGATTTATACCATTTGATTCACGATCGTGTTGACGAAGCTTTTTGGTGCACACGAACGGCTGGACGTTCAATGCTCCGGGTGGTCTCAAACAATTGTTTAGCTCAAGACAAATTTAATAACGTAAAAAAGAAAACGGCGTTCTGAAAATTGCAATCCCTATTTTGAACCCCGTCAAGATGACTGACAGTAACGCCGAGCTTCGAGGACCAACTAGACGCTGAACGGAACCTATAACCCGAATTTCATCAATTTTTTTTCATGGTAACAAAGAAAAGTGGTCAGTACGGCGTACGGCGGACAGACAGAAATATTTTTATTGTAGTTTTGGATTCTACATACCTTGAAACGTAAACCATCAAATTTTGAGGGGGGGTAAGAATTTTCTGTTTCATGCTCGATTCCAATGGTTGATTATTGAAAATAATAAACCAAAAATCCATAGAAAATTTACAAACTAAGTAATAGATTAAAAGCAAAAAACGCTGCAAATATTTATTATTTTGTACAGAATACCCTTCTGTTACAGATCACAGCTCTCTGTATAGATAACCCGTCTATATAATATAATATCTACTATTGTATACATATTATGTGGATCGCCGATCCTCCGTAGGTTTGTACCAAACCCCGTACTCGTTACTAGGTACCTACATAAATTACGAGTTAAATGTTGCTAAAATAATTCTGTCGATGGCAAACAGTAACTAAAATGGCAAAAAGAAACGCAAATAATGAAGTTCTGAAGGGAAATTGTTGATGTGGAGTGAAAAAAGTTGCAAAAAAAGTTGCTACGTAGATGGTATAATGAACCGTTGTGTAATAAGTTACCGTTTAATAATTTACCATTGTGTAATAATAATTTACCCATCAATAATACCTTAACGTTTGTTCACGTTTCACTACCTATCAACAAACTCAAAAAGAGCCATCGTTTTTCAAATGAAATAATATCACAGAACAACCAACTCGACTTCATTCCGTGAATATAATCAGGTGCTCCCTAGCAATGAATTTATCTCGGGCCGATTCGATTGTTAGCGCGCCCCTGGTGATGAGATTTGGGCTAAATGTATACAATTCCGTTCACCCTGCTGTTCAAAAAGCCTGGCGGTGCAAACTTCTGGGCCTTACTGTGAAGGAACGGAGGGACGTACAATGCTCCGGGTGGTCTCAAAAAACTCGTAAGTACAAGAACTATTTAAAACCGTAAAAAGATACACGTAAAAAAAAGGTATAGGCGTTCTGAAAATTGCAACCCCCATTTTGAACCTCTTAGAGATGACTGACAATAACGTCGAGCTTCGAGGACCAACTAGACCCCAAATGGGAACTATAAACCGAATTTCGTCAATTTCTGCTCGTGGTTACTAAGAATGTGCTAAGTACTGCGTACGACATACGGCGGACGGACAGAAATTTTTTTATTGCATTTTCGGATTCTACATACCTTGAAACGTAAACCATCAAATTTCGAGGGGGTTACAATTTTTTTTTTTTTAATTCTCGATTCCAGAGGTTCATTATTGAAAATAATAAATCATAACGCAGTACAAACGCAAAGCAGAAGTAGGTGAAATGCAGTACAAATGTAGGGAAATTGCAGTAAAATGCAATACAAACGTAGGTAGGTACCTTAGGTATCATGTGCAGTTGTTCCCAATGATGACTATATGAACGGCTGCTGTATTTTGATTAGGTACTTAATTAACATCGATTTTAATTTATAATAAGAAATGCGTCAGCACATACGTTATTTCTTCATATTATAATGTAACATCGATGTTAATTAAGTAATCACAATACAGCAGCCGTTCATATAGTCATAATTGGGAACAACTGCACATGATACCTTAGGTACCTACCTACGTTTGTATTGCATTTTACTGCAATTTCCCTACATTTGTACTGCATTTCACCTACTTCTGTTTTGCGTTTGTACTGCATTTTTTCATTTGCAGTTTGTTTTATTTTCCATAGTTGTACTACTCTAGTTGTACTACTCTCAACATTCCTTTTCGAACAACGTTCAATTTTATTATTTAGCTATCGCCATCTATCACCATAACTGGTAAATACTTACTGAAATAGTCTTAAGTGTAACATTCCTTTTTCGGTTCTTTCTTGTAGCCCTGAAGATGATGTACAAATACATCGAAACGTCGGCCTAAAACCATCCGATCGTATTTCTCGACCGAACCTCAAGATCCCCATCCTTCACCCAGCCCGAAAAGAGATAAGATATTTTGAAAATCTGCCAGCAGAGATAGTCTCCCTCGGGAGAGAGTCTCTAGGTCTCCCGGGTTCGTCTATTTTACTGTATAGCTCCCCTGGCTTACCTCAACCCGTGATTGGACGTTTTTACTCAAGAACCGATAATACATAATGTATATATTTTTAATGAACAATCGGCCTTCCTTTAAGATATGAACAAACACACATCAAAATGACCGATATGGTAGCGGATGAACAAAGGATGATGATACACGATATCACTATCAAACAAACGAGAAATAAGAAAGAGACTCTCTCTTTCGGGTCTCTCTGAAAGAGATCGAAAATGCCTAGATGGCCGCCAACTCTCTCTTTCGGAAGTAACTGAATAAAAGAGAGAGTCAGACCTAAAGGAGATGTCTCTTTTGCATGGTGAATAGGCCCCCTGCTACCAGGTAGGGTTACCTGACATCTGCTGTGTAATAATTTGCCCATCAGTAATAGTTCAACGGTAGTTTAAGTTGCAAAAGTACCTACCAACAAAATCCAGCCCCTTCTACGTAGATGGTGTAACGAACCGTTGTGTAATAATTTACCGTTGTGTGATCACCAGAGCCCTTCAAATGCCATATTGCCATGGCGCCATACAAAAATGCCATATTCTGCAGATTTTTTTGGTAAAACGCCATATTCGGTCGATTTTTGGGAAAATGCCATGTTTGTGCGATGTTTTGCCTTTTTTTCGCCAAATTCCTTCAAAAAAATTAAAAAAAAAATTTTTTGAAGTGAAAATTTCTGAATGACATGAGGTTTCTCGAACCCTGAGGCCAAGTAAACGTGTAATTTTCAAGTAATTTGATTCTATATTTGAGATAATTGTATATTATGGCTGAAAGGAAATAAAAACCGATGCCAAAAAAAAAAAAAACCTGAGGCCATTTTTAGTGCAGAGGGATTACTAATGCCTCTAACCCTTTTGGGATGGGGTGCTTCCAGGGGTCGCCACTCTGTCTGGTGAGGAAGCCACTCTGAAGGAAGGCTGGGAACCTGCTGATGTCCTCTCTATGAAATACGCCCCGGCAACATCAGCTGATGTGGAGAGGACTTTCCCAAAAATGAAATACCTTCTGAATGATAGACGGCTGGGATTCTCAATGGAAAGCG
Source organism: Leptopterna dolabrata (assembly GCA_954871275.1). NCBI lineage: Eukaryota > Metazoa > Arthropoda > Insecta > Hemiptera > Miridae > Leptopterna > Leptopterna dolabrata. The sequence continues at coordinate 47,702,414 of OX940981.1, forward strand.
TTGCAGCACACCTGATGTTGTTATTTAATAATAATAATAATAATAATAATAATAATTAATTACATATTTGTATAAAGCTTTGTAAATAAAATAAATTATTTAGCATAAATAACTTGTATGTTGCGATATTATCGTCTCAGAATAGCTGGGGAGGTCGGAGAGGGTTGAAAAATAAGTGCCATATTGAGAGAAATAAGTGCCATATTTGGGCCAATATAAGTGCCATATTGCCATATTTTTTAGGGCCCTATTTCACAAAAATAAGTGCTATATTGTGAAGGGCTCTGGTGATCACCCACTTTCCCCCCTTTAGAGTGTCAGTATAATTGAAATATACTGAGCTCATTGAAGGCGATTGATGCCATGTCCCAATTGACAAGTCCCAATAGTTGTTCCATCGCAACGACGGAGGTTGATCACCTCGAGGTTGCCCAGATGAGCACAATTCACTGGACAACAATCTCTGACAACGTTATACGCCAATACTCGTATGTAGGAGCTTTGTTCTCCGTCAGTAAATATTATTGAGGTAGTACCATTACGATGGAGGTTATTCACCTTGAAGTTGTTCAGATGTATTTTCCTAAACCAGAACTTCATACAACTTTTCATTCCCCCTTTTCCCTCTCATGCTTCTGCTGCCCGGAAGTTATGTCATGTGGGGGAGGAATGTAACAGTGTGGCTGTTCTCGATACATTTTTTCTTCCGGTGGAGACGGGGTCGCTTGGGGAAGCCTAATCGATATCCCTTCTTAACCTGTGATAATCTCACTGGTCTAGGAGGGGGACCCTCGAGGGTCCACCCCCACTGTCACACTCGGTCACAAGTGTGAAATGATGGATGCACTGCTGAGCTAAGTGTTGCGAATACTTTACTCTTACGTTTTTCCGCTGTTGGATTTACTACATTTTAAATGAAGTGTTCGAAATGCGCTGACTAACTGGGCCTTTGGCCTCCCCATCATCCGACCAGTCGCAGCGGACTGCCTCATAAATCAAAATCCTCCCCGAAACTCCCCTCCCTAACCCACCACTCCACTCGCCACCACTCCTTCCACAACTCTATTCTATTAACTAATGCGACACCGGGCGAGTGACTAATGTGACTTCCACCTAAGGACTCCTCGCTCACGATTTATCACTACAGCGTGTGCTTTATCAACTTAGCAATACAAACACCATTGAAACGCGCGTTCAAAAATTGAAAAACCAAATGAACGAATTAAACAAATCGTGTGGAATTTGCAATAATGCAGTTTGCACTTCCAGTGAAGCAGTTCAATTTTGGGGCGCCTGTCGCACTTTGCGGGTTTTGGGGAATGTTCTAAGTTTAGTAAACAACCATTCCAGGCTGGGGCTTATCGTACGACTGCCCTGCCAGTGTCGTGGACGTGATCAGCTGTCCTCCAATGAGAGGATCAGAATTCGATCTGATCATTTTGCTCTTTACTTGGCTACTCATTGCCTCGCCCCCTTGAGTGGAAAGGGGTTCGCCCAACAGCTACTTGGGTCTTACTTGGACATGTCACCACGTGTCACGGCGGTCACCCATCCAAGTACTAACCACGCTCGAGGTACGAGTATCTCACGGGAACCGATTTATTCCACCTGATAAGGCCGTTGGGCAAAAATAGTCTGTTTAAAAAAAAGCCGAGCCTAATTCGTGTTTTTGGGGGCCAAAATTGGTGGAAACCACCGAAAATAGCCATTCAATTATTTCACATGAAAGAAACAATAAATGAACAGCCAGCATTTCTGTAGGTATGTCCAGTAGAATAATAAATCCATGTGACAAGGACTTTGCAGCATTTTGGTTTATTATTATGTGAATAATACACCTATGTAATCAATCAGCAAACATTTTTTATAACACCCCCTCAAAATTTCGTCTTTTACGTTTCAAGGTGCGTAGATTCAGAAAATGCAATGTTCGTCCGCCGCCCGCCGTATCACGTGTACCGGCTTCATTTTCGATCTAAAAAATTCGTTCTTTCGCACACATGCTACATTTGGGCCCTAGTTGTCTCCCAAAACTTTGCAGCCTGATCGGAATATACCCAGGGATGTTATGAGTGAAAATGTGCACAAAAATAGGTACTTTTTGTGTTTTAGTAACATGTTACTAACATGAGCTTTTGAGGTATCGTTTTCCAAGTTTTTGACCGAAGAGTGGCAAATTGAGGTGCTAAGGAAGTTTCAGCCTTAAATTTACTTAACATTTTGGTCTAAAGTCGTCGTTTTCCCGTACACAGTTCAGGTGGTCATTTGGGAACACATTTGGGTCCTAGTTGTGCTCCGAAACATGGCAGCTCGATCGGCACACCCAGGGGTGATATGGGAGAAAAATGAGTGTGAAATAGGGATTTTCGAGGGATTTTTGAGGTTTTAGTGAACATGAGCTTGTGAGGTATCGTTTTCCATGTTTTTTAGGGCGAGAAGACCGAATATTAGGTTGATTTTGACCGGAGAGTGAAGAATTGAGGTTGTAACGAAGGTTAAGCTCCCAAAATCACCATAGATTTGTATATTAACACTAGAAGTAGTTTCAAAAGGTGAACCAAGACAATTAAATGGCACTATCAATGAACAAAAATAATTTGTTGAAAGGAAAAGCCGAGCCTAATTCGTGTTTTTGGGGGCCAAAACTGGTGGAAACCATCAAAAATAGCCATTTCAATAATTGCACATGAAAGAAACAATAAATGAACAGCCAAAATTTCCGTACGTATGTCCAGTAGAATAATAAACCCATGTGACAAGGACTTTGCAGCGTTTGAGTTTTATTAAAATGTTAGTAACACGAGCTTTTGAGGTATTGTTTTCCACGTTTTTCGTACGAGAAGACCGAATATGAAGTGAGTGTTTACCAAAGAGTGGAAAATTGAGGTTCTAAGGAACTTTCAGCCTCAAATTTACTTTAAATTTTGGTATAAAATCGTTGTTCTTCCGCACACAGTTTGGGTCCCCATTTGGGTCCTAGTTGTGCTCCGAAACACGGCAGCCCGATCGGAATATACCCAGGGGTGATATGAGTGGAAAATGGGTGTAAAAATTTGGGTTTTGGAGGGATTTTTGAGGTTTTAGTGAACATGAGCTTGTATCATTATCCATGTTTTGTAGGATGAGAAGACCGAATATTTGGTTGATTTTGACCGAAGAGTGAAGAATTGAGGTTGTAACGAAGGTTAAGCTCCCAAAATTCATTTTTTATGAGTCAAAAACATGGGAAATTGTCTGAAATCACCATACATTTGTAACATCACACTAGAAGTAGTGTATCAACAGGTGAATCAAGACAATTAAATGGTTCTATCGATGCCCAAAAATAATCTGTTGAAAGGAATAGCCGAGCCTAATTCGTGTTTTTGGGGGCCAAAATTGGTGGAAACCATCAAAAATAGCCATCAATAATTGCACATGAAAGAAACAATAAACGAACAGGCAACATTTCTGAACGTATGTCCAGCAGAATAATAAACCCATGTGACAAGGGCTTTGCAGAGTTTTTTTAAAAAGAATATGTCGGGAAAGCGCCTTTATCAACTTCTCTGGATTTCTAAACAATAACACTCGTTATCATAGCTTCAGGAAGCGGCCGAGAAGATGGCAATAACTAAAACAACAAGAAGATAACGCATATTCAAGTTGAGCGTAATTTCTCGTGGTGGCAGCCGCAGCTCGCCCACTCCCGGAGGCTCTGACCTCACCACCCACCCACCCTTTGTTGGCTTAGTAATTTCCAAAGTCAATATTAGCTAAGGACCTTCAAGTTATATTTTTTTTTTAACCCAAAAATGACAAGGATGGGACTCTATTAACCCCAACTATTATTTGCTCAGAAAAATCCTTCCGTCCCGGTCTGAGCGACGAATGAAAAACAACACTGATGGTGGAATGGGATCGGTTCCAGCATAATACGGCCAGCTGAGTGATTCATTGTTTTCAACAACTAGAAATAAAAAATTCCAGTCATGCAATATGGCTTAAAGAGCGAATTTTCAAAGAAATAGTATGGGAAATTGAGAATATAAACTAATGGTCATCTGGTAGTGCACTCATTGCGGCCAGAATGGGGACTTGTTGAGTCCAAAGAGGCACGACGTGCAGAAAAATTATGTCCAAAAATCGTTTTTGGGTGTTTTGAACGAAAAAATGTTGATTTTGATCACTCGATGCTGTCTGAACGTACTGAAGCTACTTGCAATCGATTCAGCGACCAAAAAAAAACATGGTAAACGACGCCGCACATATCTCCATAGAAAACGCTGTAAATTATTACACAACGGCTTATTATTTACCTGTATAGATGCCCCTTCTGGTAGATCACTGCTAAATTATTACACAACGGCTTATTATTTATTATTTACCTGTATAGATCACTGGTAAATTATTACACAACGGCTTATTATTTATTATTTACCTTTATAGATGCCCCTTCTGGTAGATCACTGCTAAATTATTACACAACGGCTTATTATTTACCTGCATAGATGCCCCTTCTGGTAGATCACTGCTAAATTATTACACAACGGCTTATTATTTATTATTTACCTGTATAGATCACTGGTAAATTATTACACAACGGCTTATTATTTATTATTTACCTGTATAGATCACTGGTAAATTATTACACAACGGCTTATTATTTATTATTTACCTGTATAGATCACTGGTAAATTATTACACAACGGCTTATTATTTATTATTTACCTGTATAGATCACTGGTAAATTATTATACAACGGCTTATTATTTATTATTTACCTTTATAGATGCCCCTTCTGGTAGATAACTGCTTTCTGTGGTCAATAACTACCCTCGCGCCTACTAGAGAGCCCTAAATCGAGTATTGGACCCACCCATGCAACCACATTTCATAAATATGCGGTGGAATCAAAAATTCTATAATTAATCATTTCCTGTTATTCTTAAAGCATAAGGTTTGTTCATATTGAAAAGTACCTATCAACTGAATACAAAATAACCATCATTATTCAAATGAAATAATATACCGGAACAACCAACTCGATTTCTCTGAAATTTTGGAAGGAGCCAAATAGCTAAATTTTCTGTGAAAATTCGCTAAAAACTTCAAATTCTCGGGGTATTTATTTGCTGTATAAATCCTTCTGGCCAAATAAATGATCTGTACGCCTTTTTTAATCTCATATGTTGGTATAATGTTCTGTCGTAATGTGTCGTAATGAAAAACACATAATATATATACACTGATGTACTATTCGTCATACTTGTAAGTATAATATAATATATATAATATATAATTATATAATATATAATAATATAATATATTATATTTATATATTGTACAATCTTTCCACATTAATGCAGCATGCAAATAAACGGAGAGAGTGCGGTAGTCGAAGGATTTGCTGCTTTTCAATTTATTTCTTCACGATCCTACCTCACGCAAAAGGCCATAAGGGCGGTGGGGAAGGGGCTTACTACTATAGTTCAGCGTGGTTATTACCCCTTGTCTTGAATATTATTTTTTATTTTCAGGATTTATCGTCGTATCTGTAGGTAGCCTTTTTCTCAAAATGAGGTTGAATTGAATTATATCACAATGACTTTCACACGTTCATTAATCTGTAGTTAGGCTTACAGTTTGCTTCACTCAAGGTTGAATTCATAAGAATAACTGCAATGTAGGTGCATACTAAATTTGTAGCGTAACATTATAATACCAACTTCCTGGTTGGCCAGTAAATCTGTCTAATCACCCCAATCTACCTTTAAAAACTACGTAAATTACACAAATTACTGCTTTTGATCGCCGTAAATGAGACAGTAGAAACTTGCGGGCGGTCAGCCGTCGCTCATCTGCCGCTAACTGCCGCAGCTGAGGGCAAAAACTGCGGCAGTTTCGAAAACTTAGCCGCAGGGGTCGCTTTTCTTCCTAGGGGCATTATCAGAAGAGCTCACTCATCATAAGACCATTACCTGGCCATCAGACGGGAAAAACTGGGCGCCACTTTCACCCCACTCCTCTCGCAGACGAAAATAAAGACAAAGAAAAAAAATTATCTTCGAGTTCGTTTACCGGGGTAAGTGTTCCGAGGCCTTAAGAGAATAATAAAATATCCTGGAAATGAAATGAAATAAAAAACGCTGCAAATTATTACGCAAAGGTTTATTATTTCTGATGGTCACATATTTATTTATTTATTTATTTAAAACTCTGTACATAGGGACTTTTGTCCCTTCCTTGTGTACAACTAACTGTAATTACATGAATGAATTTTAAAGTAGGCAAATAATAGTACAATACGAACAACAGCAAGATGAACATTCTGAAAGCTCAGGTCAGCTAGGAAAGTGAGCCTCGGCAAGTGGGGGGGGGGGGGGGGGCAATGAGAAGTGGAAGGCAATGGGAAGAAAAGAAGTGGGGGTGAATATAAAGAAGTAAGAGATACAGTCGAAAGAAATGATGGCTATGGTGGCTGACTATCAATGAACTTCCTGACATGAGATTTGAAGGAACCCAAGATAGGTAGCGTCCTTAGATTTAAGGGCAAACTATTCCACAATTTGGCACCCGCCACACGGAAAGAAGATTTGATTTTGGCACAGTTGGCTCTCATCAGTCTGACTGTGTTGAGTCTAGGAGGTGGTCCGAATTGGAATAGGCCGGAAAGGTACTGTGGATTATCAAAGGTGGAGGGGTGGAGGAGTTTGAAGATCATACCTAGAACCCTAGTTTTAATATACGTGAAGAAAGTGCAACCTAATATTTGGGAGGAGTGTGCAGAAATATGCCCTCTGGGCTTGAGCCCATACACGTACCTTGTGCAGTTATTGAACGCGATCGTTAATTTCCTGCTAGATGAGCAGTCCATTGAAAGAGTGAATAGGATTTCGCCATATAACAGGGAGAATTAGTGACTGGAAAATACGGAGTTTAAGGTACAATGGGGTAAAATGTGAGAGTTTTTAAGAGGATGGAGTGCACTATATACTTTATTTACCTGTATAGATGCCCCTTCTGCATAGATCACTGTTTTCTGTGGTCAATGACCTCGAGCTCCCCCCAGGAAATCCCTAAATCGAGTACTGGCCGGCCCCGGAATTGAATTTTCCTACAAATGCGCGGGATTCAATAATTCAATCATTAATTATTTTGTAGTTATTCATGAAGCATAAGGCAAATAATAAACCGTTCTGTAATAATTTACCTGTATATGTGCCCTTTCTACGTAGATAGTATAATGAACCGTTGTGCAACAATTTACATTTGAGTAATAATTTACCGTTGTGTAATAATTTGCCCTTCAGTAATACTTCAACGGTTGTTCAAGTGCAAAAGTACCTACCAACAAACCCCTTCTACGAAGATGGTATAATGAACCGTTGTGTAATAATTTACCCATCAATTATAATACTTCAACGTTTATTCAAGTTTCACTACCTGTTAACAAACTCCAGAAGAGCCATAATTTTTTCAAATTAAATAATATCACCGAACAATCAACTCGACTTCATACTCCGTGATTATAATCAGGTGCTCCCTAGCAATGATTATATCGGGCCAATTCCCGATTGCTACCGCGTCCCTAGTGATGATATTTGGGCTGAATGTATAGAATTTCATTACGGCGGACGGACAGAAGTTTTTGTTATTGCATTTTCGGATTCTACATACCTTGAAACGGGAACCATCAAATTTTGAGGAGGGGTTAAACTTTTTTTTTTTTTTCATGCTCGATTCCAAAGGTTCATTATTGAAAATAATAAACCAATAAGTTGGTAAAAATCCCAATATATTTTGGCTTAAAACTGGCTATTATACTGCCGTCAAAAGGAAGAACGCCTCATCTCAAAAATTAACGAAAAAAGGGGTTTTCACCCTAATTTTGACATGCTCTTTCCATAGGTGAAGTCAAAAATTGAAAATTCAAATCGGAAAACGTCGAAATTTTCACCAGAAAAACTGGAAAATTGTGGTGTTAAAAGGAGAAACTCTCATCTCATTCGAGTCAAAGGTGAAATGACTTAGGTATGGCACCATAAACACCTTAAATCATTTATTATAATCCCAGATTCTGAGGAGAAACGCCTCAAGTCGGTGAAAATCGAGATGAGGCGTTTCACCTTGGAATCACTGACTTCATTAATGGGTCGATTCATTTATCGTCAGATGAGCGAGGCGTTCGTTCTTCCTTTGACTATTATACCAGCTGAGCCCACATGAGGCGTTCTTCGCTTGGTATATTATTATGGTTATGGTATTCCACTTAGGGATGTCGGGGAATGTCGGATACTTCAAAAGTATCGATATATATTTATATCGTATCGATACATCTAAAAGTATTTTTTTTAAACGTTGCCGTAGGCGGTTGCCGCCAGTGGTTTGTGTACATGACGGTACGTTTATTGTCGAATGAAATCTGGGGGACACCCCCAGACCCCCGGATTGTAATAGTTTAGATCAAGGATCAAAACAAGGAAACATGGAACATGTTTTTCGAATAGGTACATGATAACAGAGGATGTGGAGATATGTAGAAAAACGTCCGCCAATTCGAGTAGGCACTGTAGCTTCCTCACTTGAATCACATGAACGTACGATACGGGACCATCCGTGATCCAACCCGCGTGTACCCTGAACATTTCATCTCTCTACGACTATTTTTCGCGTAGTTAGAAGCGTTGTAAGAAGACGGTCAGCATTTCATGTTTGCGCATGCGCAGAGGGAAATTACAGTAAGACTCCTATGAAGTTCATATGGAACCATCAAAGTATTATACTGATCGACCCTCCAAATGTGAACTCATTTCAACGATAATTAAGGTAGTTAAGGGCACTCCATGTGTTTCACGTTTGCGCATGCGCAGACAAAACGATTTTCATGAAAACGGGACCATCTGCGATCCAACCCGCGTATACCCTCAGCATTTCAGCTCTCTACGACTATTTATCGCGTAGTAAGAAGCGTTACAAGGAAATGGTCAACATTTCATGTTCGCGCATGCGTAGATCAAAGTTACATTACAATCCCAGTGAAATTAATTTGGAACTATCAAAGTATTATAATTCCTGATCTACCCTCCAAGTTTGAACTCATTTCAACGATATTTAGGGCAGTTATGGGTGTTCCAAATATTTCACGTTTGTGCATACGCAGACGAAAGTTACAGTACTTTTTCAATAATTTTAGTATGGGACCATCTGTGACTCAACCCGCACCTACCCTCGAAATTGCAGCCCACTTCGACCATTATTTCGGGTAGTTATGGGTGTTGCAAGGAATTACCACAGACAGACAGACAGACACGGAACCAAATATGTTCCTCAATGTCTGAAATGGAAAATGGTAGTGGAAGTTTTCATTTTGGAGGACATGCATTTTTTTTACTCAATCACAAATCCAAGGCTTCCCTACCTTCGGTAGTAAGGAAGCAAAAAACTTCGTGGGATTTCCAAGCCTCGGACCTGCGACCTAACCCAATGTAATGTAATACATTCATGTCGTCAGCTGCTTTCAGCGTTTTTTGGGTAGGTAGAATCCCCTTGGCAGTTTTCGGTGGAGTGGGGTCTGGGCCATGCTCTCCTCGGAGAAGGCACCACGTGTGGTAGGGGAGGAGGTGAGTTGGGTTGCAGGAGTGGGGTAGAGGGAGAACTGTGCGGGCGACGGGGAGGGGAGCCGAGTTTAAAGGACAGGACGCGGACGCTTTCCAGCCCGGTTTACTCCCATCAAAATATGTTCCATGTTAAAAGTATCGATACTTTTGGGACATCCCTAATTCCACTTGATAAGAAGAAGGAAATAATCCAACATTTTGGTCGTCTCATGCCAGAAAGCAGGAAAAGTTTTTGGGAATCCCTTCCAGTTGACGAATAAGAAGCAAAAGATTTATTAGTTGAAGAAAATGATTGAAAAATGTTATCAAAAATAAAATAACTTACATTTCTATTAATAAAATTATAGTACACAAACATCACCAATTTAGTAGGTAAGTAGTACCTATTAAATGAATTTTTTACAGTTTTTCTCCATATTTTGTTTGTCCAGTTACTCGTATTTTATTTAATAATTTTTTCCTGGAGTCATATCTATTTGAAGAAAATAAAAATATATATTTGGAAAGAATATAGAGAGAAAAAAGGAATATTTGGAAGTTCCAATGATATTTATACATTTCACAAAAAGCTGGTTCCAAAACCGCATGATTTATTTTGCATGGAACATAGAGAGAAAAAAAAAGAATATTTGAAAGTTCCAGTGATATTTATATACCTATTTCACAGAAAGCTGGTTCCCAAACCGCATGTTTTATGTCGCATAAAGCTGAATGCATATTTTAGGGTTAGTTGCACATTTCAAAGACATTTCTTTTTTTTTCAAGGCATTTTTTTGCATTGCTTCGGAATTTTGGCAAAAAATTTAAAATATAAAATTGAACAAAACAAAAATAGGGAAAAAACATTTTTTTAAAAATCGATAAAAGCAAATATTTCTCCTTTCTTCTTATTTACTATAAATCCTCTAATCCCACAAAAATATAACGATTTATTTGGTAGGTGTAAATAATATGGCTTTCAGTTTTGGTATTTAGAAGGTGTTCTTGACTAAATTTATCGTGGTATTTTTATGAATCGTTCAAAGGAAAAACGCCTCAAGGCGTTTCTCCTTGGACTCTAGTGTAGGAAACTCCGTCAAACCCTAAATAAAACGCCTTATAAGCTGCTTTTAATTGGGCTGTAATTTAGTATCGATATAACCGCTAAACATCGATTTATCGTGGTGTGAAGAAATTTTGTTTTTATGACAAACTGGAGAGAAGTTAGGACGAGGGTAACTGAGCAAAACTTTGAAGCGCTCTCCTGAAAAGTTTGATATTTAAGAGATGAGGCGTTCTTCCATTTTACGGCAGTATACCACCACTGCACGAATAAATACCCACTGAATATATTATACAGGTACCATGGACCCGACATTGGTAACCAGCCTCGTAGGACTGGTATTCATTACAGGGCACAGATGGACGGGTGATGGGGTATTCCAGTCTTTTTTTTTTAATTTTTTTTTTTCAAAGTACACCTGTTGCTTGGGGTGGTCTGCAATTCCATAAAAAACTGTTTTTGAAGCAAAAATCACTTTTTAAAACTATGCTGTACCTGCCCGGAAGGAAGCCGACACAAGAGGTGGGTATTTGATCTTGCGAAGGTCTTCAGTAGCTGTATGTGAAGGTATTGCTCCTATTTTATAATAAACATTGTAAGATGGCCAGAAACAGCATTTTTCCCTGATCCAGTTGATTTGGGCTTTTGGCTCGGGCGGTGAGCGATCGATAGTCGATCGTTTCAGGTGGTAGGAGCCGTCGACGCGAGAGCTGTCTGCGCCGCTTCACCACGCCTGCGGAGGGGTGAATCCCGGAGGAGAGGGGCACAGGATATACCCCGCTGCGGCCGCCATGACACCTCACTTGATACTTGGAACCAGAGACGAGACTTGCGAATTTCCCCAAGACAGTTGTGTAGTAATGGAGTATCAGAGCCTTCAGCCATATTGTGACCCCGTTAGTGAACCTTCGTATTTGATCAATTTGGACTTGTCTTTTGCTTCGATTTGGAATTACGACCTTGTAGAGACGACCAGAGACGGGAGAGCTGAGAGGAGAATATCCGAGGAATATTCAGCCAGGAAGCACAGGGGTTCAGCGCAGGTTGGAACCCATTTCCTGCCACGGAGATTTCCTGTTTCAGGCGAGACCAGTTCGCCTTTGGGTGGAGGCCGGAGCAGAGGACCGCAGAAGCCAGGACGAACGCTGCCGAGGAGGTTGCCTGGACGAGGAACTTCTGCCAGTTTCCAGGAGAGGTAGGACTTGCACACTTACCCCTTATTTATCCATTTTGCGACAGTCACGTAGCAGTGCCCTTCAGGCATCCAATTTGCATGACATTTTGCCAGAGGTAACAGAGGGATTATTCCGTTCTGTTGCAGAACCTCCATCAGGTAGTTATCGCTACCCCGAGCCTCGGCCTAACGTGAACCCCTTTACCACGTGCAGGCGTACATACTGACCCCAGAATTGAACCCATCTGGATCTGTGAACCCGACTCTGGTGCCAACACTATACAACACAATTTCAACACAAGTCCTGTAATAACTTCATCCATAGTAAATTCGCCCCTTTGCATTATCTGGAATCCTGCAAACCTCGTGAACGCAATTTATCCAATCTCTTTGTCTTCTCCATCGCCGCATTTTGTGAACCCTCTTTATTTCTGTAATTGATGTTCATTTGAATAAATTCTCTTGCTCGTTAGCCAATTGCATATATCTCTCCCAGTATATCAGTCATTGCTTGCCTTGCAGGAAGCGACTTGAAGGTTGATGAATGTTGGGCAGCATGCGATAGGAACGAGGACACACTACTTTCCTTATGATGTGTTTACCTACTCTTTTACATGTAAAATATTCTGAATAAAAATATTCTATAGATAATTTCACGGGCCTTTTTACGCATGCGTCAGTCCGATCAGAGAAGGCCATGGCCGATCTGAGTCAATTAGCTGTTCAACTGATAAAGCCAGTGATATCGCCTCTCGAACCACAAACGCCATTCAAGAATAGGATTTTGTGACTTTTTAAGTGTTTCTTGTTTCTTTTGGTTTATTATTTTCAATAATGAACCATTGGAATCGAGCATGAAAAAAAAAATTCTTACCCCCCCTCAAAATTTGATGGTTTACGTTTCAAGGTATGTAGAATCCAAAACTGCAATAAAAATATTTCTGTCTGTCCGCCGTACGCCGTACGGGCCACTTTTCTTAGTTACCATGAAAGAAAATTGATGAAATTCGGGTTATAGGTTCCGTTCGCTGTCTAGTTGGTCCTCGAAGCTCGACGTTACTGTGAGTCATCTCTAAGGGGTTCAAAATAGGGGTTGAAATTTTCAAAACGCCTATACCATTTTTTTACGTGAATATTTTTACGGTTATAAATAGTTCTTGAACTTGCGAGTTTTTTAAGACCATCCGGAGCGTCGTACGTCCAGCCGTTCGTTCACAGTAAGGCCCCGAAGTTTGCACCGACAGGCATTTTCGACTCCAGTGTGAATGAAATTGTATACAATTCAAACCAAATCTCGTAACCAGAGACGCGCCCACAAGAGGAAAATTGGCGGAGATAAAATCATTGCTAGGGGCCACCTGATTATATTGGCGGAGTATGAAGTCGAGTTGGTTGTTCTGTGATATTATTTCATTTGAAAAATGATGGCTCTTTTGGAGTTTGTTGGTAGGTAGTGAAACTTGAACAAACGTTGAAGTATTATTGATGGGTAAATTATTACTACGGTAAATCATTACTCAACGGTAAATTATTACACAACGGTTCATTATACCATCTACGTAGAAGGGGCTGGAGTTTGTTGGTAGGTACTTTCGCAACTTTTTTCACTCCTCATCAACAATTTCTTTTCAGAACTTCATTATGTGTGTTTCTTTTTGTTAGGTACTGTTTGTCATCGGCAGAATTATTTTAGCAACATTTAACTCGTGATTTAGGTAGGTACCTAGTAACGAGTACGGGGTTAGGTACTAACCTAAGGAGGGTCTGCGATCTACATAATATGTATAGAATAGTATATATCATATTATATAAAGGGTTATCTATACATAGAGCTGTGATCTGTAACGGAAGGGTATTCTATACAAAATAATAAACCGTTGTGCAGGGATTTGCAGCGTTTTTATCATTTGTGTGTATTCAATCACTCGTGCATAAGTATTTCTTATTCGGTACTATGGCGGCAAGAGAACCTTTAAAAAAAGTAGTCCCTAAAATGCGGCCTGCAGCGCTGAACAGAATACACGTAGACAAATTCTGGCTGAGTCAAAGAAGGGGCCTGACTACGTTCGGCAACTACCTATGCATCACATTCAGGGAGTCTGAGGAGTATACCTAGGTACTTACTCTCAAAATGTCGAATCAAAAGACCTATAATGTTGCCTTTACAACATTGATTACAGTCTATGCACGTTTAGACAGACGGACAAACGAAGTCCAAGTAGCAAGTGAGTAGATAGGTATATTATCTACAGGGCCCGTACATAAAAGATCTAACTTCTAAAATTATGTCCAAGAGGATGATACTTACTGGTACACCAGGTAGATGTATATCGTAATCGTAACAACGCCTGGGTCAAAGTGTTTGGAACAGATGTAAAGAGTCCATCGTTACGTCCGCGATCGCTGAAAACTTGCTGTCGCCCCTCTTACATTTCGTCACCCACGCGTTACAAATAGAGCATTCTTTGCAGTTCCTGATGTGGGTTTTCACGAATTTCTTAGGTAAGTGCGATGCACTGGCAGTTGGGCGGCCTCTGTACTTCGACAAACCGCACTTCGAAACTCAAAACACTTTCGGAAATCGAAAAAACCTTGTACCGGCTCGAATCCAGGCCTTTGAGACCTGCTGTTACTAGCTGTCGTATGAGCAATTAATGAAAAATTATTGGGGGAAAACGATGAAATCAGTATCAAAACAAAGCCACGGTCACAGAGTCTGTTTCGACAGCAATATGGCGGATCCAAAATCGTCTCGAATCATATTCGAAAATTGCTGTTCGGCTATCATCGGCCCCTGAAATCCTCTATTCTATTCTTCGTTCCAGAATTGTTGTCATGCCATAGATAAGTAGCGCACAATAATAATAAAAACCTCTCGATCTTGTGATATGAAACCTTTGAGTGAATATTTCAATATTTCCTTACACAAAAGGCGCCCCATGTCCATACAAGATGACAATAAATCGTCAAAGGAGGAAGCCAGGCCCTGTGACATTGTGGGAATTCCCTCAGGATTATGGGAGCTCCTTGCAAGGACTCCACGCCAGCCGCTGTCTGCGGTTCCCGTCTTGTCAAAGCGGAAGGACACTCCTGTCCCGGCACTTTTATCGTTCTTCCATCTCCCGCCATCGGAGGCAGCACTTTTGAGAGCAAGAATTTGGAAAATCGATATCCGAATTTAAATATTCTTACGGGCTGGAGGGGCTCGCCAGGTAGAGGTTGAAATGAAATGAAATGAAATTATTTATTTGTATAGGCCTTCCGGCGTTACAAGGTTGACATGACACGTAGGTATATATATATATATATATATATATATATATATATATATATATATATATATATATATATAATGCATAAGTATGTAGATAATATTGAAGAATAGAAAAAAGTGAAGGAAAGAAGAAGGAACTTATACAGACTCACATAGTGGTTACAAACTAAAGACAAATAGAAAGACAGAATAGGTTGAACAGAAAGAGAAAAACGCTGCAAATCCCTGCACAACGGTTTATTATTTTGTACAGAATACCCTTCTGTTACAGATCACAGCTCTCTGTATAGATAACCCGCCTATATAATATAATATGTACTACTCTATACATATTATGTGGATCGCAGATCCTCAGCAGGTTAGTACCTAACCCCGTACTCGTTACTAGGTACCTACCTAAATCACGAGTTAAATGTTGCTAAAATAATACAGTCGATGAAAAACAGTAACTAAAACGGCAAAAACGAATGCAAATAATGAAGTTCTAAAGGAAAATTGTTGATGTGGAGTGAAATAGATGCCCCTTCTGCATAGATCACTGTTTTCTGTGGTCAATACCTATAATGAACCTGTGTAATAACTTGCCCATCAGTGATACTTCAACGGTTGTTCAAGTTGCAAAAGTACCTACCCATCAACAAAATCCAAATTCACTGAATGGAACCTGCTTTCATTTCAAAATGGGAAACAATCCTCATTGATTAGTAGGTAGAAATTAAAGAAGACATTATTCTCGACTAAAAACACTCAATGAAGAACTGCAAAACTATTTTTCTCGATAGTCTTCGGATTTTTCTCTAACTTGGGCTTCACTGAAATTCGAATATTTATTTATTTATTTATTTATTTCACGAACACGGGCATAAGCCCAATTAAATAATAATATAATAATAGATGACATAATAGATAGCTATCTATTGTCTCATCTATCTTATATTATTATTTAATTGGGCAAAATAATAATAGTCAATTTTAAAATTTATATGTGCTGAAGACTAGGTAAGTGTTTGACAAAATAGTTGAAATCGCATACGCCGTACATTAATTAAATGAATAAATAGCAAAATCAATAATTTTAGTCGAAATATAATATAGATGGTAGGTACAATGATGACATAGGTACAATCTAGCACCCCCAGTACAGTCCATTTAAATCGACTTGTACTCAGCAGAGCAGCAGAAGGTACAAGAACAGCTCTCAGATCGAATGATCGACTGAAAGCTAAAACAAATATTTTCTCAGCTAAAATAAACGCGACCCGAGTTGGCCAAGGAGTGAAAGTTCGAGGGGAGCGTGCGGTTTCCGTGGATCGCCTGACCAGGAGCTGGAAGCCTTTACGTTGGAACTGATAAAAAGTTGGCGAGCGGGGATTCGAGGGGAGGCTCAGGAACATTAACATTCATCTGACAGAGGCTTCGAAGCTATCTGTTGTCTGGCTCTTCGATATTTCCTCGCTTCGCAACACGAAACATCAAAACGAACGAGTTGTATCGCACACGAAGCCTGAATGGCCGTCCATGGAGCTCAGTGAGGTAAACAAGGCAATCCAAAGACGCGTGAATTTTGAAATTCACTGTTTAGATCATTTTGCGTGGCATTTGGGTTCAACCCGCTACTGCAATGGGTTCAAAATGTTCACTAGGTTGGTACATGAATGTTTGACAAATTTATCGATGCAAATCCGTTGAAGATCTTCCTGAATTCGTCCCTGGATTTCATGATTTTTGTTCACCTCCTTAATATAAAATCACCGGAAGTGGTATAGAACGATGAATGGAGACAGTCTAAGACTATTTCAATGGTCGAAAATATGTTTTATAAAAAAGTGGGTCAAATTCGAGTTTTTGTGGATCGATAACAGCCAAAAATCGTCAAAATACCACACCCACATACACACACGTACTCTTCTTACTTTTCTTAGTTACCATGAACCACAATTAATGAAATCTGGTTTGTAGGTCCCGTTCGCGGTCTAGTCCTCGAAGCTCGGCGTTACTGTCAGTCATCTCTAACGGGTGAAAAATATGTGTTTAAATTTTCAGAACGCCGTAGATCGAAAACTTTCTATAGGAGGGCATGATTTTATGGTTTCAATTTATCTTGAACTAAAGAATTTTTTGAGACCACCCGGAGAATTGTACGACCAGCCGTCCGTTTGCATCGAAAAGCTTCGTCAACATGCTCGTGAATCAAACGGTATAAATCCGGCCCAGATATCATTGTTAGGGAGCACCTGATTATAATCGAGGATGGCTGTATGAAGTCGAGTTGGTTGTTCTGTGATATTATGTCATTTAAAGAATGATGGCTGTTTGGATTGTGTTGATAGGTACTTTTAAAACTAAAACACACCTACTTCATGCTTCATGAATAACAACAAATAATTTCATTAAACTATAATTCCCGGGCTGGCTCCAGTACTCGATTTAGGGCTTTCGTGGGGGGAGCAGGAGGGTAATTATTAACCACAGAAATCCGTGATCTACGCAGAAGGGGCATCTATACAGGTAAATTATAAACCGTTGTGTATAGATTTACGGCGTTTTTTAATTCCATTTTCGGATTCTGCATACTTTGAAACGGAAACCATCAAATTTTGATGTGGTGGGGTATTTATTTATTTTTATTTTTTTTCTCAAGCTCGATTCCAAAGGTTCATTATTGAAAATAATAAATCAACGGAGTTAAATTGGATGGAAAAAAGCTATTTGCGTGTAGAGGCCAACTAAATTCATTTGAATGTGGTATACCTCCCTAGGAAATACATACAGGTAGAGAAAAAGTTGTATGTACGAGACAGGCTGGATGAATAAAATACAGTATGCAAGAAGATTTGACGTTGCGGTGCGGGACTTGTGCGGGGCGAGCCAAAAACCGGAGCTCTCGATTGCTTCTCTGTAACGAGTGCAGTGACACGGGCCGGCGCGCCAAAATTCCCAACCTGTTGTGCAAGGTCTCCCACCACTTTCCGGCAGGCGGAATTTCGGCTGGGCCCATCAGAAAGGATCAGGAAGCCTGCGCTGGTGAATCCGTAACGGGATATTGCATTATGGATAATCGAAAGGCCGTCGTCCACGGTGTGAAAGCAGCTTGGTTTGTAACCCTTTTTGTTCAAAACAATCACGTCTGGTACTAAATTTTTGTTAAAACAATAAATTGAGGCGGTGGGTTCCAAAACTCGTTCGTTCCATTTTTGGTTTATTATTTTCAATAATAAACCAAAATGGCATGAAAAAAAAAATTCTTACCCCCCCTCAAAATTTGATGGTTTACGTTTCAAGGTATGTAGAATCCAAAACTGCAATAAAAACGCTGCAAATCCCTGCACAACGGTTTATTATTTTGTATAGAATACCCTTCTGTTACAGATCACAGCTCTATGTATAGATAACCCGTCTATATAATATGATATGTACTACTCTATACATATTATGTAGATCGCAGACCCTCCGTAGGTTAGTACCTAACCCCGTACTCGTTACTAGGTTCCTACCTAAATCACGAGTTAAATGTTCCTAAAATAATTCTGCCGATGACAAACAGTACCTAACAAAAAGAAACACACATAATGAAGTTCTGAAAAGAAATTGTTGATGAGGAGTGAAAAAAAGTTGCAAAAGTACCTACCAACAAACTCCAGCCCCTTCTACGTAGATGGTATAATGAACCGTTGTGTAATAATTTACCGTTGAGTAATGATTTACCGTAGTAATAATTTACCCATCAATAATACTTCAACGTTTGTTCAAGTTTCACTACCTACCAACAAACTCCAAAAGAGCCATCATTTTTCAAATTAAATAATATCACAGAACAACCAACTCGACTTCATACTCCGCCAATATAATCAGGTGATCCCTACCAATGATTGGCCGTATTCACAAATTCCTATTGTGGGCGCGTCTCTGGTTACGAGATTTGGTTTGAATTGTATACAATTTCATTCACACTGGAGTCGAAAATGCCTGTCGGTGTAAACTTCGGGGCCTTACTGTGAACGAACGGCTGGACGTACGACGCTCCGGATGGTCTTAAAAAACTCGAAAGTTCAAGAACTATTTGAAACCGTAAAAATATTCACGTAAAAAAATGGTATAGGCGTTTTGAAAATTTCAACCCCTATTTTGAACCCCTTAGAGATGACTCACAGTAACGTCGAGCTTCGAGGACCAACTAGACAGCGAACGGAACCTATAACCCGAATTTCATCAATTTTCTTTCATGGTAACTAAGAAAAGTGGCCCGTACGGCGTACGGCGTACGGCGGACAGACAGAAATATTTTTATTGCAGTTTTGGATTCTACATACCTTGAAACGTAAACCATCAAATTTTGAGGGGGGGTAAGAATTTTTTTTTTCATGCTCGATTCCAATGGTTCATTATTGAAAATAATAAACCAAAATATTTCTGTCTGTCCGCCGTACGCCGTACGGGCCACTTTTCTTAGTTACCATGAAAAAAAATTGATGAAATTCGGGTTATAGGTTCCGTTCGGCGTCTAGTTGGTCCTCGAAGCTCGACGTTACTGTGAGTCATCTCTAAGGGGTTCAAAATAGGGGTTGAAATTTTCAAAACGCCTATACCATTTTTTTACGTAAATATTTTTACGGTTTTAAATAGTTCTTGAACTTGCGAGTTTTTTAAGACCATCCGGAGCATCGTACGTCCAGCCGTTCGTTCACAGTAAGGCCCCGAAGTTTGCACCGACAGGCATTTTCGACTCCAGTGTGAATGAAATTGTATACAATTCAAACCAAATCTCGTAACCAGAGACGCGCCCACAATAGGAATTTGTGAATACGGCCAATCATTGGTAGGGATCACCTGATTATATTGGCGGAGTATGAAGTCGAGTTGGTTGTTCTGTGATATTATTTAATTTGAAAAATGATGGCTCTATTGGAGTTTGTTGGTAAATTATTACTACGGTAAACCATTACTCAACGGTAAATTATTACACAACGGTTCATTATACCATCTACGTAGAAGGGGCTGGAGTTTGTTGGTAGGTACTTTTGCAACTTTTTTCACTCCTCATCAACAATTTCTTTTCAGAACTTCATTATGTGTGTTTCTTTTTGTTAGGTACTGTTTGTCATCGGCAGAATTATTTTAGCAACATTTAACTCGTGATTTAGGTAGGTACCTAGTAACGAGTACGGGGTTAGGTACTAACCTACGGAGGGTCTGCGATCTACATAATATGTATAGAATAGTACATATCATATTATATAGACGGGTTATCTATACATAGAGCTGTGATCTGTAACAGAAGGGTATTCTATACAAAATAATAAACCGTTGTGCAGGGATTTGCAGCGTTTTTAAACCAAAATCGAGATGGCAGTGATTTCTGAAATATATTTTCGCGCCTCATCAGAATCTGGATTCAGAATGGAACAAAACCAGCTCCTTCATATTGATTTAGGCCCTCAAACAACCATGGTTTGTTCCCAAACTCGTTCGTTCCAACCAGCCGTGTGTTGCCAAACTCTACTGGACATGAAACAAAACTTGCTCGTTCCTGCAATAATCTTCTTTACTGTACTCTTCCTCGCTTGTTTAACAGCGTGGTTTTGACGTTTGTACTCTTCGTTTCCCCCCTTTTCATACTTGCTTTTATTATTGTATTTTACTTATTTGTTGTTAGTTCATAAATAATGTACAATGGGTGCTAACAGAAACAAAAAAAACGCTGCAAATCCCTGCACAACGGTTTATTATTTTGTACAGAATACCCTTCTGTTACAGATCACAGCTCTCTGTATAGATAACCCGCCTATATAATATGATATGTACTACTCTATACATATTATGTAGATCGCTGACCCTCCGTAGGTTAGTACCTAACCCCGTACTAGTTACTAGGTACCTACCTAAATCACGAGTTAAATGTTGCTAAAATAATTCAGTCGATGACAAGCAGTAACTGAAACGGCAAAAAGAAACGCAAATAATGAAGTTCTGAAGGAAAATTGTTGATGTGGAGTGAAATAGATGCCCCTTCCCCGTAGATCACTGTTTTCTGTGGTCAATACCTACCGTCGTAATCAATAATAATGAACCCTTGTGTAATAACTTGCCCATCAATAATACTTCAACGGTTGTTCAAGTTGCAAAAGTACCTATCAACAAAATCCAGCTCCTTCTTGGTTGATGAACTGTTGTGTGATAATTTACCGTTGTGTAATAATTTACCGTTGTGAAATAATTTACCGTTATGTAATAATTTACAGTTATGTAATAATTTGCCAGTGTGTAATAATTTACCATTGTGTAATAATTTACCCATCAATAATACTTCAACGTTTGTTCAAGTTTCACAAGTGCCTACAACAAAATCCAATAGTCCATCACTTATCAAATGAAATAATATCGCAGAACAACCAACTCGACTTCATACAGCCATCCTTGATTATAATCAGGTGCTCCCTAGTGATGATTATCTGGGCCGGATTTATACCGTTTGATTCACGATCGTGTTGAAGAAGCTTTTTGGCGCACACGAACGGCTGGATGTACAATGATCCGGGTGGTCTCAAAAACTTGTTTAGCTCAAGACAAATTTAATAACGTAAAAAAAACCATACCCTTCTATCAAAAGTTTTCGAGATACGGCGTTCTTAAAATTTCAAACCTATTTTGAACCCCTTAGAGATGACTGATAGTAACGTCGAGCTTCGAGGACCAACTAGACCCCGGACGGAACCTATAACCCGAATTTCATCAATTTTGTTTCATGGTAACTAAGAAAAGTGGCCCGTACGGCGTACGGCGGACAGACAGAAATATTTTTATTGCAGTTTTGGATTCTACATACCTTGAAACGTAAACCATCAAATTTTGAGGGGGGGTTAGAATTTTTTTTTTTTCATGCTCGATTCCAATGGTTCATTATTGAAAATAATAAACCAATATGTATAATTATATGCATATAATTTTCATTTATTTTATAATAATACAACTTTCAAAGTAACGATTCAAAATGTTTTTTCATCTTTTGTCGGATTCTACTCCAGCTGTTCCAAAACTCTTCCGTTCCAACTCAGTGTGAAACAAAATTTTCCCGTTCCAACTCGTTGTGAAACAAAACTCTTCCGTTCCTACTCAGTGTGAAACAAAACTTTTCCGTTCCAACTCGGTGTGAAACAAGACTTTTCCATTCCAACTCGGTGTGAAACAAAATTTTCCCGTTCCAACTCGTTGTGAAACAAAACTCTTCCGTTCCTACTCAGTGTGAAACAAAACTTTTCCGTTCCAACTCGTTGTGAAACAAAACTCTTCCGTTCCTACTCAGTGTGAAACAAAACTTTTCCGTTCCAACTCGTTGTGAAACAAAACTCTTCCGTTCCTACTCAGTGTCGAAAAAACTCTTCCGTTCCAACTCAGTGTGAAACAAGACTTTTCCGTTCCAACGGTTTGTTCCAAAACTCGCTCGTACCAAATTTAAATTTGGTATTTCTTTGTTATTTTTCAATCAATTTGATCATTCTCTTGGGTCCCGCTTCGTGAGTGCCATAGCTTGGAAAAAAACTGAATGTTTTGTTTTTGGGCTTCTAACTTATTTGGGGAAGTTTTTTGCATTTTCTGAAAAATGTGTTAACCTGGGACGAACGAGTTGTGGAACTCACCGCCTCAATTATTGTTCTGTACATTGGAAAATTGTTTCTATTACTGCCAGAAAGACGCACTGTGAAAATGCTTACCTAGCTTTATGTATTAAAAGGCGCGAGCGAAGTGGTCAATCTGGGAAACATTGAGCCATTGCCGCAAGACAAAAATGAAAACGGTTATGCCCAGCTAGGCTGCACTATAGGTAGTCCCCAGCGTCATTCATTCAGCAAAACGTCCTAGTATGACGTCACCCCGCCTCTTACATGAAATCTTAAGAATCCTCCCGAAAAATAAAGAGAGCGAATTTTAAAAGGAAATGACGCTATTGCAATAGGTCCAAGATTTTCAGAACATGAATTTTTGAAATTGTTTTAAGTACAGGCAAATCCGTCTCAGAGCATTCTGTATTCATCCCTAGATTTAAAAAAAAAATGTATATGTATATATGCATTTATAATATATTTACGGATGAGCCACTCTAGACAGTACCTGACCTCGGGTGCATGATAAAAAATGCCGAATTGCACCAAAATGTTCGTATTGCCAAAGAAGAGGATTATTTCGAAGATGAGCAATTTTCAAAAATTGTAAGGAGTTCAAATTTGAATTTTTAGGGGTCAAAAAGCTGTAAAAACTGCTAAAATCACGAACAACTAATATAAAATCACTGAAAGTGGTGTGGAGGGGTGAGTAAAGAAAGAAAGATACCATTTTATTTGTTTTTCATACAGAATAGGGTGTCGAATCTGGATTTTTGGTGGTGAAAATTTGGTATCAAGGGCTAAAATCAATCTGACGTTGTGTGGGATGGTGATTCACTACAGAAAGACGAACTACATCGATGATAAAAATATTATTCTCGAAGAATAGTGGGTCAAATTTGACTTTACAAGGGTCAAAAATCGGTAAATTGGCTAAAAATCAGGAAAAAATAATATTTTAATTTTACGAAAAGTGGTATGGAATGGTGATTTGATACTGAAAGCCAGAGACAATTTAATTTGCTCATCCTTCTTCCATTGTTCGGTTCAACAGGAAGACTGATATACATAACAATACGATCACAATACGTTGATTGAAATGTTGGTAACAGCAACAACATTAACAGCCAACAATAAAAATATTAACCTACCTACCGTATTATTAAAAATCTAAACGTAAAAGGAGGTATAGAGTAAATGATGAAACAAAGGTAGGTAAGGAATTTAAGTCTAGAACGACTGCTATTCGACTATTAGCTATACCTACTATCTAAGTAATAGTATATTATATGCTGAAAAATTCTGATCAAGTTAGAATACCTAACCAACAGAGGCCACTCCCATAAGGCCATAAGGCCACTTGGGCCACTGCCCAGGTACCCAAAAACACTAGAGTTCACACTGAGAAAAAAAAGGGGGGTGTTTTCTATCAAAACTGATAGATGGTATCTATCATCAGGAACCAATAGAGTACCGATAGTGTGTGATAGTCTATTGGGCCGAATTTCGGCCCAATAAATGAAAGACCGTATGATAGATAAACACTATCAGTACTCTATTGGTTCCTGAAGATAGTGTCCCATCTATCAAATTGTAGGCTCGGTTTGGGAC
The DNA here is from genome assembly GCA_954871275.1 of Leptopterna dolabrata. NCBI lineage: Eukaryota > Metazoa > Arthropoda > Insecta > Hemiptera > Miridae > Leptopterna > Leptopterna dolabrata. The sequence goes on from OX940981.1 coordinate 47,726,712, forward strand.
GGTAATTCATAGGGTTTTGATAGGGTATTTTGATAGGGTTGTGGCCATTTTTTGATAGATATACCTCCATCTATCAGTTATGATAGTGTTAATCTATCAGAAAACTATCGTTTCCTATCAAAAGACTATCATTTCCTATCAGTACTCTGCCATTCATTACAGGCAAAATCTATCGGAAGACTATCTGTTTCTATCAAAAAGCTATCATTTGCTTTCAGTACACTTTCACCAATATCTATCGGAAGACCATCGTTTCCTATCAGTACACTTTCATCAATATCTATCGAAAGACTGTCGTTCCCTATCAAAACACTATAGTTTCCTATCAGTACGCTTTCAGCCATATCTATCAAAAGACTATCGTTTCCTATCAAAACCCTATCGTTTCCTATCAGTACTCTTTCATCCATATCTATCGAAAGACTATCGTTTCCTATCAAAATCCTATCATTTCCCATCTGTACTCTTTCACCCATATCTATCGAAATACTATCGTTTTCTATCAAAACCCTATCGTTTCCTATCAGTACTCTTTCATCCATATCTATCGAAATACTATCGTTTCCTATCAAAACCCTATCGTTTCCCATCAGTACTCCTTCATCCATATCTATCGAAATACTATCGTTTCCTATCAAAACGCTATCGTCTCCTATCAGTACTCTTTCATCCATATCTATCGAAAGACTATCGTTTCCTATCAAAACCCTATCGTTTCCTATCAGTACTCTTTCATCCATATCTATCGAAAGACTATCATTTCCTATCAAAACTCTATCGTTTCCTATCAGTACTCTTTCGTAAGTTTTGATAGATGGAGAGATAGTTTTGATAGAGTTCATCTATCAGAAGGTGATAGATGAACTCCATCAAACAACTATCCCTTCCATCTATCAAAAGGTGATAGACGACGATGTGACCACACTTTCAGTGATAGATTTGATCTATCACTGTGAAAGTGTGGTCAAATCGTCGTATATCAGAATGCTATACATGTGATAGATCGTCTCAAGGTTGAAACAATAGCGCCTTCAGGTTACTCTGAACCCCTCTTCCTTACACCAAGCTATAAGCTAGGTGTATGGCGGTGGTGGTGGGGGGATGCAGCGTAAGCTAAAGGCGCTACTATTTAAACCTAATGACAACATAATTATCACAGGTATAGCATGCTGATGGACGAAGAGTTCACTCACAGTGACGTCACCCCTGTCAACTGAAACAAAATTGTTGAATAAATTATAGTAATAAATTTAAAAACAAGTAGGTGTAATAAACTAGTAACTAAGAGAAAAAGGATGCAAGTAATCGTGAACAAATTTTGAAGTTTAACAACAATTATATTTTGATGACTTTCAAACACAAGTGTATAATAATAATATTTCAATTCAATTCGTTTCTTTGGAATATTGAATCATATGTAAGAACATTTACTAATACTACTGTTTAAAATCATACTATTTAAACAAATATGTACAGGATATTTACATATTAACACTGAAGGTTTGTAGTCAATTATTTCAATATAGGTACGAAATAAATATAATAGAGTCAGCCTAATATAAAGAAATATAGCTAATGATGACTCTTATGATTAGGTACAATTCACTTTAAGTATGTACAGAATATTTATAATAATAATAATAATAATAATAATCATTTATTGAGCTTTAGACATGAAAGTCCATAAGTTGCTCACTCGAATTACATTACATACTAGCTAGGTAAATACTGAGGCAGGCGAACGGCCAAAAAAGAGAGAAAAAAAAAAATTATTGAAATCTACAAAATAGCTAAATGGAAAAAATATATTAAAAAAAAAATAATACTGCTTATTACAATTAATTGGGGGGGGGGGGGGGGGGTATGCACATACAGACGTTAAACCCAATCACCACTACCTAGGCGCTCAGTAGCGGCCGCCAAAAACCGACCCAGAGCAGGCAACGCTCGAATAGAAGTGGGGAGTAAATTCCAGGCTCTTGCCCCGGAAACCACAAATGACCTGGACATAACTCGAGAATGATGGCGGGGAATCATAATGGCATTGGACCGAGAAGAAGAGGCAGGGATAACTAGAGCATTTAGGTAAGAAGGTAACATACCATGCAGGATTAGAAACATTAATTTAAGGTGACGGAGAGAAAAATATTTGAAAAGCGGTAAAGGAAAGAGGCTGAGAGATCCTACTGAGTGCCTAGGCTTGACATTATGTACATAACGCAAGCAGCTGTTATAAGCAACAAGGAGTTTATGCTGCAAAGCAGAGGATAAGGAGTAGGAAAAGAGAGAAGCACAGTACAGGAAATGGGGGCTCACAAGAGCAAGGGCAAGTTTGCGTTTAAGGTTTTCAGGTGTAAAATTATTCAACCGTCGCAACGAGTGAAGTGAACCATAAACTCGTCTGCAGATATGGGAAACTTGTGGCTCCCAGGAAAGAGAACAGTCAAGATGAACTCCCAAGTTTTTCACTTGGCTACAGAATGGAACAACAGTTCCACCCATCAAGATCGGCGGGAGAGGATCAGTAGGAATAGCGCTACTAAATAAAACTATTGCCTGAGTCTTCATTGGGTTCAAGGCAATCCCATTCCTCGAAGCCCAGACAGAAATCCTTACCAATTCAGAATTAATTATACTAATTGACGTAACCAAGTCAGATCCCAAGTTACTATGCATATAAATCTGAAAGTCGTCTGCAAAAAGATGGTGGGAACAGGACTGAAGGACTAAGGGCAGGTCGTTGATGAAAAGCGAGAAAATTGTTGGGCCCAAAACAGCCCCCTGGGGGACCCCTAAGGGGACAGGGAGAGGCGTAGAACGAGAGTCGCCAGAAACCACCACCTGTGTTCTTTCAATTTATATTGTAACATTAAAGGATTGGAGTCAATTTCAAATAGATACGAAATAAATACAACAGAGTGAGTCTAATATAATAGTATAGCTTATGATTAGATAAAATTCAGTTTAAATCACTGAGTAATATTGAAATATAGGCTTCATATTTAAATTGCAAAAGAAATAATTAGGGTTCTTAGCTCATCCCCACAAAATATCCTCTCCCCTCCCTAAGTGTAAATACAAAATCAATTTATTTGATTATTATTAGACGAAAATTCTATTTTAAATTCAGTGTACCAGTGATGAAACGTTATCAAGCATATTACTTCACAAACATGCTCATGATTTTCTCTACTCACTAACGGGTGTAATCATCGCATAAAGCAATGTTTTTTGTGACATTTGCATGATCTCCACAATCCCGGTTACATAATTCATCTGTATCTGTTTACTCAATAATTACATTGAGTAAACACTCAATTCAATGAATTTAAAATAGAATCTTCAATTAATGTAATTATTGAGTAAACAGATAGATAAATATTATGAAACCAGGATTGTGGAGATCATGCACATTTCTAACGAAAAACATAGCTTTATACGATGATTACACCTTCTAGTGAGCAGAGAAAACAATGGTAACTAGATTCAATCTACGCCCATTTAATCTACTGACCTTTCGAAACTAATACATCTTAGAATTCCTGGTCCTGCTCCCCTCCTCCCCAAGAATAAAATTATTAAAATTCCCAGTCAGTGGATTAAATGGGCGATAAAATTACGCATGGTGACATATTGTTTGCTGCGTGCCTTATGCATGTTGTTGGGGAAGGGGAATTCGAGTTTTTCTAAATCAAACCATTTTAAAACACAAGTTGGGGTAACTTCGTAAGCGTAGAAATGTTCCGAGAAGCAAACAGTAAGGAAAACGTGGCACTCCCCAAATGCCTTATCCAAAACTGAAGAGTAAAAAATACGGTCCAATTAGACAAATAAAGGGCCGTCCACAAAATTTGGGATCAGGATAACCAGGCTTGTAAGTTATGTTGTTAGGGGATGTAAGAGTTTTGGTTCTCTTCAATCAAGGAATTAATGGAAGTACGATCCACAGAGTAAAGAGCTCCTGGCTTGTAAGTCAGAGCTGGTAACCAGCTTATTAATAATAAATTGTTCAGCTGAAGCTGAATTTTTTTATAGGCAGAGAGGGGGGATTGACGGTGGTGGCAACAGAACGCAGAGCAGTTTTCAGTGCCCTGTAATTTGACTCAAATCGAAGACAGGACAAGGAGAAAATGGGACCATTACGCTGCATGGAAGAGGGATAGTGGGTGAGGAAATGCAGTTTAGGCGGAATGGCTGTGGAAAAAATCTTGTGGCTTCGATCTCTGTGGCCTTCGTTCTTGGACGTTTGGTTTCCACTGGGCCTGCAGCTTCGGCGTAGGGAGCAGCAGAAGTGCCACCTCACACTGTTTGATCTTGTCTGTAGTAGGAAATAAATAATTGGTTAAACAGATGTGGCATACAAACTGATTCAAGTTACGTGAACCGGAGGGGGGGGGGGGGCTGTATCTATGGAAAACAGCATTTTGAACTATCAAAATGCTATGTTCAGATGAGAATTATAATGAAAATATTTCAAAGTATAAAATGGACATCGTTCATACCATGAAAACACTATCCCTGTAGGAAAATGATAGAGGGAATAAGCCCCTTCACTCAGTGATTGAATTTATTATTGCTCTATTAATAAATGTTCTCTAGAAATTAACTCACCAGTTGTTAATAGGCGCACTGTTTCATTTATGGTTTAAAAAATCGATTTTTGTAGAACTTGACGATTTTAATATTGATTTATTTATAACCCCTTTTTGGTTTATTATTTTCAATAATGAACAATTGGAATCGAGCATGAAAAAAAAAATTCTTACCCCCCTCAAAATTTGATGGTTTACGTTTCAAGGTATGTAGAATCCAAAACTGCAATAAAAATATTTCTGTCTGTACGCCGTACGGGCCACTTTTCTTAGTTAGGTACCATGAAACAAAATTGATGAAATTCGGGTTATAGGTTCCGTTCGGGGTCTAGTTGGTCCTCAAAGCTCGACGTTATCGTCAGTCATTTATAAGGGGTTCAAAATAGGGGTTGAAATTTTCAAAACGCCTATACCTTTTTTTTACGTGAATATTTTTACGGTTTTAAATATTTCTTGAACTTAAGAGTTTTTTAAGACCATCCGGAGCATTTTACGTCCCTCCGTTCGTTCACAGTAAGGCCCCGAAGTTTGCACCGACAGGCATTTTCGACTCCAGGGTGAATGAAATTGTATACATTCAAACCAAATCTCGTTACTTACCAGAGACGCGCCGAGAATCGGAAATTGGGCGGAGATAAAATCATTGCTAGGGGCCACCTGATTTTATTGGTGGGGTACCTATGAAGTCGAGTTGGTTGTTCTATGATATTATTTCGTTTGAAAAATGATGGCTCTTTTGGAGTTTGTTGATAGGTAGTGAAACTTGAACAAACGTTGGGTAAATTATTACTACACGATGGTAAATCATTACTCAACGGTAAATTATTACACAACGGTTCATTATACCATCTACGTAGGAGGGGCTGGAGTTCGTTGGTAGGTACTTTTGCAACTTTTTTCACACCTCATCAACAATTTCTTTTCAGAACTTCATTATGTGTGTTTCTTTTTGTTAGGTACTGTTTGTCATCGGCAGAATTATTTTAGGAACATTTAACTCGTGATTTAGGTAGGAACCTAGTAACGAGTACAGGGTTACGTACTAACCTACGGAGAGTCTACGATCTACATAATATGTATAGAATAGTACATATCATTTTATATAGACGGGTTATCTATACAGAGAGCTGTGATCTGTAACAGAAGGGTATTCTGTACAAAATAATAAACCGTTGTGCAGGGATTTGCAGCGTTTTTGTTAGGTACTGTTGCTCCATCAAACAACTATCAACAACCTATCAGAACACTATCAGCCAATTGCGTATCTATCAATAACCTATCACACCTAATGCTGTGATAGACCCATATCATTCTATAAATTAAAGTTCGTGCCTATCAAAAACCTATACCATTACTATCACAGGTTTCGGTATTTGAAAATGTCAAATTGGCTTTTTGTACGTATGTACGTACCCATTTTTAATTGTTGAGGAGTATTCGACTCATCATTCCAATGATGGAATCCGACGACTTCCTAAGAATGTGCTTTGCAGATATTACAGATGGTACCTCAGGTACTGCGGCATTCCCCTGCATAGTCAGCTGAATAACTGCTGTCCAGTGCAGGAAGGTATTAGTCCAGAAGGAGACCTATCCTTTATCTGCTAATCTGATTTTGGGCAAAAGCATTGTAATAGCATTTTTATAGTGTTACAATATATCGTACCTACCTACCAAAACTGCTTCCTGTGAATGCATACAGGCTGTGCAATGTGCAGTGAAAGGAATAATGTAGTCCCTGTTTTCATTGGATAGAATCATATACGTTATAGTGTTCTCATGGTTGTCTGACAAGCTGACAGAACACTGACGCACTCTTCTCTGCAACATTTATAGCATGAAGGCTGTTGATTTTCATCAAACGGAATAGTTCTATATTCTCCACTGAAGACAATGTTTTAAAAAGGCTGATCTTTTAATAGGATGAAGTATTCCCATCTATAATTTTCGAATGGCGATAGTGTTTTCATGGTATGTATGACCATCATTTTGGTAGTTCGAAATATTTCCATCTATCATCTTCCAATAGAGATAGTGTTTTCATGGTATCAGAGCTGATCATTTGATAGTATGAAATATTTTCATCTATCATTCTCATCTAATGATAGCGTTTTGATAGTAACCATGTTGAGCTTTTAATAGAAGTGAAAAATGCCATCTACCATACTCATCCAATGATAGCCTTTTGATAGAACTGTATCTATAAAAACGCTATTACAACGCTATCATTACCCTATAAGAACACTATCTCCTTCTTCACTAGTCTCAAAAAAAAATCCCCCCCCCCCCCCCATTGGAGGAGTAGGGATTTTCACAGTGCCACATTTATAGCATGAAGGCTGTTGATTTCATCAAATGGAATATTTCTATCATCCTTCACTGAAGGTAATGTTCTAAAAAGGCTGATCATTTAATAGGGTGAAATGTTCCTATCTATATTTTCCAATGATAGATGATTTCTATGATTTTCCAATCATTTTGATAGTTTGGTATATTCCTATCTATCGTCTTCCAACTAGGGTAGTGTTTTCATGGTATCAAAGCTGATCATTTAATACTGTGAAATATTTTCATCTATCATTCTCATCTAATGATAGCGTATGTTGAGCTTTTGATAGAGGTGAAAAATTCCATCTATCACACTCATCCAGTGATAGCCTTTTCATAGTAACCATGTAGAGATTTTGATAGAGATGAAAAAATTCCCTCTATCATTCTCATCCTACGATAGCCTTTTGATAGTAACCAGGTTGAGCTTCTGATAGAGGTGAAAAATTTTATCTATCATTCTCACCCAATGATAGCCTTTCGATAGTTCTTCAGAAAGAGATGAAAAATGCTATCTATCACTCTCATTGCATGATAGTTTTTCGATGGTGTATTTGCCGCATTTTTGATAAATATGAAAAGTGCTGTCTATCATTCTGTATGAGTGAAAGATTTTTGATAGTGAACAGGCCGCATTCTTGAGAGACGTGAAAGATGCTATCTATCATTCTCATCATGTGATAGTCTTTTGATAGTGATCAGGCCGCAATTTTGATAGAGTTTTTTCTTTCACTCTTTCACTGCCACATTTTGATAGGTTTCTGATAGGTCAGATATATCGGATTGATAGGTATCTGATAGAATGGGATGTCAACTACTATCACTTAAGGATGTTTCATCCATGTTGATAGACTTTTGATAGCATGCAAAACCAAGTGATAGGTTCCCGATAGATGAGTTTTGTCATGTGATAGTTATCTGATAGGTGCCTCATAGTTGTCTGATAGTGTGCCACTTGAGGGCAAACTGGGCCACGGAGGAGGAACCCTTTGATAGGGAACTGATAGGAAACCGATAGTGGGTATGTTCATCTATCACTGAGATAGTGTGCAGTGATAGTGTATTTTTCTCAGTGCAGTTGGCAGTCATTGTTCAGTTGGCATTGGTACAATAATCAGTCACTTTTGCTTGTTGTACGCTACCAGTTTCTACTCTTCTAATGAGTTTCTCGAGCTCCCAAATATGATCAAACGATGATGGATCACTGACGTTACACTCGAAAAACTTCAGTGCAGTGGCCAATCCTGCAAGTGCTTCCTTCTTCGTGGGCACTGGAGCGTCTTCTGCAGGATCTTCTTCATCCGAATCCTCGATCGTAGTCTGGGGGTCTTCATCCGTTCTCGTCCCTGTTATCATGACGTCGCAATCAACGTCGTAATCATCAAATGTTGGTTCCTGTCCAGAAGACAATGGTAGGGATGCCATCACCTGCACCCATCCGAGTTCAAGGCTGGGGGTTCTGGATCTACGCCACGAGCTGGATTCATCAGACTACAAAACCTGATTTTCGGAAGCAATTTGATATGGTCATTTTGGAGACGGAAAACCATGCTTTCTTAGCTAATCTCATTGCCTGCAAAAGATTAATTTCAGGGGGCTGCGCCGTTTCAGTTGCATTAATGCCATGACTAACCATTTCTTTTCGGTAATGAACCTTGAAGTTTCTTATGATCCCCAAGTCCATGGGCTGAAGTTTGCAGGTGTTATTGGCCAGAAGGAACATCACTTGCACAAATTCCATTTCAGGGAGATCCCTGTGATCGGTACAATTGCCGACGAACAACGCTTTACGCTTTTGCAATTTCATTGATGTGTTGATACGTTTACGAGAACACGTTTCGATACTGAATTGTTTTAGGAAGAAGGTAGGAACTGCATATAAACAAATAAACAATGCATAATTCATGAAGGGGAAGGGGGGAACTTCCTTACACAGAGGTAGCGTCTTGGAAATTTTCCTTTCACAGAGGCAAAGACCGGCCAGTGGAGATTCCTTACATAGAGGTAACGAAATTCCTTAAAAAGAGGTTTTTGGGCCCCAAGGGGGTGGGACCGGGAATTGCATTCCTTACATAGAGGATTTCCTTATATACAGGTTCCTTACATCCAGGTTTTACTGTATTCAAATATAGTCATTTAGTCTACAGTTTAATATAATTTTTGGTATGCGAGGTGGGACATCCTGTCCTATATACCAATAAAAATATATTATTATTATTATTATTATACGCAGAGCGCTAACGAAGGGCTATGAGGGTCTCTTCCGAACAGGTCCCGCTCCACATCTGACGACTGGGGCCGATTGGCGTCCAGACATTGTCAAGGAAAACACGTGAAGGAGCGCGTCGGGAATGAGAGTGGATGGTTTACATTTACAAGATAGGGGCGGTTTGTTCCAGCAGATAAGCGCGGACGTGGGAGACGACCCTCAACACCGATAAGCAGCGAGCTACCCGTCTCCTTTCCTCGCGCCCCATGCACTTCTTAAAGGAGGCCCTAGACGATCAATCTGCTTGATCAAACGATTGAGTCAATCAATTGACGCGCGCTTTAATCAACCTCAATCAGCCCTTCAATCTTTTGATCAAAACCCCCTCATCAGTGGAAGTCGTGAAATGGAGCAGTGCACACCTTTTGGTTTATTATTTTCAATAATGAACCATTGGAATCGAGCAAGAAAAAAAAAAAATCTTACCCCCCCCCCCCCCCCCCCCTCAAAATTTGATGGTTTACGTTTCAAGGTATGTAGAATCCAAAACTGCAATAAAAATATTTCTGTCTGTCCGCCGTACGCCGTGCTGACCACTTTTCTTGGTTACCATGAAACAAAATTGATGAAATTCGGGTTATAGGTTCCGTTCGGGGTCTAGTTGGTCCTCGAAGCTCGGCGTTACTGTCAGTCATCTCTAAGGGGTTCAAAATAGGGGTTGACATTTTCAGAACGCCGTATCTCGAAAACTTTCTATAGAAGGGTATGGTTTTTTTTACGTCATTAAATTTGTCTTGAGCTGAACAGTTTTTTGAGACCACCCGGAGCATTGTACGTCCTGCCGTTCGTATGCACCAAAAAGCTTCGTCAACACGATCGTGAATCAAACGGTATAAATCCGGCCCGGATATCATAACTACGGAGCATCTAGATCCAGCAGCCTTCTCCTCCATTCTCACTCGCCTCTCCTCGCCTCACCACACCTCGCCTCTTACCGCAAACCACCACACGTTGCAATAATCCACTTTGCGTTGGCCAGCAGCATTGCTGAACGCGTAGCCGTGCCAGACTGCCGTCCAGAATTGCGTCTCCATGTGAACCTAGCTTCAGAGATTGTCTACCACATTGAGGTACCTAGCATCTGGCATAGATTTAGAAGACCTGAAATTCACGTGCGCCATTGCTCCTCAGACTCTTGAGTTCGTCATAATGGAATCGCGGTTTCGATAGCAGACGCCATGGTTTCGACGGAGTGACTGAAGCAATGCTTGACAGAAATTGCCCTAGACGGTCAAGCGGCCTCTTCAACCGCTTGAGTCATTAAAACTTTCTATCAATCACCGTCAATGCTTCAGTCGTCAAACGGGTTTCTAAACGGTCAATCACGCTTGATACAATCGATTGACTCAAGCTTTTGATCAAAATGATTGATCGTCTAGAGTGTCTAGAGCGTCCTTAACCCTACACAGGAGGATCCGGTGGGAGAAGTGGAGCCGAACTTGTCCGAACGCAAAATGAACCCAAACATTGCCGAGTCCTCATTTAGAACCAGTGGCTTCACATAAAATATAAGGATATAAGCAATGAGTTTGATTTTTTTTTTTTTTTTTTTGAGACCATCCGGAGCATTCTACGATGCTGCCATACAATTTGCTATACAATTTGTCATAAACAGCAGGGTTCATGCAGGCAGAGAGCGCACATCACTGGTCTCTCGGCCAGCTGGGCGACGTAGCGCTGTGGTCTAACTGACGAACTGATACGCTGAAGTTCCCGAGATCGAAACCCTACCAGGACTGAATATTTGTTCACTCCATATCAACAATTTCCCTTCATAACTTCATTATTTGTGTTTCTTTTTGCCATTTTAGCTACTGTTTGTCATCGATAGAATTATTTTAGCAACATTTAACTCGTGATTTAGGTAGGTACCACTTGCTGATACCACACCAACGTCCTTTAGCTAGTAAACCTGGGAAATGTTGGGGCCCATTGATAAATTTTGGTTTATTATTTGAAGTAATAAACCTTTGGAAGCGACCATGAAAACGCTTTTTAACCCCCCCCCCCCCCCCCCCCTCAAAATTTCATGGTTCACGTTTCAAGGGATGTAGAATACGAATATCGAATAACAAAAATCCGTCCGACCGCCGTCCACCGTCCACTGTCCGCCATCCGCCGTACTCCGTCCGCGGCTTCTTCCTTAGTTCCCATGAACCAAAATTCAGGAAATTTTGTATATGGGTCCCGTTTGGGCTCTAGTTGGTCCTCGAAGCTCGGCGTTACTGTCACTCAACTCTAAGGGGTGAAAAATAGGGGTTGAACTATCCAGAGTATCCTTATCTCGGAAAATTGCATTTTGAGGTGTGGGTTTTCTCGCATTTTTAAATAGTTTGATTTTTCCTGCATTTTTGAGACAATCCTGAGAATTCTACGATGTTTCCATAAAATTTGCTATACAATTTGTCATAAACAGCAGGGTTCATGCAGGCAGAGAGCGCACATCACTGGTCTCTCGGCCAGCTGGGCGACGTAGCGCTGTGGTCTAACTGACGAACTGATACGCTGAAGTTCCCGAGATCGAAACCCTACCAGGACTGAATATTTGTTCACTCCATATCAACAATTTCCCTTCATAACTTCATTATTCGTGTTTCTTTTTGCCATTTTAGCTACTGTTTGTCATCGACAGAATTATTTTAGCAACATTTAACTCGTGATTTAGGTAGGTACCACTTGCTGATACCACACCAACGTCCTTTAGCTAGTAAACCTGGGAAATGTTGGGGCCCATTGATAAATTTTGGTTTATTATTTGAAGTAATAAACCATTGGAAGCGACCATGAAAACGCTTTTTTAACCCCCCCCCCCCCCCCTCAAAATTTCATGGTTCACGTTTCAAGGGATGTAGAATACGAATATCGAATAACAAAAATCCGTCCGACCGCCGTCCACCGTCCACTGTCCGCCATCCGCCGTACTCCGTCCGCGGCTTCTTCCTTAGTTCCCATGAACCAAAATTCAGGAAATTTTGTATATGGGTCCCGTTTGGGCTCTAGTTGGTCCTCGAAGCTCGGCGTTACTGTCACTCAACTCTAAGGGGTGAAAAATAGGGGTTGAACTATCCAGAGTATCCTTATCTCGGAAAATTGCATTTTGAGGTGTGGGTTTTCTCGCATTTTTAAATAGTTTGATTTTTCCTGCATTTTTGAGACAATCCTGAGAATTCTACGATGTTTCCATAAAATTTGCTATACAATTTGTCATAAACAGCAGGGTTCATGCAGGCAGAGAGCGCACATCACTGGTCTCTCGGCCAGCTGGGCGACGTAGCGCTGTGGTCTAACTGACGAACTGATACGCTGAAGTTCCCGAGATCGAAACCCTACCAGGACTGAATATTTGTTCACTCCATATCAACAATTTCCCTTCATAACTTCATTATTCGTGTTTCTTTTTGCCATTTTAGCTACTGTTTGTCATCGACAGAATTATTTTAGCAACATTTAACTCGTGATTTAGGTAGGTACCACTTGCTGATACCACACCAACGTCCTTTAGCTAGTAAACCTGGGAAATGTTGGGGCCCATTGATAAATTTTGGTTTATTATTTGAAGTAATAAACCATTGGAAGCGACCATGAAAACGCTTTTTTAACCCCCCCCCCCCCCCCCCTCAAAATTTCATGGTTCACGTTTCAAGGGATGTAGAATACGAATATCGAATAAAAAAAATCCGTCCGACCGCCGTCCACCGTCCACTGTCCGCCATCCGCCGTACTCCGTCCGCGGCTTCTTCCTTAGTTCCCATGAACCAAAATTCAGGAAATTTTGTATGTGGGTCCCGTTTGGGCTCTAGTTGGTCCTCGAAGCTCGGCGTTACTGTCACTCAACTCTAAGGGGTGAAAAATAGGGGTTGAACTATCCAGAGTATCCTTATCTCGGAAAATTGCATTTTGAGGTGTGGGTTTTCTCGCATTTTTAAATAGTTTGATTTTTCCTGCATTTTTGAGACAATCCTGAGAATTCTACGATGTTTCCATAAAATTTGCTATACAATTTGTCATAAACAGCAGGGTTCATGCAGGCAGAGAGCGCACATCACTGGTCTCTCGGCCAGCTGGGCGACGTAGCGCTGTGGTCTAACTGACGAACTGATACGCTGAAGTTCCCGAGATCGAAACCCTACCAGGACTGAATATTTGTTCACTCCATATCAACAATTTCCCTTCATAACTTCATTATTTGTGTTTCTTTTTGCCATTTTAGCTACTGTTTGTCATCGATAGAATTATTTTAGCAACATTTAACTCGTGATTTAGGTAGGTATCACTTGCTGATACCACACCAACGTCCTTTAGCTAGTAAACCTGGAAAATGTTGGGGCCCATTGATAAATTTTGGTTTATTATTTGACGTAATAAACCTTTGGAAGCGACCATGAAAACGCTTTTTAACCCCCCCCCCCCCCCCTCAAAATTTCATGGTTCACGTTTCAAGGGATGTAGAATACGAATATCGAATAACAAAAATCCGTCCGACCGCCGTCCACCGTCCACTGTCCGCCATCCGCCGTACTCCGTCCGCGGCTTCTTCCTTAGTTCCCATGAACCAAAATTCAGGAAATTTTGTATATGGGTCCCGTTTGGGCTCTAGTTGGTCCTCGAAGCTCGGCGTTACTGTCACTCAACTCTAAGGGGTGAAAAATAGGGGTTGAACTATCCAGAGTATCCTTATCTCGGAAAATTGCATTTTGAGGTGTGGGTTTTCTCGCATTTTTAAATAGTTTGATTTTTCCTGCATTTTTGAGACAATCCTGAGAATTCTACGATGTTTCCATAAAATTTGCTATACAATTTGTCATAAACAGCAGGGTTCATGCAGGCAGAGAGCGCACATCACTGGTCTCTCGGCCAGCTGGGCGACGTAGCGCTGTGGTCTAACTGACGAACTGATACGCTGAAGTTCCCGAGATCGAAACCCTACCAGGACTGAATATTTGTTCACTCCATATCAACAATTTCCCTTCATAACTTCATTATTTGTGTTTCTTTTTGCCATTTTAGCTACTGTTTGTCATCGATAGAATTATTTTAGCAACATTTAACTCGTGATTTAGGTAGGTATCACTTGCTGATACCACACCAACGTCCTTTAGCTAGTAAACCTGGAAAATGTTGGGGCCCATTGATAAATTTTGGTTTATTATTTGACGTAATAAACCTTTGGAAGCGACCATGAAAACGCTTTTTAACCCCCCCCCCCCCTCAAAATTTCATGGTTCACGTTTCAAGGGATGTAGAATACGAATATCGAATAACAAAAATCCGTCCGACCGCCGTCCACCGTCCACTGTCCGCCATCCGCCGTACTCCGTCCGCGGCTTCTTCCTTAGTTCCCATGAACCAAAATTCAGGAAATTTTGTATATGGGTCCCGTTTGGGCTCTAGTTGGTCCTCGAAGCTCGGCGTTACTGTCACTCAACTCTAAGGGGTGAAAAATAGGGGTTGAACTATCCAGAGTATCCCTATCTCGGAAAATTGCATTTTGAGGTGTGGGTTTTCTCGCATTTTTAAATAGTTAGATTTTTCCTGCATTTTTGAGACCATCCTGAGAATTCTACGATGTTTCCATAAAATTTGCTATACAGTTTGCCGTAAAGAGCAGGGTTCATGCAGGCATCAAGCAGAGTTGAGAGCGCACATCACTGGTCTCTCGGCCAGCTGGGCGAAGTAGCGCTGTGGTCTAACTGACGAATTGATACGCTGAAGTTCCCGAGATCGAAACCCTACCGGGACTGAATATTTTTTCACTCCACATCAACAATTTCCCTTCAGAACTTCATTATTTGTGTTGACGAAGTCCTCAGCTTTGACAGATATGAACGCAAATGAAACATGAAACTCAGCTAATATCAAGCGATGGCTCTCAACCTGCCTTCGTGATCCGTTGTCGATCGTTGCGCGATTTTTATTTCAGGTGAAAGGAAATTCTCCGGTACAACCAGGCCAAAGTTCAAGGTCAGCGCACACAAATAACTGTGTGTGCCGTATCAAGATAGGCAAGGCAAGCCGATCACGCGTTACAATCCGACGCAACGCGTGTCGTAAAAAGATCACCTACGGGATTTTGTATCTCAGCAGGATCTCGAGCCACGAGGTTCGTGATTACTGGGTCAGTCAAGTCACCTGCATCGTGAGCCCTGATTATACCTATCTGTCCGTAGGCCTTGGGCGAAAAAAAACAAAAAACACACCAAATAAGAAGACAACGAAATTGAACATATCCCCCTCAAGCCTTTTTGAAGATATAATGTAATACAAAACCGCTTATTTACTCTTGGAAACCACTCATTTCGTAATGAAAATTGTCTTCGGGTTTCTCGAGCCTCCTTGAAGAGAACACCTCGCGTTCGGAGTTGCTTGAGAAATGAGAGGAGA
Organism: Leptopterna dolabrata; assembly: GCA_954871275.1. Classification (NCBI taxonomy): domain Eukaryota; kingdom Metazoa; phylum Arthropoda; class Insecta; order Hemiptera; family Miridae; genus Leptopterna; species Leptopterna dolabrata. The sequence continues at coordinate 47,742,282 of OX940981.1, forward strand.
CTATTATTGGAGAATTAAACGATGGAATGGGTCCCCCTTCATGGAATGGTCCTATTATAAAAGGGGGGGAAGAGGCGCTGCGTTGAAAAATGTTGAAAAGGAGGTCTTATTAGATTCTGTTCAACAGCGTGAGGGCACGTTAATTCGATTGCTTATCCATCAACTGGAATCGTGCAACATCAGCTAGAAGGCTGTGTTACTAGGTTGTAACGCATTCTGATAGACTCTGTATTGGTTTCAAAACGCTACAAAAGCTATAGGTAGTTCATGTATATCAGCTGTATGTAGCTCCTATTGCCACGTTTACATCAAGTCATCTCTATTTTCATTTAAATAGGCTAGTTCAGTGCTTCCCAAACTGTGGGGTCCGCGGCGAACGTCGAGAAAAAATTAATTTTTACAAAAATAATAGGTAGTAAAATGAATAAATAAAATGAAAAAAAACCACAGTCATGCAGCATGGCTATAAGAGCGAATTTTCGAAGTTTTCGGCATCTTCCTCCTCCGCCTAAAATTTTCTGAAAATTAATTTTCGGCCATTGTTTTCCCGACTTGATACCATACAAAATTAAAACAGGAGTAGTTTTACGCAAAGTAAAATTTGGGGTGGAAGGAGGGGGAGGGGGAAATCAAAAATGTTTTGAATACCAGAAGAGTAGGTATTGGATACCTACGTAACAAATTTTTTGTTCCATTTTTTGCCGAGTAACACCTCGGTTTGTAGATTTTCCAACGCTGAACACGATGGTGAAGTCAGAATTGCGATATCCCATTCCGTTATCAGATTAGAGCAGACGAACCAGGAAGAACATCTCAAGAAATAACCACGTTCCTTCATCTTCAAAGTGCTCCAGTTTGAGAATGGAATGAGATATCGCAATTCTGATTTCACCATCGTGTTCAGCGTACAAAAATCTTTAAAATGAGGTGTCACTTGTCAAACTTTTTCATTTTGGGAATTTATGGGTAATTTTCCCCCCCTAAAACTCCCCAAAACTCCCCCTTAGAGTGACCCGATTCTGCCCATCTTCGAACTTAGCCTGTCGATTGCCAAGACAGATTTTTCGTGCAAATTTGAACTTTTTATCTCAATTCTTTCGAGAGTTATCGTCTGGAATGACACATACATATATAAATATATAAATATATATATAAATATATAAATATATAAATATATAAATATATATATATATTATATATATACATATAATTTTTGGTGTCTTTCGGCAGTGAATTCAGGATGGTCTGAAACGGATTTTGGTATAAAAATCTTTCGGAAATTCGAGTTTTAAAAATTTTGGACCGAGAACAATAGCTTCCTTTTCTTCGAAAATTCGCTAAAAGATAAGCAAGGACTAAAAGAAAAAGTAGATACCTGGGTATGAGAATGGAGCGTTTTCAGTGATGAGGTAGGGCAACGAATATTTTCGTATTATTTATCAGATATTTTCATGAAAATGAATGAGATGAGTTTTTTTCTGCAATGGAAGAGTATCACAACTTTTGATGCTAATAACAAATTCACGCATTGAAAAGAAAAATCCAGTTTTTGGCTGAATCTGTTGAGAAGGGATAGGTGGAGTGTTTTCCTGTGATGAATAATTTTTCAATAGGAAAACAGTGTGGAGCAAACAGCTCTTTTATTGATAAAATATGTGAAAATTTTGAGATGACCTTTGAGTACTACTTGCATTCAGCTCGAGATAAGTACAGTACTGCAAGGCCATGATTAGGTACGATGATACCTTCAGAAACAGGGGTTCGAGAAAACCATGGAATCTTGTTCATAAGGTTAATAAAGTACTCGGTATTTACAGATTTTCGTTTTAGGTTTGGTTCAGCTCGTTGAACCCTTCAGTTTGAGATGAGAGCGAGCTAGGTGGAAAAATACGGGATTATGACGGGTTTTTAATTAAAAAATACATATATTTATTGAAAACAAAATAGAATAAAATACAACCTTTACAGTCAAAATAATTTCAACTTAGTTGTCTGCTAGTGGGCAAGCCCGTATTGTTGACAATGAGTTCAATCAGTCAAAACATAATTTATATCTCTCTGATAAATTTTATTAAAAAAAAAATTAAAAATGAATAAGCTATCTTCTATAAACTACACCGTAAATGCTCGTAATTAGTGACACAATGTTAGGGCCCACAGTTATGATCCAGTTGCACATGAACTTGTTGTATTTATCCCTTGAAGCCTACCACCGGGAGATTTCAAATTCATCTATTTCCAACAATAACTGCCGTAAAAATGGACCAAAATTAGTGCGGTTGGTGCCTAAATGTCCGTTAGGATGTTAAGATACTGCTTATTATCGATTCTGAGCTTCATCGCATTTGATTGGGCTAATAATACAGAAAAAAATATGTCAATGGGCCCAACATTTTCTAGGTTTGTTTGCTAGGCGTTGGTGTGGTGTCACAAAGAGGTTGAAAGTGAGATTTCTATGTAAGTTTACGGATTTTGACAGAAACGGGCAGGCCGCAATTGTCGGCATGTAAGGCTGAAGTGGGCAGCCCCTGCCGCCTAACTTGTCCATATTACTGAAGAACATGGAAGTATAATTGTGTGGCAATCTCCACACCGGAACTTTAGTTTCGACAAAGCCGACCAGTCTATCGTCAAGTGAATATGAATGTTTGATAGACCTTCCGAATCCACCAATCTACATCCCAGGGTTGTACATCCATTTTTGACTCAATCTGGAAAACAAGAAATTAACCGCTCGTCGAAAAATCAAAACGTGTGGAGGTACTTCTTCCATTTGCCGCAACTTACCTGTGCGAATCGGGATTTTCAATCTGTGCAGCCGCCAAAACTGAATACCGAATGATGTCAGAATGTGTGTAATTATTTTTGGTTGGATCGGATCTGACAATAAGATAATTCTATCATTTCAGCAGTAGCGGTGCATAGGGTGTGAAAACGGTGGGGCACCAGACCAGAACACAAACTCAACAGATCTGTCTACAAACTACCCCAAGGCAACAAAACCCTTCCCTTATTTACTGATATTACTGATATTCCCTTATTTACTGATAGCAGTGATATTCAGCAAAGCTTATCTCTTTTAATCAACGCTCTATCGTCGTCCGAAAACGTCGACAATTTCTACTGCAAATTAGCTTCAAAATCCATATGTTACAAAAATATAGTAAACTAAAGTACAGTAAAACTAGAAGCTAGGTAGTTATCTGTGTGTTGACGCCGATCAGTCCAAAAACCACAAACAGCAAACAGGACAAAACGCACGTAGGTACCACAAATACAAATCTGTCATCGGAACCGGACCGAACGCAGAACGCGCAAAAAAAATTGAAAACTGGCAGCAGACTCAACAGAGAAAGCGAATATGATTCAGAGACAACGAAACCAATCAGGAAGAAGCATGTCGTATCGAGATGGCAAATTGAATCGAAGGGATCGAATCGATTGTGAAATGAACGATTTTGGGGTTGAAATCAGATTCTGGGGCCGAGGGCCAAAGTGGGCGGGGCGAACAACATTTTCACTCGACTGAGCATGCGCGGACGGGCCACTTTTCTCCCCCAGTTCCTGGACTTCCAGTTTCAGGAGCCTAGGTTTCGATTTCGATTGCAGGACATCGATTACTGCCGCTTTATTCCGATGAAATGCTTGGTCTATGGAGCACCGAGAATATTGAATATCCATAGCCGGAGAAATCTGAGGAGTCGCGGTCGAACTTTCTGAAAAACGCTTGGTAGGTACAGTGTACTGAAGGAAATTCAGGTGCCAACTGAACAAATGGTTGGTCTATTTTACTCTAGTGTTTTTGGGTGCCAGGGCAGTGGCCTTATGGACGCAACGCCCCTGCATTCAGATTCTTTAAAATTCTATAATTTCAGAAATACCTACATAAGTTGTAGTACAGACAGTGTAACAGCGAAAACCAATGGCCTCAAGTGCACTGGGTGGGCAGTGGTACAAACCCTGTACCACCCCAATTTTCCATGAAAATGATTTTGCCTACGTAAAATACTTATTGAGCATTGTTGTTGGAGTCCCAAACTACATAATCGGCGTAGGCAATTTTTATTGCCGAATTCTGCGCTATAAAAGGATATGGTATTATTTGGATAAGTAGTTATGCATATTTTCAGGGTATTGCGCTTAGAACAGTTATTTTATGAGCATTCAATTTACTGGTAAAACGTAATTCATGATTCGATCAAGCCTACTGACGTAAGTACAAATTTAGTTACCTATAAATACATTCGTCGTAGGCTACATCAGCTAACACTTTGACTGGAATGAGAAAGAAGACAGTTCACCCAAGCGATATCCTATCCAGGTCACGGGAAGGGTCAAGGACTATCTGATTTCTCCGGGTGATTCAAACAATCAATTTGATCTCAGTTTGTCAAACCATCATTCACTTAAGAAGCGGAGGGCCGTGTCAACACCGCAACCACTTTTGACGGGCCTCATATTACCGCCGCGGATCCCCCGACCTCTTTCAAAAATTCCTGTTAAAATCTGTAATGCTAATAAGTACGAAACGCTGAAAATTATTACACAACGGTTTATTATTTACCTGTATAGGTGCCCCTTCTACGTATATCACTGTTCTCTGTGGTCAGTAGGACCTACTCTCCACCCCCCCCCCCCCCCCCCACCCACGGAAAGCCCTAAATTGTGTATTGGAGCCGGCCCGGGAACTACAGTTTCATAAAAATGCGCGGGATTCATTAATTCAATCATTAATTATTTGTTGTTATTCATGAAGCATAAGGTAATAATAAACCGTTGTGCAATGAACCGTTATGTAAGAAACCGTTGTGTAATAATTTACCAGTACAGATGAACCTTCTGCGTACTTGAGTGTTTTCTGTGGTCAATACCCTCGCGCTTCCCCCACAAAAGCCCTGAATCGAGTACTGGAGCAGGCCCAGGAGTTACAGTTTCATAAAAATGCGCGAGATTCAATAGCTCAATTATTAATAAATTATTTTTTGTCATTCATGAAGCATAACGTTTGTTCAAGTTGCCAAAATTTATAACACAATTAAAAAAACGCTGCAAGTTATTACACAACGGTAAATTATTACAAAATGGTAAATTATTACACAACTGTAAATTATTACAAACGGTAAATTATTACACAACAGTAAATTATTACACGACGGTTTGTATACTACCTATCTACGCAGAAAGGGCATATATACAGGTAAATTATTACACAACGGTTTATTATTTACCTTATGCTTCATGAATAGCTACCACCCCTTCGAGATGACTGACAGTGACGCCGAGCTTCGCGGACCAACTAGACCCCAAATGGGACCTGCAAACCAAATTTCATTAATTTTGATTCATGGGAACTAAGGAAAGTAAGTACGGCGTACGGGGGACAGACAGAAATTTCTTTATTGCATTTTCGGATTGTGAGGGGCCTTAATTTTTATTTTATTTTATTTATTTATTTTTTTTAATGCTCGATTCCAAAGGTGGAATATTGAAAATATTAAACCAAAAAGAAGTTTTTAAAATGGTTCAGCGTTGAACAAGGAATTGTAAAACTTAATTCTTCTTCCCAAACAGGAGCCTCGTTGCTCATCCTTACAGAAAACAATATGCTGCCCGCTTGACTATTCAGGAATGCGACGTCATTCTTTCTTTCTCTGAATCATTACGAAGAGGGCATCGGGAGTCTCGTTACATTCCTTTCGAGGATCTTATCTTCGGGAAGGGTTTAATGATCGCCCTACTACAAACAGCGTACCTACGCCAAGTGATGGGGCAGTCCGATTCGTATAATTGGCCAGTGCATATCATAATATTTTTATCATATTTGTATCATATTTAAGCAATGATCGGTACGTAGATGAAGCACTCTCCAACTGGGGGAAGGTATATCAAACCAAGGGCGAAATCAAAGGAGATGCCCTAGGGAAGTTAACTTCCTAAATAGGATTTTCAAGGATACGCATCGCTCCGACACTGTGGACGTCATAGGGGACGGTCTGAGACGTACTTACGTGTAAGTGAGTACGTCCGGTGAAAAATTCATCCGAATGGGTCGAATAGATTCAGAGAATTCAGCACTACAAGATTCTAGGCGCTGTAATTCCGTTTGATTTGAACACCGCAGAGGATCGTTCAAGACGAGGAGATTGTTAGGGGACCTTCGGAGTCTCAACCTGCCATGATCCCTGAAATGCTCATCAAAAAGGTGCAGAGTTTCGACAGTGGTAGGAATTTAAATCATTTGCGTATGCGCGGTTGGGTTCAAACGGAATTTATATTGGACCAACCCACACACGCAAGGCATTTCCGCTCGTATGGATCATTTTGGTTTATTATTCTGTGAATAACACACCTATGTAATCGCTCAGAAAAATTTTTTATAACACCCCCTCAAATTTTTTTCGTTTGTGTTTCCAAAACGCTGCAAAGTCCTTGTCACATGGGTTCATTATTCTACTAGACTTACCTGCAGAAATGTTGCCTGTTCATTTATTGTTTCTTTCATGTGCAATAATTTAAATAGCTATTTCTGATGGTTTCCACCAATTTTGCCCCCAACAACACGAATTAGGTACGCTCCTTTTTGGTTTATTATTCTGTGAATAATACACCTATGTATTCGCTCAGCAAAAAATTTTTATAACACCCCCTCAAAATTTTTTCTTTTCCGTTTCTAGGTGCGTAGATTCCAAAAAACGCTGCAAAGTCCTTGTCACATGGGTTTATTATTCTATTGGAGTTCTAGAGATTTTTGTTGGCTGTTAAATGCATTGTTTCTTTCATGTGGAATGATTGAAATAGCTATTTCTGATGATTTCCACCAATTTTGGCCCCCAAAACATGAAATAGGTACGCTTTTTTTTTAAGATCATCTTTGATAATTGGTAGTGGCATTTAATGGTCTTGATTCACCTGTTTACACTTTTTCCAATGTTATTGTACACATTTATGGTGATTTCAGACAGTTTTCCAGGTTTTTGACTCATAAAAAACCAATTTTGGGAGCTGAACCTTTGGTAAAACCTCAATTTCCGCGTCTTTGGTCAAAATCGACTTCATATTCGGTCTTCTCGTCCTCAAAAACATGGAAAAAGATACCTCAAAAGCTCATGTTACTAACATGTTGTTAAAACGCAAAAAGTGCCTATTTGTATACACATTTTCACTCATAACTCCCCTGGATATATTCCGATCGGGCTGAAAAGTTTCGGGACACAACTAGGGCCCAAATGGAGCATGTGTGCGAAAGAACGACTTTTTTAGACCGAAAATGAAGCCTGTACACGTGATACGGCGGACGGCGGACGGACATTGCATTTTTGGAATCTACGCACCTTGAAACGGAAAAGAAAAAATTTTGAGGGGGTGTTATAAAAATTTTTTGCTGAGCGAATACATAGGTGTATTATTCACAGAATAATAAACCAAAATGCAATGTCCGTCCGCCGTTCGCCGTATCACGTGTACAGGCTTCATTTTCGGTCTAAAAAAGTCGTTCTTTCGCACACAGGCTCCATTTGGGCCCTAGTTGTGTCCCGAAACTTTGCAGCCCGATCGGAATATACCCAGGGGTGTTATGAGTGAAAATGTGTGTAAAAAATAGGTACCTTTTTGCGTTTTAGCAACATGTTGGTAACATGAGCTTTTGGGATATCATTTTCCATGTTTTTTTTTAGACGAGAAGACCGAATATGAAGTCGATTTTGACCAAAGAATAGAAAATTGAGGTTCTGCCAGATGTTCAGCTCCCGAAATTGATTTTTTATGAGTCAAAAACCTGGGAAATCGTCTGAAATCACCATCAATTTGTAGAATAACACTGAACAAAGTGTCAACAGGTGGATCAAGACGATTAAATGGTACTATCAATGATCAAAGATACTCTAAAAACGCTGCAAAGTCCTTGTCACATGGGTTTATTATTCTATTGGAGTTCTAGAGATTCTTGTTGGCAGTTAAATTTATTGTTTCTTTCATGTGGAATGATTGAATTAGCTATTCCTGATGATTTCCACCAATTTTGGCCCCCAAAACATGAAATAGGTACACTTTTTTTCCCCCCAGATCATCTTTGATCATTGGTAGTGCGATTTAATGGTCTTGATTCAGCTGTTTACCTACACTTTTTCTAATGTTAGTATACACATTGCTGGTGATTTCAGACAGTTTTCCAGGTTTTTGACTTTATTTAACCAATTTTGGGAGCTGAACCAATGGTAAAACCTCAATTTCCGCGTCTTTGGTCAAAATCGACTTCATATTGGGTCTTCTCGTCCCCAAAAACATGGAAAACGATACCTCAAAAGCTCATTTTACTAACATGTTGCTAAAACGCAAAAAGTACCTATTTTTACACACATTTTCACTCATAGCAACCCTGGGTATATTCCGATCGGGCTGAAAAGTTTCGGGACACAACTAGGGCCCAAATGGAGCATGTGTGCGAAAGAACGACTTTTTTAGACCGAAAATGAAGTAGTTATGCGTTACATTGCATTTTCTGAATCTACGCGTGTTATTCCACAAATTTCTGGTGATTAAGCCATTTTGGTAAACAAACTATGCGACGGCTATTTATTCACCTACTCGTACCTAATTTGGCGATTTTGAACTCGAATATTAGTTTGCTATTTCTGGCAAATTATTTTCAACCAGTGAAATTGTCATCGAATTGTCTTGATGCACCTGTTAACACTACCTGCTGTGTTATTCCACAAATTTCTGGTGAATAAGCCATTTTGGTAAATAAACTATGTGACGGCTATTTATGCACCTACTCGTACCTAATTTGACGATTTTGAACTCGAATATTAGGTTGCTATTTCTGGCAAATTATTTTCAATCAGTAAAATTGTCATCGAATTGTCTTGATGCACCTGTTAACACTACCTGCTGTGTTATTCCACAAATTTCTGGTGAATAAGCCATTTTGGTAAATAAACTACGTGACGGCAATTTATTCCCCTACTCGTACCTAATTTGGCGATTTTGAACTCGAATATTAGTTTGCTATTTCTGGCAAATTATTTTCAACCAGTGAAATTGTCATCGAATTGTCTTGATGCACCTGTTAACACTACCTGCTGTGTTATTCCACAAATTTCTGGTGAATAAGCCATTTTGGTAAATAAACTATGTGACGGATATTTATGCACCTACTCGTACCTAATTTGACGATTTTGAACTCGAATATTAGGTTGCTATTTCTGGCAAATTATTTTCAATCAGTAAAATTGTCATCGAATTGTCTTGATGCACCTGTTAACACTACCTGCTGTGTTATTCCACAAATTTCTGGTGATTAAGCCATTTTGGCAAATAAACTATGCGACGGCTATTTATTCACCTACTCGTACCTAATTTGGCGATTTTGAACTCGAATATTAGTTTGCTATTTCTGGCAAATTATTTTCAACCAGTGAAATTGTCATCGAATTGTCTTGATGCACCTGTTAACACTACCTGCTGTGTTATTCCACAAATTTCTGGTGAATAAGCCATTTTGGTAAATAAACTATGTGACGGATATTTATGCACCTACTCGTACCTAATTTGACGATTTTGAACTCGAATATTAGGTTGCTATTTCTGGCAAATTATTTTCAATCAGTAAAATTGTCATCGAATTGTCTTGATGCACCTGTTAACACTACCTGGGCCCCGTTCAATAAAACTACAACTACAATTTAACAATTTCACAAGTACAGGGACCTGTAATGCCAAGTGTACAAGTACAAGCGTTTTTCATCAAACTACAACTACAAGTAAACAATTAAACAAGTCCTGTAGTTTTACGGGCCTGTAATAACAAGTTGACAAGTACATGCGTTTTATAAAACATTGTTATACAATTCAACAAGTGTACAGTTGTACAGGCGAAAGTTACAATGTATCCTTCCCTTGGAGGTTACAGGTTATGTTCGGATTCGGCGACCGTCGTCCATCGAACGTTCGAACGTCTAGTCTAGTCGAAGTTTTGTGTTGTTACCTATTCAATTTTTACTTATACATCGTTTTGAAATGAATAAGAGAGAAGGTAAGGTCGAGTTGCTGAAAATTTGTATTAATACGTGGTCGGAAAATGCGACGTCGACGCCTCCTCACAACTACAGTTTCCTCATCGGATGAAGTATCCCACATCATGACACAAATAAATGAATAAAACGGGGACAAAAACAACAGCAACTCGGACTAATCGCGATTGCAGGCTCACTTGTTAGCTTTTAACAGGAGAATGGAGCTATGTTAAATTGTAGTCCGTTTTTACAATTGTACATTTGTAAACTTGTTAGAAATTTGATGAACGCCTGTAGAACAGGCGAAATCTACCTGTAGAATTGTTAAAATTCACCTGCACTTACAAGTCCACAATTGTAGTTTCGATGAACGCTTGTACCTCCCATTTTTAACATTTGTTAAAAAATATCCCTGTAAATTGTGAATTGTAGTTTTATTGAACGGGGCCCTGCTGTGTTATTCCACAAATTTCTGGTGAATAAGCCATTTTGGTAAATAAACTATGTGACGGCTATTTATTCACCTACTCGTACCTAATTTGACGATTTTGAACTCGAATAATAGGTTGCTATTTCTGGCAAATTATTTTCAATCAGTGAAATTTTTATCGAATTGTCTACATGCACCTGTTAGCACTACCTGCTGTGTTATTCCACAAATTTCTGGTGATTAAGCCATTTTGGCAAATAAACTATGTGACGGCTATTTATTCACCTACTCGTACCTAATTTGACGATTTTGAACTCGAATAATAGGTTGCTATTTCTGGCAAATTATTTTCAATCAGTGAAATTTTTATCGAATTGTCTACATGCACCTGTTAGCACTACCTGCTGTGTTATTCCACAAATTTCTGGTGATTAAGCCATTTTGGCAAATAAACTATGTGACGGCTATTTATTCACCTACTCGTACCTAATTTGACGATTTTGAACTCGAATAATAGGTTGCTATTTCTGGCAAATTATTTTCAATCAGTGAAATTTTTATCGAATTGTCTACATGCACCTGTTAGCACTACCTGCTGTGTTATTCCACAAATTTCTGGTGATTAAGCCATTTTGGCAAATAAACTATGTGACGGCTATTTATTCACCTACTCGTAGGTACCTAATTTGACGATTTTGAACTCAAATATTAGGTTGCTATTTCTGGCAAATTATTTTGAATCAGTGAAATTGTCATCGAATTGTCTTGATGCACCTGTTAACACAACCTGCTGTGTTATTCCACAAATTTCTGGTGATTAAGCCATTTTGGTAAATAAACTACGTGACGGCTATTTATTCACCTATTCGTACCTAATTTGACGATTTTGAACTCGAATATTAGGTTGCTATTTCTGGCAAATTATTTTCAATCAGTGAAATTTTCATCGAATTGTCTTGATGCACCTGTTAACACAACCTGCTGTGTTATTCCACAAATTTCTGGTGAATAAGCCATTTTGGTAAATAAACTATGTGACGGCTATTTATTCACCTACTCGTACCTCTCCTTGAACTCCTCAAATCAATTTGGAAAGTAATTTGTTTATGGTTTACGCCTACTCGCTGCACATGGGTCTTCCAAGTGGGCTTCGTCTCCTTCAGTTGCATTATCGACGAACACACAATACCTACTCAATGTCGTTGGCCAAGACCCCACCCGTGATTGCCAGTTACCTTTTAGAGACTCGCTCTCAACGCTCGCTAAGGAGGACTCCAATTGTACAGGCCGTCGTCTCCTATGTAAATTGGAGATGCTAAAGACCTCTCAGCAGAAGGCGAACGAGTCATTTGCAAAGCCAAACAGTTGTCATTTAGCCATATCAAAGACTCCTGGAGCAATTTCCAGCTCCGTTGTCGTTTGCAAATCCGTTCGTTTTCCATTCCCACACGCGCCTTGGACAGGTAATCGCACCTGGCCCACGACCGATTACTCCCCATTGTCATAATTGATAGGTTTTTTACTCTACGTGGGAGCTGAAAATTGTTTCGAGTTGATGGTAAAAACACACAGCTACGCCCTTACCGCAAGCATCGAGTAATAACCACTGTGTTTCGGCAAGAGCCCTGAGAAAGCCGCTGAGGGAATTAGAATTCACCAAAGTGGATAGATCGGCAATTTAATTAAGTAATATATTTCAACAACGTGGAAAGAAGTTAATATCTTTCTCTCGTTGTTTTCCGTCACCAAAGAATTCAAATAAGCCTCACAAAACATCACTGGCCAACAGACTCGAGTACAAGAATGTGATGGTTGTGGTTGTGGTCTGTTAGGCTACGGTTACTATGCATGCGTTTTCTGACGAAAATGTATTCTGACGAGTTCTGACGAAATCCTCGTCAGAACAAGGGTGGTTCCACTGCACGCGTTTCCTGATATTCTGATCGCCAGTACGTTTCTGCCACTCGCCAAATATGGACGAACTTGATGAGTTATATCTGCTTGAAAATCCGTTGTTAAAGTTATTACTTTTAAATAGTGAAAAGTTGGAGCACGTGAGCCAGCTATTTGACTGTAGAGACGAGAAAGGAGAGTTCAATTTGTTATTTGAAGAATTAAGGGACCAACCATTAAAGTTCTTCGAGTATTTCAGGATGACACCAGAAACATTCGAATAGAATCATACTGAAGGGAGTAGAAAAAAAATATCGAAAAGTTCTCAAATTTTCGCGACTGTATTTCGCCAAAACACAGACTCGCTTTAACCTTAAGGTAAGTAACATTTAAACCACATTCTATACTTTTTAACTTTTTACTTCAATGAAAATTGGAACTATCAAAAAACTCGAAAAGTTTAATTGAACTGGCTGTAACTCCTATAAAAACGCTGCAGAGTCCGTGTCACATGGGTTTATTATTCTACTGGACATACCTACAGAAATGTTGGCTGCTCATTTACTGTTTCTTTCATGTCCGATTATTGAAATAGCTATTGCCGATGGTTTCCACCAATTTTGGCCTCCAAAACACGAATTAGATACGCTCCTTTTGGTTTATTATTCTGTGAATAATACACCTATGTAATCGCTCAGCAAAAAATTTTTATAACACCCCCCTCAAACTTTTTTCTTTTCCATTTCAAGGTGCGTAGATTCAAAAAATGCAATGTCCGTCCGCGGTCCGCCGTATCACGTGTACAGGCTTCATTTTCGGTCTAAAAAAGTCGTTCTTTCGCACACATGCTCCATTTGGGCCCTAGTTGTGTCCCGAAACTCAGCCCGATCGGAATATTCCCAGGGGTGTTGTGAGTGAAAATGTGTGTAAAAAAAAAACCAGTCATGCAGCATGACTTAATGAGCGAATTTTCAAAGAAATATTCGAATTAATGGCTATGGTTTTGAATAAAGGAAAACTTCGGTCTAAAATTTGGTTTTCTATGTATATTCTCTTCTTATTTATTTTAATTTGTACGTTTTGTCCATCCTGATTCTACCGTTTGTTATGAGTAGATTCCTTGTTCCTTCTGAATGGCCTTTCCTCTTGACTACGATTTCAGGCCTGGTATCTAAAACCAGTTCAAGATTTGCTCTACTAGGTAGGTAGATCCTTCCTTCTTCATTGATATTATTTTTATCATGTTAAGTACCTACCTACCTTTGAATATCAAATATTCGTATGATACTGATAATAAATTGATAAGATACCTACCTAACCTTCTTCCTCCTACTGTTAGTACCTAAATTGAATAATTTGAAATAGATTTTTTCTTTTGTCTTCCTTCTAGTAATACGTGGGCCGGTACTTGTCTATCTATGAAGGTATCATAACAATAAATTATATGTCAAATGGGAAATTCAAGGAGTTGTACTAATCGTTTGCCTCCCCCTTTTTTGCTTCGAACTCTCGTCTTCAATTAATACTTCTCACATTTTTCAATCTGACCACTCTAAGGGGGTGGGGGGGGGGGGGGGGGTAAGAGTTTAAAGATTATCCTAGTTTTGGGTAATTTTTGCGCACTTTAAATGCTCTAATTTAAGAACGGATTTAGATATCTAAAATCCGATTTCACCATCGTGTTCAGCGTGCAAAAACCTTTAAAATGAGGGGTCACTTGTTAGAAAATAACATTTTGGGGATTTGTGGGTAATTTTTGCGCACTTTAAATGCTCTATTTTGAGAACGGATCAAGATATCTAAAATCCGATTCCACCATCGTGTTCAGCGTGCAAAAACCTTTAAAAGGAGGGGTCACTTGTTGGAAAATAACATTTTGGGGATTTTTGGGTAATTTTTGCGCACTTTAAATGCGCCAAAACCCTCCTTAGAGTAGGCCAATTTCGCCCATCTTCGAAATTAGCCTTTCGATTGCCAAGATAGATTTTTTGTGCAAATTTGAGCTGTTTATCTCAATTCTATCGAGAGTTATCGTCTGGAGTGACACATATATATATATATACATATAAAAAAGTGTTAAATTTCAGGAATCGTTTTAGAATGGTCTGAAACGGATTTCTATGAAGAAAATTTCCAAAAATTTATATTATTTAAATTTCGAAGCCATTGCAATAGCTTCATTTTCTTTGAAAATTCGCTAAAATAGGTACTTTTTGCGTTTTAGAAACATGTTGGTAACATGAGCTTTTGAGGTATCGTTTTCCATGTTTTTGGGGACGAGAAGATCGAATATGAGGTCGATTTTGGCCAAGGAGTGGAAAATTGAGGTTGTACCAGATGTTCAGCTCCCAAAATTGATTTTGTATGAGTCAAAAACCTGCGAAATCGTCTGAAATCACCATCAGTTTGTAGAATAACACTAGAAAAAGTGTCAACACGTGGATCAAGACGATTAAATGGCACTACCAATGATCAAAGTTAATTTGAAAAAAAAAAGATCGTACCTACCTAATTTGTGTTTTGGGGGCCAAAATTGGTGGAAACCATCAGAAATAGTTATTTCAATTATTTCACATGAAACAAACAATAAATGTACAGCCAACATTTCTGTAGAATAATAAACCCCTTGTGACAAGGACTTTGCAGCGTTTTTTTCAAATTATCTCTGATAATAAATTGGTAGTGCCATTTAATCGTCTTGATTCACGTGTTGACACTTTGTTCAGTGTTATTACACAAACTGATGGTGATTTCAGACGATTTCCCAGGTTTTTGACTCATAAAAAAATCAATTTTGGGAGTTGAACCTTTGGCAGAACCTCAGTTTTCCACTCTTTGGTCAAAATATACTTCATATTCGGTCTTCTCGTCTCAAAAAAACATGGAAAATGATACCTCAAAAGCTCATGCTACTAAAACACAAAAAATACATTTTTTTACCCATTTTCACTCATAACACCCCTGGGTGTGTTCCGATCTGGCTGCAGTTTCGGGACACAACTAGGGCCCAAATGGAGCATGTGTGCGAAAGAACGACTTTTTTAGACCGAAAATGAAGTAGTTATGCGTTACATTGCATTTTCTGAATCTACGCACCTCGAAACGTAAAAGAAAAAAATTTGAGGGGGTGTTATAAAAAATTTTTGCTGAGCGATTACATAGGTGTATTATTTACAGAATAATAAACCAAAGCTTGATATTCACGTAAAAAGAACATTGCGGATCTTCCTAGAAATAGGGAAGATCTCTTTACTCTCCGCTATTATTTGTTCTAATGTATGGTTAGCTAAATATAAAACCAATTAGCTGCATTGTAAACGAACCCCACTCTTTTGATTCGGCGGTTCTGCATCGTTTTAAATTTTAAAACATGTAGAAGTAGTGAATCGTCAATTCAACTTAACAGCCAAACCGTGTAGGGTGAAAAACTGAACGAATCCTGCGCCGTATCACCATAATAATGCGAGTACTGGGATGGTAGATAGCAACAATAGCGAGATTAGTGGGATAGGGGCGGGTTTCCACGGTCTCTCGCCTGCCCTTTTTGAATTTTGAAAGGTAAGCCCTCTCTGTCTCCCTTCTCCCCTCAGCAACACAGTAAATGGTCCAAACATTTCCATGACAATGGTTACCGCGAGCTCAACCGTGTTGAAACAGCCTAATAAGCATAATCCGGCGTAACTTAATACGCATCCGCAAAGAGGCATGCGGGACGGCGTAAGCCGCTCGAGGTTAGCATCATATCTGCTCTTTATGCGTGGATTAAGCCTTGTGGACTTTCCAGAGGCGTGTCTGTTGGTATCATCTGTTGGTATCAATGTGTCACAACTTGTGATAAGTACGACGCGTTAATGTTAAGTAGTAAATCCACTGCAAAAAATTAAGTAGGTAGGTACCTAGCTAAACGAAAAAAAAAAGTTTAGAAAACAAGCTTTTATTTCGAAACGATCTAAAAAAAATAAAATAATTCGTTTCTGCTACCCGTGAACATTAGAAATTGTTTATGACTAAAAATAAAAGCGTGGGACGTTAGGAGGATTGAATCTACTTATATCTTGTAGATATGAGCATATTTTTATATGATACATATTTTGGGCGACCCACGCTTCAGGGCACCCAGAAACACTAAGAGTAAAAAAAACTCACAACATGTGTTCAGTTGGCATTTGAATTTCCCTCCTGCATAAACTGTACCTAGCATTTTTCACGAAGTTCAACAGCGACTCAACAGAGTTCTCTATGGCTATGGATATTCAGTATGTGGTTCCATCATGTTGGCTCCCTGTAGCTCCACAGACGGAGCATGTTATCAGAATATAGCGACTGTAATCGATGTCGTGCAATCGAAATCGAAACCTAGGCTCCTGAAACTGGCAGGTCTTGGGACTTGGGACCTGGTGTCACAATGGGAACTCAGAAAAGTGGCCCGTCCGCGCAAGCTCAGTCGAGTAAAAATGTTGTTTGCCACGCCTACATTGGGCCACTGCCCCAGAATCTGATTTTCACCCCAAAATCGTTCATTTCACAGTCGATTCGATCCCTTCGATTCAATTTGTCATCTCGATACGAGATGTTTCTTCTGATTTGTTTTTCTCTGTCAGTTATCTGTTTTCTGATTTGTTATCACATTCGCTTTCTCTGTCAGTTTTCAATTTTTTTGCGTCAAATTTAGCGCGTTTTGCGTTCAGTCCGGTTCCGATGACAGATTTGTATTTGTGGTACCTACGTGCGTTGTTTCCTGTTTGCTGTTTGTGGATTGATCGGCGTCAACACACAGATAGCTACATAGGTACCTTCTAGTCAATAGCTTCTCCATTCAAGATTCAGGTAGTTACGAGCCGACTGGTCATTGTTTTGCTGTATTTTAGTTTACTATATTTTTGTAAAACATGAATTCGGTGGCTAATTTGCAGCAGAAATTGCCGACGTTTTCGTACGTCGATAGAGTGTTGATTAAAAGAGATAAGCTTTGCTGAATATCACTGCTATCAGTAAATAAGGGAATATCAGTAATATCAGTGGAAGGGTGTTGTTGTCTTGGGGTACTTGTAGACCCGGGTTGCAGAAAGAAATTATTTTATTCTTCTAAATCAAAAGCTTGTTTTTAAAGTTTTTTCTTCTTTTTTTTAAAGCGAATTTTTAAAGATTAGGTACTTTACCGTTATCCCCCCCCCCCCCATCGGGTGCACTCAATTTTGACCGCCCCTCGCCCGCCTGATGGCTTTAGGCATTTGAATATTTTTCTTTCACACTTTCATGGGCATAGGTAGAATTTTGGGCATGTTTGGGACATCGATGTCGATGTTCTTGAAACATCGATGTTTTAGGTTCGATGTTCGATGTTCAACATCGACGTTGAGGAATTTTAATGAAATGAAATGAAATATATTTCCTGATCATAACATGGTACATCAAGAATACAATCAAATTGTAATGCAATCGAACATCGATGTTAGCACCAGGGATGTTATCGATATCATGGTTATTATTCCTCGCAACGACGATGTTTTTCTTACTGAAAAGAGAAAATATTTTTTACATGTACTTAATTGGAGTACGATGGAAAAAAATACTAAGGGGATTTGAGAAGTTTGCGACTCAAGAAAGCCAGAAGTAAGACGAAAGAAACATGGAAAGCCAAAGCTCCGCATTCGAGCGTCCACATGCAGGAATCTTAGATTTCGTTGAACCCTCTCAAATATTAGTGTGACGTACGGAGTCATACCCTAATCTAAGAAAGATAGCAATTCGCTACTTAAGGTCACTCTTTATGTCAGTTCCTGCTGGCACTCAAAAGCCGGGAACATTCTCACGCAGGAGAGGAACAGGTTGAAGGGGAATACCCTGTCCAAGCTCCTCTTTCTACAGAGCCTGGATAAGGAGTATCTTTATTTATTTACCGATTTGAAAGGACTTGATTTGTGTTTTAGTTTTTTTTTTTAAAGATAAGTTGCTATGAATTTTGTATTTTTCTAATAAATTTCTGACTTTTCTTGTTCATTGACGTATTCTTGCTATTAACCTGCAATAATATACTTTTTTCCCCCGAGCTGGCAGGACTGATGGAATCGTGATTATTCAGACATCGATGTTGGCCATTAAAAAACATCGACATCGAAAAACATCGATGGTTGAATCAACGATGTTTTACGACATCGATGTCATGCGACCGATGTTGACATCGATGTCATGCGACCGATGTTGACATCGATGTCATGCGACCGATGTTGACATCGATGTCATGCGACCGATGTTGACATCGATGTCATGCGACCGATGTTGACATCGATGTCATGCGACCGATGTTGACATCGATGTCATGCGACCGATGTTGACATCGATGTTTTTGCTTCGATGTCCCAACCCTAGTGCAGCGACGGGCGTCACGCGCTTGTTTTGATTTGGATGTCTGCCCTATGAATGGTCTGGGTTTGCTAATCTCTTCTCAAAGGTTACTTTCATAAACCTGGATCGTAACTTTTCGTCAATAACAATGGAAGTGCCGGCGAATCGTATAGTCGACTAGTACATATTATATAGATGGGTTATCTATACAGAGAGCTGTGATCTGTAACAGAAGGGTATTCTGTGCAAAATAATAAACGAGGGGGTGTTATAAAAATTTCTTGTTGAGCGAATACATACACCTACTAGGTGTATTATTCACAGAATAATAAACCAAAATCTTCAAGCAGTCAACTTCATCATGTGCCTACTAAATATAATAAGTGACCTATTTGTCGATGTAAGAGTTTCTATTATGCTTTTAGCGCAGAACCATGTGCAAGAGCGGCCAAACAAACGTCTGAACATTTATATTCATCCTCACATGGCACATCCATGAGATGTGTTTTTCGATTTCCTTCTTTTCAAGTTTTGTCTAAAAATCTTTTTCTACAATCGTAGAAAGTGGTTTTAGATGAACGCTACCGATTGTATGAAGGGTTTATGATATTTCTACGGCAATGCATATCTACCTACAGTGAGAAATCGGTGCTGGTTTGATTAATGAACGTCATACAGTGCACCATCGATTACAGTTAACCAAAATACGAGTTCGTATGAGCCGAGACGTAGGAACACAGAGACGAACGAGGAACTCAACGTCCGTAACCGTTCAAAATTAAATAACTTGTTCCACGCGACGGAGGGAGGCGAACTTGGGAGGAGCTTTGCGATGTCACTGCCAAATTAGTTGCCGTCAGGTTTGGAGCGAAGCCCCGGCGCGCTCAACTTCACGCCTGATGAGAACAACAACTGTCAGGAAGCAAATTACGGAGCAGACGTGCTTATAGTGATATTAATTGCTATGCAATTTTAACGCCGGGGGTCATGTGAAAAAAATGTCCTGTCACAATATCCTGTCACAAAAACGCGTCACGCAAAGAGGAATGTGATGAAGATGAGCACAAAGAGGAATGTGATAAAGATGAGCACAAAGAGGAATGTGATAAAGATGAGCACAAAGAGGAACGTGATAAAGATGAGCACAAAGAGGAATGTGATAAAGATGAGCACAAAGAGGAATGTGATAAAGAATTACCAACGTTATCTTTGTTACCTATGAATAACTAGTTACCTACATTTCATGGTAACGGGCGCCGCTTGGCATTTTTTAATGTGTTTCTATGGAAATTGGCCCCGTATTGGCAACGGCTCGTTTGAATTTGGTATCTGCAATTTTATAATTACGTATGGAACGTTTAAACAGAATCGTTTTATTTTTTTGTGTGTTGGTGGTGTGGGGGGGGGGGGTAAATTGCATAGCAAATTCTCCTTTGTTATACGAAGTATAAGAACACATCCTTCGGGGGTGAGGAACGGCGAAGCCGTTCCGAGGGGGCGGAGCCCCCTTTGGGGGTCCAGGGGGCTTGCCCCCTGGCGAGGCCCGAAGGGCCGAGTATGTATATAGATATATATATATATATATATAACTCGGCCCTTCGGGCCTCGCCAGGGGGCAAGCCCCCTGGACCCCCAAAGGGGGCTCCGCCCCCTCGGAACGGCTTCGCCGTTCCTCACCCCCGAAGGATGTGTTGTTATACTTCGTATAACAAAGGAGAATTTGCTATGCAATTTACCCCCCCCCCCCCACACCACCAACACACAAAAAAATAAAACGATTCTTTATTACATTCCTCTTTGTGCTCATCTTTATCACATTCCTCTTTGTGCTCATCTTTATCACGTTCCTCTTTGTGCTCATCTTTATCACATTCCTCTTTGTGCTCATCTTTATCACATTCCTCTTTGTGCTCATCTTCATCACATTCCTCTTTGCGTGACGCGTTTTTGTGACAGGATATTGTGACAGGACATTTTTTTCACATGACCCCCGGCGTTAAAATTGCATAGCAATTAATACAATATGTTACAGATAAAACCCGAAATCCGCCGAAACTAGTTTTAACTAGTCTGTACTAATTGTCCCACGGCCTTTCGCCAAAACTGGTTGCCTAGTAAAAACTATATTGACGATGTGAGGCGATTGTTAGAATTTTAGACCTACTTACTCCTCCTTCCACTCACGTACTCACACTTCGAACCACTCGTTCCTGTCCTCAGGTTGTTCAGTAGAAATGATACAGCTATAGTGACCTGGTAATTATTAGTTCGTCTTTTTGAGGTGCTTAATTCACGATGGAAGAGAACGAGGTGTTCTCGAACCTGACGATTCTTAAGCTAAATGGAGGGTGAGTTTTGGTTTATTATTCTGGGAATAATACACCCATGTATTCACTCAACAAGAAATTTTATAACACCCCCTCAAAATTTTTTCTTTTCCGTTCAAGGTGCCTAGATTCCAAAAACGCTGCAAAGTCCTTGTCACATGGGTTTATTATTCTACTGGACATACGTACAGAAATTTTGGCTGTTCATTTATTGTTTCTTTCATGTGCTATTAATGAAATGGCTATTTTTGATGGTTTCCACCCGTTTTGGCCCCCAAAAACACGAATTAGGCTCGGCTTTTCCTTTCAACAGATTATTTTTTATCATTGATAGTACCATTTGTTTGTCTTGATTCACCTGTTGATGCTACTTCTAGTGTTCAAATTGATGGTGATTTAAGACATACCCCATGTTTTTGACTCATAAAAAATTAATTTTGGGAGCTTAACCTGCGTTACAACCTCAATTCTTCACTCTTCGGTCAAAATCAACCAAATATTCGGTCTTCTCGCCCTAAAAAACATTGAAAACGCTACCTCACAAGCTCATGTTAACTAAAACCGCAAAAATCCCTCGAAAACCCCTATTTCTACACTCGTTTTTCTCCCATATCACGAGGTAGCTCAGGGTTAGGTCCTAGTTGGTCCCACATGTATATCATTAGATTCGTATCAGCAGTAGCTACTGCGCATGCACAAACGTGAAAAAGTCGAGCCCACATAACTCAAAACTCGATAGTCCAAATTGGCTCAAATGTTGCTGGTAGCTCAGGGTTATGTCCTAGTTATTCCCATATGAATATCATTGGATTCGAATCAGTAGTAGCTACTGCGCATGCACAAACGTGAAAAAGTCGAACCCACATAACTCAAAACCTAATTAATGGTTCAAACGTGCTCAAATTTCGACGGCAGTTCAGGGTTAGGTCTTAGTTGATCCCACATGAATTTCGTCGCATTTGTACAAGTAGCAGCGACTGCATATGCGCAAACGTAATAACCGTTGAACCACCAGAACCCACAACTCAATGATCGAAACAAACCACATTTCTTTAATATAGTCCAATATTTTCTAGTATTCCATATATTTAGGTCATTGTTCAGTCCTTGTTAATATGCGGACTTTCGCTTCTTATTTCCCCCAATGGCCCGGATCGTTAATTCAAAGAATCCTCTCTTTCGAACCATCCTAGAAAATTTCCTACAAAATACTACCTGTTGTGAACACGGAAAACTAATTACACCCATACTACCGAGGCCGAGCGATGTAACCCATAGATTAATGTAGACCACATAATATAATTTATGTCCCTAGGACGACCATCATCGCCGTCTCCCGAAGTACCATCCTTTATTTAAATAATTCAACAAATCATTTCGCACCCTTCCTTCCCCCTTCTGGTGGTTGATATTGGATTTCCATAGATCTCCTACGGAAATCCATTGATTTCCTATCAGTCCAGAGCTATATACAAACTTGGTTTCATTACAACGAAAGAGAATATTTGCATTTTTAGTTATGCTTTTTCCCAGAGTCTTCAGCAGTAGCTGCTTAAAGGGATTATCTCATTCTAAGCGTGAGACCGCGTTATAAATTTCGTCATAAACACCTAAATTCCTACGTACATAAAAACATACTCACACAGACGCGGATTTTTTTAAAAATTATTTGGAACGGACTTGTGCATGGTTTTCTCATATTGAAAACGATATATTGAAAACAATAGGGGTCTATAGTGTACTGACGATGGTGTAACAACCGAAACCGGTCTACAGTTTGCTAGTGTACGTGGAAATAGACTA
Source organism: Leptopterna dolabrata (assembly GCA_954871275.1). Lineage (NCBI taxonomy): Eukaryota > Metazoa > Arthropoda > Insecta > Hemiptera > Miridae > Leptopterna > Leptopterna dolabrata. The sequence goes on from OX940981.1 coordinate 47,765,093, forward strand.
TTTTATTTATTTTTATCCTGTAGTTTATTGCTATGGATTTCCACTATTCCGCCGCGAGTGATTCAAGTTGCAATAGGGGTACCTACTCCTCATTAAGAAGCCAAGCTTCTAATGGGCACTCAAGTTTGCAGGTTTTGCAGGTTCACATCCCGCTGGATTCACATTTTCCCACCACAGGTAACTGTTTCCAACTTTTACCTAGTAATAAACGTGTGAATAATTTATTTTATCGCGTTCTTAAATACCCCGGGATGTCGGACCCTGATCTCACCAATGGGATATGCGCATGGGTCACAAATGCGGTTTATATTATTTGTTTAATGAAACTCCGTTCCATTCTGAGAACTTTGACACCATCCGCACAGTCCTACGATTAGCGGTTCCTTTTCTATGATTTTTCAAAGTTTCCAGAGGTTCCTACGTCATAGTTGGTGGTGGGAGGGTGGGTACAATGACGTAGGAACCTCTGGAATCATTGAAAAATCATACAAAAAGAACTACTTATCGTAGGATAGTGCAGTTGGTGTCAAAACTCTCAGGATGAAATCTATTTTTTTTTACATTTACCATTATCTATTTTTTTACTTTTGTTTATTTTTATATCCATATAATAAAATAGTTACATTAGTAACAAAAAAACGCTGCAAATCCCTGCACAACGGTTTATTATTTTGTATAGAATACCCTTCCGTTACAGATCACAGCTCTATGTATAGATAACCCGTCTATATAATATAATATGTACTATTCTATTATATACATATTATGTAGATCGCAGACCCTCCGTAGGTTAGTACCTAACCCCGTACTCGTTACTAGGTACCTACCTAAATCACGAGTTAAATGTTGCTAAAATAATTCTGCCGATGACAAACAGTACCTAACAAAAAGAAACACACATAATGAAGTTCTGAAAAGAAATTGTTGATGAGGAGTGAAAAAAGTTGCAAAAGTACCTACCAACAAACTCCAGCCCCTTCTACGTAGATGGTATAATGAACCGTTGTGTAATAATTTACCGTTGAGTAATGATTTACCGTAGTAATAATTTACCCATCAATAATACTTCAACGTTTGTTCAAGTTTCACTACCTACCAACAAACTCCAAAAGAGCCATCATTTTTCAAATGAAATAATATCACAAAACAACCAACTCGACTTCATACTCCGCCAATATAATCAGGTGATCCCTACCAATGATTGGCCGTATTCACAAATTCCTATTGAGGGCGCGTCTCTGGTTACGAGATTTGGTTTGAATTGTATACAATTTCATTCACACTGGAGTCGAAAATGCCTGTCGGTGCAAACTTCGGGGCCTTACTGTGAACGAACGGCTGGACGTACGACGCTCCGGATGGTCTTAAAAAACTCGCAAGTTCAAGAACTATTTAAAACCGTAAAAATATTTACGTAAAAACGCTGCAAATCCCTGCACAACGGTTTATTATTTTGTATAGAATACCCTTCCGTTACAGATCACAGCTCTATGTATAGATAATCCGTCTATATAATTTATGATATGTACTACTCTATACATATAATGTAGATCGCAGACCCTCCGTAGGTTAGTACCTAACCCCGTACACGTTACTAGGTACCTACCTAAATCACGAGTTAAATGTTGCTAAAATAATTCTGCTGATGACAAACAGTACCTAACAAAAAGAAACACACACAATGAAGTTCTGAAAAGAAATTGTTGATGAGGAGTGAAAAAAACAGTACCTAACAAAAAGAAACACACATAATGAAGTTCTGAAAAGAAATTGTTGATGAGGAGTGAAAAAAGTTGCAAAAGTACCTACCAACAAACTCCAGCCCCTTCTACGTAGATGGTATAATGAACCGTTGTGTAATAATTTACCGTTGAGTAATGATTTACCGTAGTAATAATTTACCCATCAATAATACTTCAACGTTTGTTCAAGTTTCACTACCTACCAACAAACTCCAATAGAGCCATCATTTTTCAAATTAAATAATATCACAGAACAACCAACTCGACTTCATACTCCGCCAATATAATCAGGTGATCCCTACCAATGATTGGCCATATTCACAAATTCCTATTGTGGGCGCGTCTCTGGTTACGAGATTTGGTTTGAATTGTATACAATTTCATTCACACTGGAGTCGAAAATGCCTGTCGGTGCAAACTTCGGGGCCTTACTGTGAACGAACGGCTGGACGTACGATGCTCCGGATGGTCTTAAAAAACTCGCAAGTTCAAGAACTATTTAAAACCGTAAAAATATTTACGTAAAAAAATGGTATAGGCGTTTTGAAAATTTCAACCCCTATTTTGAACCCCTTAGAGATGACTCACAGTAACGTCGAGCTTCGAGGACCAACTAGACGCCGAACGGAACCTATAACCCGAATTTCATCAATTTTTTTTCATGGTAACTAAGAAAAGTGGCCCGTACGGCGTACGGCGTACGGCGTACGGCGGACAGACAGAAATATTTTTATTGCAGTTTTGGATTCTACATACCTTGAAACGTAAACCGTCAAATTTTGAGGGGGGGTAAGAATTTTTTTTTTCATGCTCGATTCCAATGGTTCATTATTGAAAATAATAAACCAATATGATTTGAAATAATAATTACACACAAAATTTAGATAATAATAACACAAGTGATTCTTGCTCAGGAACTCAACTTTTCTAGCTATAAAATAATCTCGGTTTCTTGTGCACGAACCGCTTAGCATGCGCTATTATGCAGTTCGTGCTTCGTTTGCCATTTATATTTTTTAAATAATACTAAATAATGGTCTATGGAAATAATGGACCATTTCGGGTGTTGTGCGGAATCTACAAACATGTGGAATCTACGTAGTGGATAGCAAACCCTTCCCTGATAAATAAGTTCGAATGTTAGATAGGTGCTGAATGACGACACACAATCGTTTGTAGTTTATTGTGAACAGAAGGAATTCAGGAAATAGGTAGGCAGGTAGTCTGAATGAAAAGAAGCCATTACATACGCAGACTATTATTATCTACTATCAGACTCCCAGCTTATTCGAATTTCTATGTAAATAAGCCCCACTGCGCCATCTGATTTCATTATACGCTGTATTTTATTCAAAACATTTGCATAAAGTGAGTCCCCTTTTAGATTAATATGTTTATTTATCGACTCCTCATCGTGACGGGTGACGGCGCCGGCGCCAACGAAATGGCGACTGTCGAGAAAACCCGCGTAATTTTCAATTTATTTCTAAACCCGTCGTTTATAAGTTATGAACGAATTAAATTCTATGACTTTCCGCAGGGGCGTATTCAAATGAGCTCATTGACGCCTGATCTTCCGATGCATTTGCGATGCCAAGAGGATATTCAAAAGGTCTGATATTGCATTCATTTACAGGGATTTATGATCTGTGATCAAGATAGCGATCGAGACATTGTCTAATATTACGCGCTAGCAATCTACTTGGGGGCGGGGAGCAGATTTCGATCTTCAAACTGACATTCGTGAATGATGCAATGCCTTATTATTTTTCGAAGTCGGTTTCCCTGGCATTGGTAGAACTGCCCATTGGCATTGCTCAATAATCGAATTTCTGAAATAAGTCACCAAATACGATAGACCATAACTGACGCTGCATTTTTAAAACTCATCTTAAAAACACATGCAATTCGTTTAAAAGCATTTAAAATTAATTTAAAGCAGTTTTTATTGCAGACAACTTTTACTTGCAGTTCTTATTAAGGCCGCTCCACACATGCGGTACCTACTCGCCAAGTACCGAGTCGATACTTGCCGATTTCCTAGTAGTGTGGATGGATTACTCGGTACTCGCCGAGTCACGAGTAACCGTACTTGGGGAGGCTCCGTCCAGTGTCGGTTTTTTGCCCGCTTCAAAGGAGACAAGTACGCACCAAGTAGCGAGTAACTGCCCCGCTCCACACATGCGGGTCGCAAGGGGCCGATGGTCGAGGTATTTTTCTGTGAATCACATCACCCTCTGTCCCTTCACTGTCCAGTAGTGATCCACATAGTTAGTTCTCTTTAGGGATGGGTATCGATGAAGAAAACATCGATGTTTGCACATCGATGTTTTTTCCTCAAGAAACATCGATGTCTAAAAAACATCGGAGAAAAAATATCGATGTTTCGATACATCGAAACATCAATGTTTTCTTTAAATTGGTATTATTTTAATTTTTCAACACAATATATTCTCAAATGAAACCAACTGCGACCCAGGCGACTGTTAATTCCATAGTAAATTACAATTATAATTAAAAAAATGAAATAAATTAATACAATAAAATAATAATAATAATAATGAATAAACGAGCAACTGCGAGTGACTCGCCTCTTTCCCGAGGCGAGTCTAGCGCGGGGAAATTACTTGCAGTATCTTATTAATTACACAGGAATGGAAGTACGGTTATACCAGCAGTTTTTATTGCAGACAACTTTTACTTGCAGTTCTTATTAGACAGGAATGGAAGTACGGTGATACCAGCAGTTGATATTGCATACAACTTTTACTTGCAGTTCTTATTAGGTACACAGGAAGGGAAGTACGGTGATACCAGCAGTTTTTATTGCAGAACACTTTTACTTGCAGTTCTTATTACACAGGAATGGAAGTACGGTGATACCAGCAGTTGATATTGCATACAACTTTTACTTGCAGTTCTTATTAGGTACACAGGAAGGGAAGTACGGTGATACCAGGGGTTTTTATTGCAGAACACTTTTACTTGCAGTTCTTATTACACAGGAATGGAAGTACGGTGATACCAGCAGTTTTTATTGCAGACAACTTTTACTTGCAGTTCTTATTACACAGGAATGGAAGTACGGTGATACCAGCAGTTTTTATTGCAGACAACTTTTACTTGCAGTTCTTATTACACAGGAATGGAAGTACGGTGATACCAGCAGTTTTTATTGCAGACAACTTTTACTTGCAGTTCTTATTAGACAGGAATGGAAGTACGGTGATACCAGCAGTTTTTATTGCAGACAACTTTTACTTGCAGTTCTTATTACACAGGAATGGAAGTACGGTGATACCAGCAGTTTTTATTGCAGACAACTTTTACTTGCAGTTCTTATTACACAGGAATGGAAGTACGGTTATATCAGCAGTTTTTATTGCAGAAAACTTTTACTTGCAGTTCTTATTACACAGGAATGGAAGTACGGTGATACCAGCAGTTTTTATTGCAGACAACTTTTACTTGCAGTTCTTATTACACAGGAATGGAAGTACGGTGATACCAGCAGTTTTTATTGCAGACAACTTTTACTTGCAGTTCTTATTACACAGGAATGGAAGTACGGTGATACCAGCAGTTTTTATTGCAGACAACTTTTACTTGCAGTTCTTATTACACAGGAATGGAAGTACGGTGATACCAGCAGTTTTTATTGCAGACAACTTTTACTTGCAGTTCTTATTAGACAGGAATGGAAGTACGGTTATACCAGCAGTTTTTATTGCAGACAACTTTTACTTGCAGTTCTTATTAGACAGGAATGGAAGTACGGTTATACCAGCAGTTTTTATTGCAGACAACTTTTACTTGCAGTTCTTATTAGACAGGAATGGAAGTAAGGTTATACCAGCAGTTTTTATTGCAGAAAACTTTTACTTGCGGTTTCTTATTATACAGGAATGGAAGTGCTGTGATACCAGCAGTTTTTATTGCGGAACACTTTTACTTGCAGTTCTTATTAGACAGGAATGGAAGTACGGTGATACCAGCAGTTGATATTGCATACAACTTTTACTTGCAGTTCTTATTAGGTACACAGGAAGGGAAGTACGGTGATACCAGCAGTTTTTATTGCGGACAACTTTTACTTGCGGTTTCTTATTATACTGGAATGGAAGTACGGTGATACCAGCAGTTTTTATTGCGGACAACTTTTACTTGCGGTTTCTTATTATACAGGAACGGAAGTACGGTGATACCAGCAGTTGATATTGCATACAACTTTTACTTGCAGTTCTTCTTACACAGGAATGGAAGTACGGTGATACCAGCAGTTTTTATTGCAGACGACTTTTACTTGCGGTTTCTTATTATACAGGAATGGAAGTACGGTAATACCAGCAGTTTTTATCGCAGACATCTTTTACTTGCGGTTTCTTATTATACAGGAATGGAAGTACGGTAATACCATCAAAATCATATGTTAGAGAAAACCATTGAATCTTGTTCGGAAATGATCGAAACTAGTTTCTAGACGGTTTTCCGCTTGATACCGCTTCACAGGTGCGTGCGTACGAGTCGTTATCCAGTCGAGTATGTATGTTGAAATTTCAAATGGCCACAACTTCCTCAAAAAAATATGGTATTTTTCACATTTTCTATTTGGGGTTTGTTTAGCTCGTTGAACCCTTCAATTTGATATAAGAATGAGTTTTCTAGGTGGAAAAACGCTGCAAATCCCTACACAACCGTTTATTATTTTGTACAGAACACCCTTCTGTTACAGATCACAGCTCTCTGTATAGATAACCCCTCTATATAACATATGTACTATTCTATACATGTTATGTAGATCGCAGACCCTCCGTACCTTAGTGCCTAACCTCGCACTCGTTACTAGGTACCTACCTAAATCACGAGTTCAATGTTGCTAAAATAATTCTGTCAATGACAAACAGTAGCTAACATGGCAAAAAGAAACACAAATAATGAAGTTCTGAAGGGAAATTGTTGATGTGGAGTGAAAAAATATTCAGTCACGGTAGAGTTTCGATCTCGGGAACTATACCGTATCAGTTCACCAGTTAGACCACTACGCTATATCGTCCAGCTATCAGGGGACCAGTGATGTGCGCTCTCAACTCAGCTTGATTCCTGCATCAAGACTGCTCTTTACGGCAAATTGTATAACAAGTTTCATGGCAACATCGTAGAATGCTCCGCATGGTCTCAACAATTCAGGAAAAAATCAAACTAATTAAAAATACGAGAAAACCCAAACATCAAAATACAATTTTCCGAGATAGGGATACTCTGGACATCACCCCTTAGAATTGAGGACCTACTAGAGCCCAAATGGGACCCATATACCAAATTTCGTGAATTTTTGATGATGGGAATTAAGGGAAAAACCGCGGACGGTGGACGGACGGAATTTTTTATTCGATATTCGTATTCTACGTATCTTGAAACGTAAACCATCAAATTTGAGGGGGTTGACATTTTCTCTTTTATTATCGATTCCAAAGGTTTGTCATTGAAAATAATAAACCAAAATAAGGTAGTACCTAATGACTAGTTTTCTAATTTTTCAATTTTGAACGACGAATGCCGTAAAAATGGACCAAAGTTGGTGCGTTTGGTACAAAAATGTCCGTTAGACTGTCTCAATCATGTCTATTGATTTTGAACATGGCATTTGATTTGGCTAACTGACAGCAAAAAATATGTCAATGGGTCCAAAATTTTGTAGGTTTACTAGTTAAATGACGTTGGTGTGGTGTCAGAATGCGGTTGAAAGTGAGATTTCTATGCAAGTTTACGTATTTTGACCGAAATAGGCGGTCCCTGCTGCCAAACTTGTATTCATGCTATCTTTAAGAACATGGAAGTGTTGTGTGACAATTTCGACACCTGAACTTTGGGTAGCTACTCGTTATTTATTCGCCAGTTTTGAAGGCGCTTGTATAGTGCAACACCTGAGAGGTTCTGTCTGTACGCCGTAGGCTGGATGAGATTCTTCTCGGGTCAGAAAGGACACGGTTGAAGAAGGTGGAATGCCCGGATTCCTTACCTGAGCTGTACCCTCTCTGGCTCTTCACGCGATCAGGTCAGGGTTGAATATCAATGGAGGCGACGGATCTCTGAAATAGGCCCACGCCGAGCTGGTGTGAAGTGAACTGTGTTGAACGGTTATCTTCGCACTCGGAATGAAAATCGATTTAGGGCCGAATTCATAGTCCTGGCTTAAGGAAAAATAATACTTTACATCTGAAAGTAAAATTTATTAAGGAAATGCTTTATATGATTTCGTTTTCATATACATTACTCTGTGAAGTAAAGAAAGATCTTCATTAAAGTCAAAATTATTAGAGTTTTATAGAATTACCGTCTCATAAATATACGCGGGATTTTATCATTCAATCATTAATATTATTTTTAGTTATTCATGAAGCACAAGGTAAATAATAAACGTTGTGTAATAAGCCGTTGTGTAATAATTTACCTGTAGAGATCTGCGTAGATCACTGTTTTCGTGGTCGGTACCTACCCCAGCCAAACGCCCCCACCCCAGGGAAGCCCTAAATTGAGTATTGGAGCCAGCACGAGAATTACACTTCATAAAAATGTGCGGGATTTAACAATTCAATCATAAATTATATATTTGTTGCTATTCATGAAGCATAACGTTTGCTCCAAAAGTGCATATCAACAAAATCAAAAGATCCATCATTTTTCAAATGAAATGATATCACAGAACAACCAACTCGACTTCATACAGCCATCCTTGATTATAATCAGGTGCTCCCTAGTAATGATATCCGGGCCGGATTAACACCATTTGATTCACGATCGTGTTGACGAAGCTTTTTGGTGCACACGAACGGCTGGCTTAGTAAGCTCCGGGTGGTCTCAAAAAATGCTTTAGTTCAACGTTAATTTGAAAACGTAAAAAACATACCCTTTTATTGAAAGTATTCGAGCTACGGCGTTCTGAAAATTTCAAACCCGTATTGTTAACTCCTTAGAGATGACTGACAGTAACGCCGAGCTTCGAGGACGAACTTGACCCCAAATGGGACCTACAAACCAAATTTCATCAATTTTGGTTCATGGTAACTAAGAAAGTTCGAAGTACGGCGGACGGAAAGAAATTTTTGGTTTACTATTTTCGATAATGAACCATTGGAATCGAGCATGAAAAAAAAAAAAAATTCTAACCCCCCAACCCCCCTCTAAATTTGATGGTTTACGTTTCAAGGTACGTAGAATCCGAAAATGCAATAAAAAAATTTCTGTCTGTCCGTAGGCCTTCCGCCGTACTGCCCACTTTTCTTAGTTACCATGAAACAAAATTGATGAAATTCGGGTTATAGGTTCCGTTCGGGGTCTAGTTGGTCCACGAAGTGTAAATTATTACACAAAGGTAAATTATTACATAACGGTAAATTACTACACAACGGTTCATCAACCAAGAAGGAGCTGGATTTTTTTGATAGGTAGGTACTTTTGCAACTTGAACAACCGTTGAAGTATTATTGATGGGCAAGTTATTACACAACGGTTCATTATACTTGACCACGAGGGTAGGTATTGACCACAGAAAACAGTGATCTACGCAGAAGGGACATCTATTTCACTCCACATCAACAATTTTCCTTCAGAACTTCATTATTTGCGTTTCTTTTTGCCGTTTTAGTTAGGTACTGCTTGTCATCGACAGAATTATTTTAGCAATATTTAACTCGTGATTTAGGTAGGTACCTAGTAACGAGTACGGTTTAGGTACTAACCTACGGAGGGTCTGCGATCTACATAATATGTATAGAATATTACATATTATATTATATAGACAGGTTATCTATACAGAGAGCTTTGATCTGTAACTGAAGGGTATTCTGTACAAAATAATAAACCGTTGTGCAGGGATTTGCAGCGTTTTTCTTTCTCGTTGCGATTTTCTCATTTTTTTTACTCTCGAAACGCCGAAGTCAAAACGCATTTTCCAAAAACTGGTTGGGAGACCACCAGGTAGGTAGGTACCCTTCCAAGGTTTCCGTTCGTCCAGGAACCTCTCAGGAGCAACCAGACAACGCTGAAGTGGGGCATGTCCCAGAAGCGAGCCTAGAAGAAGTGGAAATGGTGAAAATACTCCTGTCTCGTCTGCCCCAGCTTCCACGGCACCATCTTCTGAGAGGAAATTATCGTCATCCATTACTGATTATGATAATTTTGAGTCGAAAAGCAAATTTGACATAATTGACATCGAATCCTTCGGAGACTGCTAAACTAGTGAGGTGCCTGACTTTGAACAATTTTTAACATGCCTCCCGATGTCCTTTTTTAATAATTCTTGTTGCAATCGAATCTATACATTGTGTAGATCAATAAACGAAAATTTTTAAAAATTGATTTTTTTCATCCCCAAAAAATGCCTTCTATCGATAATCACCGATGGCTGTGTGAAGTCGAGTTGGTTGTTCTGTGATATTATTTCATTTGAAAAATGATGGCTCTTTTGGATTTTGTTAATAGGTACTTTTGCAACTTGAACAAACTTTGAAGTACTGGGTAAATTATTACACAACGGTTTATTGTACTATCCACGCAGAAGGGGCATCTATACAGGTAAATTATTAAAAAACGGTTTATTATTTACCTTATGCTTCATGAACGACTACAAATAATTAATGATTGAATTATTGAATCCCGCGCATTTGTATGAAACTTTAATTCCCGGGCCGGCTCCAGTACTCGATTTAGGGCTTTCCTGGGGGGCGCGAGGGTAGGTATTGACCAACGAAAACAGTGATCTACGCGGAATGGGCATCTATACAGGTAAATAATAAACCTTTATGTAATAATTCGCAGCGTTTTGATTATTAGGTAACTATTAGGTTCTCAAAAGATACCAAATCGACTACATTCTAGTCAAACAGAGGTTCCAAAATCAGATTAAAGACTGTAGAAGTTACCCAAGCCCGGATATTGACAGTGATCATAACTTAGTACTAAGTAAGTGCGAACTGAAGTTCAAGAAACTAGATAGGATATCTAGCCAGAAGTGGGACATTGGAAAACTCAAGATAGAGGAGGTGTGTACAAACTACAAAGAAAAGACAAATAAGGTAGTAGAAGAGTTGGATGTCTCGACTGTTGGGGTGGAGGAAATCTGGAACACAATGAAGACGGGCATACTTGAGGTGGCGGAGACTGTGATAGGAAAGCAGAAGGCGATACCAAGGAAGAAATGGATAACGGAAGAAACAATCAAGAAGATTGAACATCGAAGGACTCTGAAAAATGTGACCACAGACGAGGGAGTGCGTAAATATCGGGCATTGCGAAATGAGATAAACCGGGAATGTAAAAGAGCACGAGATTTACACATGGAAGGAAAATGCAAGGAAGTGGAGACCCTTATCGAACAAGGGAACAATGAAAGGGCTTTTAAAGCAGTCAAGGAATTTTTTGGGGATAAACGCTTCAAGTGCAATGGGGTAGAAGATGAAGAAGGAAACATGGTTTATGGCAGTGAGGAAGTGGCTGAGAGATGGAAGCAATACCTGGAAAACTTGTACAGTGGCGAGGAGGAGGGAGAAATAGATGGTTGCCTGATTGAGGAGGAGAGCGGTGTTGATGATGAGTCTATGGGAGACCCAATCCTCCAAGAAGAGTTTGACTTGGCTATGAAAAACCTGAAGGACGGAAAGGCACCAGGAATTGATAACTTGCCAGCAGAACTTTTGAAAGAGGCTGGACAAGGTGTGAAAAACCAACTATTCAAGTTGGTGCGCAGCATCTATGACACAGGCTGTCTTCCTGCGGACTTCAAAAAATGTGTAACAGTACCTCTCCCCAAGAAAGCAAATGCCAAAAAATGTGAACAGCACCGTACTCTCAGCCTGGTAACACATGCTTCCAAAATCCTTACGACTATAATACTTAGAAGATGTGAAGGAGAAATCGAAGCAACACTCTCAGAAGATCAGTTCGGATTCAGGAGAGGAAGAGGTACTCGGGAGGCAATTTTAGCCCTGCGAGCTATAATAGAGAAGCGGCTCAGGAAGGACCAAGACACCTTCATAGCTTTCATAGACCTGGAAAAAGCCTTCGATAAGGTCTGCTGGAGGGATCTTTTTGCACTGATGAGAGGAGTGGGCTTGAAATATAAAGATCGCCGCGTGATACATGCTCTGTATAAAGAGGAAAGAGCAGTAGTCAGGATAGGGGCCCACCAAGAGGAGGCTGACATCAGACAGGGAGTTCGCCAGGGTTGCTCATTGTCGCCTGCTCTGTTTAACCTCTACATACAAAGAGCCATGGATGAGGTACTGGATAATATTGGTCAGACAGGAGGTGTTCGGATTCAGGGTGAACGGATACACTGCCTCCGTTTCGCGGATGACATGGCAATACTGGCTGAGTCGGAGCAGGAGCTGGTGAGGATCCTGGAAGAGATGGAGAACACATTCGAGAGGTTCAATATGAAAATCAATAAAAGTAAGACCAAAACCCTCGTCGCCAGCAGGAAGGGCACCCAAGCAGACTGCATGCTGGGAGGAGAGGGAATTGAGAATGTGGATGTCTTCACGTACCTTGGAAGCAAGATAACATCAGATGGCAAATCGTATACCGAAATCTGGAGCCGTATAAACCAAGCGAAGACGGCTTTCAACAAGAAACATGCCCTTCTCACCTCCAATAGTACAACCATTCAACTTCGAAAAAGACTGATTAAGACCTTTGTGTGGAGTGTGCTTCTTTATGGAAGTGAGACTTGGACCATGGGAGGAAGAGGGCAAAAGAGGATCGACGCGTTTGAAATGTGGTGCCACCGACGGATGCTCAGGATTCCATGGACGGAAAGGGTCACGAACGAGGAAGTTCTCAGGAGAGCGGGAGAAGAGAAGCTGTGTCTCATGGGCATGGTGCGCAGAAGGAGGAACATCTGGATTGGACACTTGATGAGGCACGGGGGGTTCCTGGGAACGGTGTTGGAGGGGGCTGTGGAGGGTGCAAGCGCTAGAGGCAGACCAAGGAGGGAGTATCTGGACCAGGTGATGGAGGACGTTGGATGCGGGAGCTATAGGGAAATGAAGAGACTCGCAGAAGATCGCGAAGCATGGAGGACTGCCGTCACCAACCAATCTAACGATTGATTAACCTAAGAAGAAGATTAGGGTGATGTGCGTATAATAGTTTATCTTGATTATAAACATGTTTTATTTTCATCATGATTCAGTGTCTGTCAAAATTATTGAAGGGGAAATGCGTTATAACCCGTTCGCCGCCTCTAATAAGAACGGATTCGGTGTTTGGCTCAGAATTTTAAACTCCACCAAGGGGTTCGGTTGTCCCTGAGGAATGCAAAGTGGTCGCGTTTATCAACTCACCCCTCGGCCTGCCTAGCACGCGTCTAATTCGTACAGAAGTCACCCATTAGCAGGGCCCCCACGAGTGTATTAGTACTTCATCCCAGCGGTGACGTCCCCTTTGGATTATAACTCATACGGAATTAAGTTTCCATCTAAGAACGCTCTTGGTCGGCTTAAATACGAATATTATGCGGCTTAGTTTGTGTCGCTGCAACGAAATGAATAAGCAAACAAGCAGCCAGTCATATATATTTATATTATTGCCAGTTTTTCATACTCTAAAACAAAATGTATGAGTTAGAATGAAAAAAGGCGTTTTTGCACAAAATGTGTCCTTTTTCTCCAACATAGACAAAATTATCAGATTAACGCGCTCCCTTTATTTACGCCCATTTTTCCCCAAGCAAGTGGCAAAGTGGAATGGTGGCAATATTAGTTAATAAGTGTCGAGCGGTAATTTAATTTGAAACAGGTGGGTTGGATAACAGGTGGTGGTATGATACACGTTCTTTCGGTTGTACCGGGAAATGCTTGTTTTCTTATTTTCGAGAATAGGTAGTCGGTACCAGCCTATCACTATTTAGAACAGTGATGTTGACAACGAGATTAGTTCAGCACTGCTGTTCAGACTCGAAGAGCAAAAAAATAAATTCCTACCTGTTTTTAGAAGATAACAACTTGAGCGTCTCTGCAACCATTCATTTTAGCTTCTTTGCTCAGCATCGATATAGCCCCATTCATGAGTGTGAAGACGAGTTGCTTAATAATGCGTTTGTTAAACTGAATGGCAAAAATTGTACAGAACTAACGACCACAATGATATATTGAGACAAGAACACCTTTATTAATTCGGAATAAAATACGGATACATACCTACCGACAAATCAAGTGAAAAGGTTCAAAACAATGCAGTCAGTCAAGTATTCCTTAAATATATATATATATAGCTTCCTCACTATCGAAGGTATGGAAGCCTTGAACTCGCGAATGAGTGAAAAAAAAGTATGTCCTCCAAAATTAAAATTTCCGCAACAAGTTTGCGTTTCAGACATCAGGGAACAGTTTTGGTTCCGTGTCTGTCTGTGGTAATTCCTTGTAAAACCCATAACTACCCGAAATAATGGCCGACCTGGGCTGAAATTTTGAGGGTAGGTGCGGGTTGGGTCGCAGATGGCCCCGTACAAAAATCGTTCAAAAAGTACTCTAACTTTCGTCTGCGCATGCGCAAACGTGAAATACTTGAAACGCCCATAACTGCCTTAAATGTCGTTGAAATGAGTTCAAACTTGGAGGGTCGGTCAGGAATAATATTTTGATAGTTCCAAATGAATTTCATTGGAATCGTAATGTAACTTTGATCTACTCATGCGCGAATATGAAATGTTGACCGTTTCCTTGTAACGCTTCCAACTACGCGAAAAATAGTCGTGCAGAGCTGAAATTTTGAGGGTACACGCGGGTTGGATCGCAGATGGTCCCGTATTTCAAAACGAACCTACCCAACCATTCTATTCGTTCACTTGATTCAAGTGAGGAAGCTATACTGCCTACTCGAATTGGCAGACGTTTTTTAAGGCTGCGAATTATTACACAAGGTTTTATTATTTACCTGTATAGATGCCCCTTCGGCGTAGTTGGTAGATCTCATTTTCTGTGGTCAGTACTGCAATGGTAAAACTACCCGCCCATACAGCGTAGTTTCCCCCTCACAACTCCGAAAGGAAGGGAGGCAGTGTGACAGCTGCCCCTGGAGAGACACTGGTTTGATTATAACGCAATGCTTTCAGGAGTTGACGATTCATTTTAGCGAAGCGACCGACCCCTCAGCCGCTTGTCAAAAATATCGGGAAAGAGCCCGGATCCAATTTAAAATTGGACGGGATTTCCGTATACCGTCACAGTACCTCGTGCTGACCCCTGGAAAGCCCTGGGCATCCACTTTGGTCCAGCAATGGAACCAGCATTTCCTACAAACTAAATCACTCGCGAAGAAATCGTGGAAACCCATTTCAAAGAAAAACGGAGTTATTGAAAAAATAGTATATTTCCACTAATACGCGAAAAAACGCGAAAAACACTGCTATACCGGTTTGATCACCGAAACCGGTGTAACAGTGTTTTTCGCGTTTTTTTCGTGTATTAGTGGAAATAAACTATTTTTCAGTAACTCCGTTTTTCATTCAGCATTTCCTTCCCATTTTCTGCAGGGTGAGGACTGCCAGCGCGTTATGCTCAGGCATGTTTCATCATAGAAGGATGACGCCGTCAAAACCAGAATCCGAGCTAATTTATAACTTACCGTTTTCAAGTAGGACATGACGGGAAAATCTTCACAATGTTTACTCCAAGCTTCGTGCAACGCTGCATGCTTCTTGATAACATCGTTACGCTATACGTGCACTTTCTAGAGAACACAAGTAAGAAAACGTGTGTTTACAACATCTATCGAGTGAACGTATTTATTATTTATTATATGAATTGAATGTATTTAGGTTGTGTTTTCGTTTATTATTTTCAATAATGAACCTTTGAAATCAAGCATGAAAAATAAATGTTAACCCCCCTCAAAATTTGATGGTTTACGTTTCAAAGTACGTAGAATCCGAAATTGCAATAAAAAACGCTGCAAATTATTCACAACGGTTTATTAATTCATCGAATTTCTTTTTACACCTTATGTGGTAAGCCATCTTGCAATGTGGGATAAACAAAAAATGAACCTTTAGCTTACCACCAATTATTCAATACAAAGCTTTTCGCTTCGCAGAAGTTTTGTATTGAATAAATTGGTGGTAAGCTAAAGGTTTCTTTTTTGTTTATCCCACATTGCATGAAAAAGTTTTATTATTTACCGGTACAGATGCCCCTTCTGCGTAGATAGTACAATAAACCGTTGTGTAATAATTTGCCCTATAATACTTCAACGTTTATTCAAGTTGCAAAAGTACCTATCAACAAAATCCAAAAGAGCCATCATTTTGGTTTATTATTCTGTGAATAATACACCTATGTATTCGCTCAGCAGAAAAATTTTATAACACCCCCTCAAAAATTTTTTCTTTTACGTTTCAAGGTGCTTAGATTCCAAAAACGCTGCAAAGTCCTTGTCGCATGGGTTTATTATTCTATTGGACTTACCTACAGAGAGGTTGGCTGTTCATTAATTGTTTCTTTCATGCGTAATAATCGAAATAGCTACTTCTGATGGTTTCCATTAATTTTGGCCCCCAAAACATGAAATAGGTAGGTACGCTCTTTTTTTTCTTTTTTTTTTAACTATCTTTGATCATTGGTAGTGCCATTTAATCGTCCTGAACCACGTCTTGACACTTTTTCCAGTGTTATTATACAAACTGATGGTGATTTCAGACGATTTCCCAGGTTTTTGACTCATAAAAAATCAATTCCGGGAGCTGAACATCTGGTAGAACCTCAATTTTCTATTCTTTGGTCAAAATCGACTTCATATTCGGTCTTCTTGTCCCCAAAAACATAGAAAACGATATCTCAGAAGCTCATGTTACCAATATGTTGCTAAAACTTAAAAAGTACCTATTTTTACACACATTTTCACTCATAACTCCCCTGGATATATTCCGATCGGGCTGAAAAGTTTCGGGACACAACTAGGGCCCAAATGGAGCATGTGTGCGAAAGAACGATTTTTTTAGACCGAAAATGAAGCCTGTACACGTGATACGGCGGACGGCGTACGGCGGACGGACATTGCATTTTTGGAATCTATGCACCTTGAAACGTAAAAGAAAAAAGTTTGAGGGGGTGTTATAAAAATTTTTTGCTGAGCGAATACATAGGTGTATTATTCACAGAATAATAAACCAAAATGCAATGTCCGCCCGCATTATCATGCACATCTCCTTCAATTAAGGTCTAAACAATTCGTTCCTTCGCACACATGCTCCATTTGGGCCCTAGTTTTGTCCCGGAACTTTTCAGCCCGATCGGAATATACCCAGGGGTGTTATAGGTGAAAATTTTTTTTTTAGTGTTTTAGTAACACGAGCTTGTGAGGTATCTTTCTCCATGTTTTTTTTTAGGACGGGGAGACCCAATTAAGTCAGTTTTGACAAAAGAGTGGAAAATCGAGGTTTAACGAAGTTTCAGCCTTAAATTTATTTTTAAAATTGGTCTAAAATCGTCGTTCTTCCGCGCTCAGTTTGGGTCCCCATTTGGGAACACATTTGGCTCCTAGTTGTGCTCCGAAGCTCGGCAGACCGATCAAAATACACCGAGGGGTGTATTTAAAGTATTTATATCGAGGAAGGCTGGCCTAATACCTCGTTCGAAGGTTGATTTTGTATGCTCTTTAACCACGTGGGGGAGGGGGTTGGAAACCGGCCTGCCCGTTTAACCTAATCGTAATATTACCTTTAAAGTAACTCACAGAAGAAAGGAAAATCCAGAGGGCAATATTACCCTCATCTCAGAGCGTTTTTAAATAAATCAACCCCATGAAAATGACCTGCTACAAAGGGTCGGGAAAGCGGTGGGCCGCCATTGTCGTGACAGCAGGTGAATTAAAGGGACAGGACAATTTTAACCCTTCTTAAATCACTCGTGGGCCTGTGCGAGGGGGAATTAGAGTAAAATATTGGTTTTTCCAACGCTGTCCTCGACGCACATTTCCTATCTTCTTTTCCACTGTATTCCAATTCGTGGGGAGAAGGGCGAGGGAATTCGCCTGGACAGGGGTTTACCTTTATCGTATAGTAATACGATACGTCAAATGCAGAACTTTTTACCCATAAGTAGTAACTTACGGGTAAAATTCTGCATGTGACGCTTTTGTTTCCTCATTTCACATGGCGTCGAGGGATCCCGTTTAAAACGTTCGGATTATTTGGAAAAAAAAGAAAAACGCTGGAAATTATCACTCAAGGGTTTATTATTTTCATTACCTATAATACATTTCATGCCCCTGCTGCGTAGGTCACTGTTTTCTGTGGTCAATATCTACCCTCCTGCTTCCCCCGCCCTAAATGCAGTACTGCAGTCAGGTAGGCAATTGCAATTTCATATATATGTGGTGGATTCAAGAATTCTACCTATAATTATCTGTTTTTATGCATGTTATTTTGTTCAAATTACAAGAGTACCCAGCTACCAATCTAAAAACGCTGCAAATCCCTGCACAACGGTTTATTATTTTGTATAGAATACCCTTCTGTTACAGATCAGAGCTCTATGTATAGATAACCCGTCTATATAATATGATATGTAATATTCTATACATATTATGTAGATCGCAGACCCTCCGTAGGTTAGTACCTAACCCCGTACTCGTTACTAGGTACCTACCTAAATCACGAGTTAAATGTTGCTAAAATAATTCTGCCGATGACAAACAGTACCTAACAAAAAGAAACACACATAATGAAGTTCTGAAAAGAAATTGTTGATGAGGAGTGAAAAAAGTTGCAAAAGTACCTACCAACAAACTCCAGCCCCTTCTACGTAGATGGTATAATGAACCGTTGTGTAATAATTTACCGTTGAGTAATGATTTACCGTAGTAATAATTTACCCACCAAAAATACTTCAACGTTTGTTCAAGTTTCACTACCTACCAACAAACTCCAAAAGAGCCATCATTTTTCAAATTAAATAATATCACAGAACAACCAACTCGACTTCATACTCCGCCAATATAATCAGGTGATCCCTACCAATGATTTTATCTCCGCCAAATTTCCTATTGTGGTGGGCGCGTCTCTGGTTACGAGATTTGGTTTGAATTGTATACAATTTCATTCACACTGGAGTCGAAAATGCCTGTCGGTGCAAACTTCGGGGCCTTACTGTGAACGAACGGCTGGACGTACGATGCTCTGGATGGTCTTAAAAAACTCGCAAGTTCAAGAACTATTTAAAACCGTAAAAATATTTACGTAAAAAAATGGTATAGGCGTTTTGATGAAATTTTCAAAACGCCTATACCATTCTTTTACGTAAATATTTTTACGGTTTTAAATAGTTCTTGAACTTGCGAGTTTTTTAAGACCATCCAGAGCATCGTACGTCCAGCCGTTCGTTCACAGTAAGGCCCCGAAGTTTGCACCGACAGGCATTTTCGACTCCAGTGTGAATGAAATTGTATACAATTCAAACCAAATCTCGTAACCAGAGACGCGACCACAATAGGAAATTTGGCGGAGATAAAATCATTGGTAGGGATCACCTGATTATATTGGCGGAGTATGAAGTCGAGTTGGTTGTTCTGTGATATTATTTATTTCAACCCCTATTTTTAACCCCTTAGAGATGACTCACAGTAACGTCGAGCTTCGAGGACCAACTAGACCCCGAACAGAACCTATAACCCGAATTTCATCAATTTTTTTTCATGGTAACTAAGAAAAGTGGCCCGTACGGCGTACGGCGGACAGACAGAAATATTTTTATTGCAGTTTTGGATTCTACATACCTTGAAACGTAAACCATCAAATTTTGAGGGGGGTAAGAATTTTTTGTTTCATGCTCGATTCCAATGGTTCATTATTGAAAATAATAAACCAAAAATCCAAAATAACCATCATTCTTCAAATGAAATACTATCACGGAACACAACTCGATTTCATACAGTCATCTGTAATTATAATTAGGTGTTCCCTAGCAATGATATCCGGGCTGGGCGTATACACTGTCTCATTCACACTAATGTTGACCAAGCTTTTTCGATGCAATTTTCAGGGCCTCACTGTGAACGAAGGGCTGGGCGTACCATGCTCCGGGTGGTATCATAAAATCCACAACTATACTTATAAACTTATGATATATTTATAAACGTAAAAACACATACCACATACCATACCATTGAAAGTGCAGCCCGATCGTAATATACCCAGGGGTGTTATGGGTGATAACATGAGCGTGTGAGGTATCGTTTTCCATGTTTTTTTAGGGCGAGGAGATGTGAACTCGTTTTTGACCAATGAGTGTAAAATTGTGGTTCTAACGAAGGTCTTTTTATCAGTCAAAACCTGGGGAAATTGTGATCAACTTCATATTCGGTCTTCTCGCCCTAAGAAAACATGGAAACATCTCAAGCTCGTGTTCACTAAAACCTCAAAAAAACTCGAAACCCCCTATTTTTACACCCATTTTTCTCCCATAACACCCCTGGGTGGATCCCGGTCTGGCTGCCGAGCTTTGGAGCTCATCTAGGACCCAAATGTGTTCCCAAATGGGTACCCAAACTGTTTGCGGAAGAACGACGATTTTAGACCAAAATTTAACGTAAATTCAAGGCTGAAACTTCGTTAGAACCTCGATGTTCCACTCTTTGGTCAAAATCGACTTCATATTCGGTCTTCTCGCCCTAAAAAACATGGAAAACGGTACCTCAAAAGCTCATGTTTCTCAAATACAAAAAACAGAAAAAATTCCTATTTTTATACCCATTTTTCACTCATAACACCCCTGGGTATATTCCGATCGGGCTGAAAAGTTTCGAGACACAACTAGGGCCCAAATGGAGCATGTGTGCGAAAGAACGAATTTTTTAGACCGAAAATGAAGTAGTTATGCATGATACGGCGGACAGACATTACATTTTTGGAACGAACTAAATAACTCGCGACGAAATCGTGGAAACCCATTTCAAAGAAAAACGGAGTTATCGAAAAAATAGTCTGTTTCCACTAATACACGAAAAACGCAAAAAAAACACTGTTATACCGGTTTCGGTGATCATACCATCGTCAGTAACACACAATAACCTTATTACCTACGTGTGTGTTACTGACGATGGTTTGATCACCGAAACCGGTATAACAGTGTTTTTTTTTTGCGTTTTTCGTGTATTAGTGGAAATAGACAATTTTTTCGATAACTCCGTTTTTCTTTGACATTTTTGGAATCTACGCACCTTGAAACGTAAAAGAAAAAATTTTGAGGGGGTGTTATAAAAATTTTTTGCTGAGCGAATACATAGGTGTATTATTCACAGAATAATAAACCAAAATATGAAGTTGTTAAGCGTTCAAAAACTCCATTTATTCGCTTATAAATTGGGGGGAGCTCAGCTATCTGTTATAAAGAGGACGATGAAGAAAGGCCGATGAGGGCATGAGGATGCCGATTTATTATTTACGTAGACACAGTATACGCGCGTCAGCTGCCTCTCTCTAGCGCTGCGAACCCCCTGGGAATGTTATAATAACTGTTCCCAGGTACCGGAACGTTTGGTGAAGACCAGGGAAAATGTCTTCTCGAGATAAGGGCGTTTCTTGAGGCGGCCCCCGCCTAGGCATGCGGTCCTCGTCTTATCTACCATCGGACACGGACCCTTCAGTCCACTCCCTGCGGGGCCCTTTTATATTTAGGGATTTGGCAAGGTCTTTTGCCTGACAGCCGCGCTGCATCCGTTATTCTTGGCTTCCTGTACGTTTCACGCCGCGCTATCTTTATAGCTACTCACACAAAAATGTTTAATGGCATTTTTTTCTATCGATGATTTGTTAAAAAGATCAGGCCATCATCATGTCGTCGTTGACGATAAGGCACAATATCGTGCTTTAAGTAAATATGTAACTGCTTAATGATGGAAGTACAGGTAAAAACGCTGCAAACCTTGTCACATGGGTTTATTATTCCTTGTCACATGGGTTTATTATTCTACTGGACATAGGCAGAGAAATTTTGACTTGTTCATTCATTGTTTCTTTCATGTCGAATTATTGAAATAGCTATTTTTCATGGTTTCCACCAATCTTGGCCCCAAAAAACACGAATTGGTCTCGGCAGTTTTTAAAAAGATTATCTTTTATCATTGATAGTACCATTTAATTGTCTTGATTCACCTGTTGATACTACTTCTAGTGTTATTATACAAATGTATGGTGATTTCAGACAATTTCCCATGTTTTTGACTCATAAAAAATGAATTTCGGGAGCTTAGCCTTCGTTACAACCTCAATTCTTCACTCTTCGGCCAAAATCAACTTAATATTTGGCATTCTCACCCTACAAAACATGGAAACGATACCTCACGTGCTCCAAAAATCCCTCGAAAACCCCTATTTTCACACCCGCTTTTCTCCCATAAGACCCCTGGGTGTATGCCGATCGGGCTGTCGAGTTTCGGAGCACAACTAGGACGATTAAATGGTACCATCAATGATCAAAGATAATTTGAAAAAGAAAGGAGCGTACCTACCTAAATCGGCACCATTTTCGGTCTAAAAAATTCGTTCTTTCGCACACATGCTCCATTTGGGCCCTAGTTGTGTCTCGAAACTTTGCAGCCCGATCGGAATATACCCAGGGATGTTATGAGTGAAAATGTGTGTAAAAATAGGTACTTTCTGCGTTTTAGCAACATGTTAGTAACATGCGCTTTTGAGGTATTGTTTTCCATGTTTCTGGGACGATAAGACCGAACATGAAAACGATTTTGACCAAAGTGTGGAAAACTGAGGTTCTACCAAATGTTCAGCTCCCAAAATTGATTTTTCGTGAGTCAGAAACCTGGGAAATCGTCTGAAAGACAAACGTATCAAAGACAATTTGAAAAAAAAATCGGCGCTGCGCGCCTCGCCAGGGGGCAAGCCCCCTGGACCCCCGGATGCTTACTGTTTAGAGCCTACGGCTAAAATTCAAGAAACATGGAACATGCTTTAGCCGCGCTTTTTATTCTGTTTGTAGTTTACTTTTACTGAATTTGCCACCAGGATACAACCAAGTGACAACCAAACAAGCGTCATTGTTTACTATCCACTTATAACATCCATGGCCCTTATGATGTCCAGGAAAAAACATTCTCGCGGAACTTTACAGCGCTTATGATGATTGACTACCACCTTAGAACTTATTGAACAGTTTCTTAGCGTCTACATGACAACCAAGTGATAACAAAACAAGCGGCATTGTTTATTACATCTATTAATAACATAAATTAAATTAAATTATGACATAAATACCAACAACAAGTACGAAAGACCTGCGTGATAAATCAAGAGCTTTCCAACGAATGGAAAACGATTTTTGTCCGATGACAATGAAAGAAGTTTCATTTCCCTAGCAACTACTCGGTTGTACGTGAAAATCATCCTTAAAATTTCGTGACACATCCGCGTGACCTTTTTCGGCTAGTTAGTCCAAGGCTAAAGCATGTTCCATGCTAAAAGGAGCCTACCTATTTCCTGTTTTGGGGGACAAAATTGTTGGAAACCATCAGAAATATCTATTCGAATTATTTCACGTGAAAGAAAAAATAAATGAACAGCCAACATTTCTGTAGGTATGTCTAGTAGAATAATAAACCCATGTGACAAGGACTTTACAGCGTTTTTTGATTTTCAACGATAACCGCCGTAAAAATGGACCAGATTGGTGCAGTTGGTGCCAAAATGTCCGTTAGGATGTCTAGTTCATGCCTGTTGATTTTGAGCTTAATCGCATTTGATTTAGCTAATTGACCGCAAAAAATATATCATTGGGCCCAACATTTTCTAGGCTTACTAGCTGAATGACGTTGGTGTGGTGTCAGAAAGTGGTTGAGTGGGTCTATTCAAGTATATTACATTTCTGTGCTCAGTATAGTATATTCTCATGAGCCGCCAACATGAGAGGCCAGTCGGCCGAAATGGGCGGCCAGTCTCGTCTTCCGCCAAACTTGTATCCATACTATTATGAAGAACGTGGAAGTGTTGTGTGGCAACATCCACACCGGAACTTCTTCTTCACGGCGTGCGGTTTCGTAGTTTCATTCGAATCGGAGAATACAACAGATGTACTATTCAGATGATTTTAGAAGGAATGCGCCCGAAGAAATGCGGCCGTCTAAATTGGGAGATTTTCGGGGTAACACCTTCTCGAACTGTAGGACCTCTGTGGAAACCCATTCAAAGTGACAGTTGAGAAGACCACCAGCGCAAATATTTCGAGGCCCAAAGAGCCTTCTCAGTCGGACAATAAAACCTGAAGAAGGTCTTCTTCCCATTCACAATCTCGGGCGGGTTCGCTCGCAACAATGAAGGAAATATTATGTCCCGGGCCTTTTCTGTGCTCAAAGGAGTGCCACCACTTCCATCGCCTGGGTGTGAAATAGAAATAAGCCCACGCTTCTACCTGCGCGTGCACAGCTCGGCTTTAAATATGAGGTAAACGAAAGCTTTAGCGGTGGGCATAATTATCTACAGGAGGTTCGGTGTAAAACTGACTTTCTCAACAATAATTTTTGAAATGGAGTTTTGGTTTATTATTTTCAATAATGAACCTTTGGAATCGAGCGTGAACAAAAAAAAACGTCTGCCGATTCGAGTAAGCAGTATAGCTTCCTCACCTCAGTTACATGAACGTATAGAATAGTCGGTTAATAGTCGGTTAGTTTCGTTTAATACGGGACCATCTGCGATCTAACCCGCGTTTACCCTCGAAATTTCAGCTCTGTACGACTATTTTTCGCATAGTTAGAAGCGTTACAAAGAAATGGTCAACACTTCATGTTAACGCATGCGCAGGCGAAAGTTACATTACGATTCCAATGGAATTCATATGAAACGATCAAAATATTATTCCTGATTGACCCTGCAAGTTGGAACTCATTTCAACGATATTTAGGGTAGTTATGGGCGTTCCAAGTATTTCACGTTTGCGCATGCGCAGAAGAAAGTTACAGTACTTTTCCAATGATTTTGGTATGGGACCATCTGTGACCCAACCCGCACCTACACTCCAATATCAGCCCATTTCGACTATTATTTCGGGTAGTTATGGGCGTTATAAGGAATTGCCACAGACATTTGGGCTCCCATTTGGGAACACATTTGGCTCCTGGTTGAAATGATAAAGCCGTTGGAAATAATAGGCTTTAATCAGCGAAAAACTCCTACGTACAAAATTGGGATGAAATAAGAATTTCAGGAAAGGAGATAATTAGTGGTGACTAAGTAACGGGCCAAACACGTAGCATAATAACTATTAGACTATTACACTGGTTCTGCTCCGAAACTCGGCAGCCCGATCGGCATACACCCAGGGGTGATATGGAAGAAAAATGGGTGTAAAAATAGGGGTTTTCGCTGGAGTTTTGAGGTTTTAGTGATTATTTTTGACCGAAGAGTGAAGAACTGAGGTTGCAACGAAGGTTGTGCTCCCGAAATTCAATTTTTATGAGTCAAAAACATGGGAAATCGTCTGAAATCACCATACATTTGTATAATAACGCTAGAAGTAGAACCAACCGGTGAATCAAGACTGAGAAAATGGTACTATCAATGATCAAAAATAATCTGTAAAAAAACCCGAGCCTAATTAGTGTTTTTGAGAGCCAAAATTGGTGGAAACCATAAAAAATAGCCATTTCAATAATTGCGCATGAAAGCAATAAATGAACAGCCAAAATTTCTGTAGGTATGTCCAGTAGAATAATAAACCCATGTGACAAGGACTTTGCAGCGTTTTTCTAGTGTTATTATACAAATTGATGGTGATTTCAGGCAACTTCCCAGGTTTTTGACTCATAAAAAATCAATTTCGGGAGCAGAACCTTTGGTGGAACCTCAATTTTCCACTCTTTGGTCAAAATCGACTTCATATTCGGTCTTCTCGTCCCAAAAACATGGAAACCGATACCTCAAAAGCTCTTGTTACTAAAACACAAAAAACGCTGCAGAGTCCGTGTCACATGGGTTTATTATTCTATTGGACATACCTACAGAAATGTTGGCTGTTCATTTATTGTTTTTTCCAGCGTAATAATCGAAATAGCTATTTCTGATGGTTTCCATCAATTTTGGCCCCTAAAACACATATTAGGTACCTACGCTCCATTTTTTAAAATTATCTTTGATCATTGGTACTTAGTGCCATTTAATCGTCTTGATCCACGTGTTGACACCTTTTCCAGTGTTATTGTACAAATTGATTGTGATTTCGGACGATTTCCCAGGTTTTTGACTCACGAAAAATCAATATTGGGAGCTGAGCATTTGGCAGAACCTCAGTTTTCCACTATTTGGTCAAAATCGACTTCATATTCGGTCTTCTCGTCCCAAAAACATGGAAAACGATACCTCAAAAGCTCATTTTACTAACATGTTACTAAAACACAAAAAGTACCTATTTTAACACACATTTTCACTACTGCTACCGGAACTATGCACCGGGTTTTCATCTGTTCATCAAGTGTATGAGATGATATTATGGGAGAGTGCCGAGATTCTGTTTTTGTGAAAACATTTGAGACCAGTGTTGAAATACACCGCTTTCTCACGCTTATCGTAGTGCCTCGTTTTGATTTGTCCCCTGCCCAAACAATATTGTCACCTATATTTTCAGTAACAACAACCTGTTGTTGAGGTAGGCACTGGCGAATTGTCTACTTCCTGCATAGGATGCGATGCGGATTCCATTCTTGTTTATCCAGGGGGTCCCCTGGTTAGCCAAAACTGTCACTCAAACCTTCTTGTGCGTGGGTGTGGGAAGTTACCTCCAGTTCTACCCGTCAATAATGGGCTTTCGAGGGTCTTTCACACCTCTTCCCGCACTTTTCGGAGAAAACCCTTCTCAATGAGAGCGGCCGACTTCAATGAACCCGAGGTGTTACCTCCCTTTATTTTTCATTTTTTTGTCACAGGCGTTAACCCACGACCGACCCCTCGTGAAAAACGGGCCTGTACGGGACCCACGAGACCAAGGCCGGACACCGGCTGTGATGACTCATTCAAGAGGACCGAGCTCCCAGCCCCTTTCACATGGAAAAAAAAACCAGTCATGCAGCATGACTTAATGAGCGAATTTTCAAAGAAATATTCGAATTAATGGCTATGGTTTTGAATAAAGGAAAACTTCTTCCTCCTACTGTTAGTACCTAAATTGAATAATTTGAAATAGATTTTTTCTTTCGTCTTCCTTCTAGTAATACGTGGGCCGGTACTTGTCTATCTATGAAGGTATCATAACAATTATATGTCAAATGGGAAATTCAAGGAGTTGTACTAATCGTTTGCCTCCCCCTTTTTTGCTTCGAACTCTCGTCTTCAATTAATACTTCTCACATTTTTCAATCTGACCACTCTAAGGGGGTGGGGGTAAGAGTTTAAAGATTATCCTAGTTTTGGGTAATTTTTGCGCACTTTAAATGCTCTAATTTAAGAACGGATTTAGATATCTAAAATCCGATTTCACCATCGTGTTCAGCGTGCAAAAACCTTTAAAATGAGGGGTCACTTGTTAGAAAATAACATTTTGGGGATTTTTGGGTAATTTTTGCGCACTTTAAATGCTCTAATTTGAGAACGGATCAAGATATCTAAAATCCGATTCCACCATCGTGTTCAGCGTGCAAAAACCTTTAAAATGAGGGGTCACTTGTTGGAAAATAACATTTTGGGGATTTTTGGGTAATTTTTGCGCACTTTAAATGCGCCAAAACCCTCCTTAGAGTAGGCCAATTTCGCCCATCTTCGAACTTAGCCTTTCGATTGCCAAGATAGATTTTTTGTGCAAATTTGAGCTGTTTATCTCAATTCTATCGAGAGTTATCGTCTGGAGTGACACATATATATATATATATATACATATAAAAAAGTGTTAAATTTCAGGAATCGTTTTAGAATGGTCTGAAACGGATTTCTATGAAGAAAATTTCCAAAAATTTATATTATTTAAATTTCGAAGCCATTGCAATAGCTTCATTTTCTTTGAAAATTCGCTAAAATGCATTGAGCGTAATTTTGAGCTTCCTAATAATTTTTCCTTAATCGGACCTTCAGTATTTGAATCTTGGATATCTCTTCTGTCTCCCAACCTATTAAAATTCCAAAAAAATGGTTTCTGAAAGTTAAAAAAAAAAACGCTGCAAATCCCTGCACAACGGTTTATTATTTTGTTCAGAATACCCTTCTGTTACAGATCACAGGTCTCTGTATAGATAACCCGTCTATATAATATAATATGTACTATTCTATACATTAAGTAGATCGCAGACCCTCCGTAGGTTAGTACCT
This sequence comes from Leptopterna dolabrata, assembly GCA_954871275.1. Classification (NCBI taxonomy): domain Eukaryota; kingdom Metazoa; phylum Arthropoda; class Insecta; order Hemiptera; family Miridae; genus Leptopterna; species Leptopterna dolabrata. Next base: position 47,793,131 of record OX940981.1, read on the forward strand.
AACCCCGTACTCGTTACTAGGTACCTACCTAAATCACGAGTTGAATGTTGCTAAAATAATTCTGTCGATGACAAACAGTAACTAAAATGGCAAAAATAAACGCAAATAATGAAGTTATGAAGGGAAATTGTTGATGTGGACTGAAATAGATGCCCCTTCTGTGTAGATCACTGTTTTCTGTGGTCAATACCTACCCTCGTGGTCAAGTATAATGAACCGTTGTGTAATAACTTGCCCATAAATAATACTTCAACGTTTGTTCAAGTTGCAAAAGTACCGATCAACAAAATCCAGCCCCTTCTTGGTTGATGAATCGTTGTGTAATAATTTGCCGTTGTGTAATAATTTACCATTGTGAAATAATTTACCGTTATGTGATGATTTACCATTGTGTAATAATTTCCCGTTGTAAAAATAGAATAGTTTTTTTTCACACCTTGTGAGATATTGTTATCCATGGTTTTTAGGGCGAGAAGACCGAATATGAAGTTGATTTTGACTAAAGAGTGAAGAATTGAAGTTGCACATTAGGTTCAGCTCCCAATATTCATTTTTTTATGGGTCAAAAACCTGGGTAACTGTCTGAAATCACTGAGCTACTCGGTAGGTGTAATTAGGCCTTTATGGAGAGTGGGATTCGGCTGGTTCCTCTAGCATGAGTCACCAGCCTCGATCCTCCCTCGATGTCCGGCCTTGGTCTCGTAGGTCCCGGCCTGTACAACTACACACACATACCTGCCACAAGTGCACGTGGCCACTGAGGAGCACTTCGCATTATTTATTGCTTCCACTTTGAACGTTTGGACGGAAAACTGTCAATTTTTCTCGCTTCTTCATTTATGGAAGAGGACGAACACTGTTGGCGCAGGCGGTTGCAAGATGAATCCGGCACTTTATGAATTATGGTGAACTTACGATCGCTTTCCCTTCACATTCGTTTGACAGTTATGGCAACAGTCAGTATGTGAAATCCTTGTTGTAGGCTGTAGGGGAAGAGCTGCAGGAGAATATTTCACTGTTTACAGAAGATGCAGATGCGCAGTGCAGTGCAACCAACGCAACGTAAAGGGCCATCCAACTCATCCCATTGTTTCATTGTTTCCATGGACATTTTGAATTGTCAGAGATGCATTTGTAGGAATGAACGATATGTAAATTGATCACTCCCTTCCTCCTGTACCTTTAGTAAGGTTTTTTGAACGAGCGAAAAGAAACACCCCTACCCTTCTCTCTGTTGTAACACAAAATAATATACCCCTACTTGGGGGTCTGGTCAAAACTCACTCTCAAACAATGCCAGATCACTCCCGACTGTGTTTCGACGAGCATGTCAGCTCACTCACAACGTAGGTATCTATTTCAGTTCACTCCAGTATGGGTGAAAATCAAAATCAAGACGTAGATTGCCAACAATTTTGTTATCAACAATAAATTTTGAATTTCTTCGTCTAAAACGCTGCAAATTATTACACAATGGTTTATTATTCAAGTCAGTTAATCAAGTTAATGGTTTATCACAAATGGCAACATTCTTGGCCAGGGGCGTTGCGTCCATAAGGTCACATGGGCCACTGCCCGGGCACCCGAAAACACTAAGAGTGAAAAAGACCAACCATTGTTCAGTTGGCATCTGAATTTACCTCAGCACACTGTACCTACCTAGCATTTTTCACAAGTTCAACAGCCACACGCTAGAGTTCTCTGGCTATGGATATTCAATATTCAAGTAGAGCATCCATGGTGGTTCCTTAATGTTAGCTCCATAGACAAAGTATGTTATCAGAATAAAGCGACAGTAATCGATGTCCTGCAATCGAAATCGAACAATGACCCGTCCCCCTGGCCTCCTGAAACTGGAAGGTAGGTTCTGGGTCCTGGGACTTGGTGTCGCCATGGCAACCGAGAAAAGTGGCCCATCCGAGCATGCTCAGTCAAGTAAAAATGTTGTTCGCCACGCCCACTTTGGGCCTCGGCCCCATAATCTGATTTCAACCCCAAAATCGTTCGTTTCACAATCGATTCGATCCCTTCGATTCAATTTGTCATCTCCATACGAGACCTCTGAATCACATGTCCGACATCGGCTTATGTTCGACATTTACAGTTGAAAACTAAGCTGAGAACTTCACTCCACTGAATCACATTCGCTTTCTCTGCCTGTCAGTTTTCAATTTTTTGCGTCAAATTTTGCATGTTTTGCGTTTGGCCCGGTTCTGATGACAGATTTATATTTATGGTACCTATATCCGTTTTGTCCTGTTCGCTGTTTGTGGATTGAACGTCGTCGTAACACACTGATAAATAGCTTCTCCATTCAAGTAGGTACCGGCCGATGGGTCATTGTTTTGTTGTATTTTAGTTTACTATATTTTTGTAACACATTAATTGGTGGCTAATTTGCAGTAGAAATTGTCGACGTTTTCGTACGACGATAGAGTGTTGATTAAAAGAGATAAGCTTTGCTGAATATCACTCAGTCAGTAAAAATAAGGGAAGGGTGTTGTTGCCTTGGGGTATTTTGTAGACATAAATACCGTTGTATCTGTTGCTTTTGTGTTCTGGTCTGGTGCCCCACCGTTTTCAGACCCCACCCACTGCTACTGTTCTTGACATAATATTCAATTCTGCTACACCTTCCGTTAATATATTCCTGGATGTGTTAATCAATAAGTGCACTTTTTCGTTGCCGTTTCCTCCCTTATGTGAACAGGATCATTAAACCTGTTGTAGCTGATCATTGAGTCGGTCTGTAAGGAATTACTTATATACAGATTGACTGAACAATAACGCTGGTTCACCCTTATCAAGACTGTGATTCACAGGACCACCACAATTTTGGCGCTGATCTCATATTTGTATACATCTCATTATCGAAGCCCCAAAAGTTAACGTTGAATTTCCGAACTATGGTTCGTGAACTCACAATCGAATATTATCATAAGTGTTGTTATTATTGGTTGATATTGCCAAGTGGCGTGGGCTGACATTGTCTTCTCCAATGCAATCATAGTGAGCCGACATACACCCCGGCGGGGTGGGAAACATGTACCCACCTACATTATAATAAAGTTCTGAGAGCACAATGTTTGAAGAGTTCAATGGCACGCGCTAAATTTTGAATCGCATTCTTATTATGATTTCCACCGATTTTTCCTATACGAACCAAATCACTCGCGAAGAAATTGTGGAAACCCACTTCAAGGAAAAACGGAGTTAGTGGAAAATAGCCTATTTCCACTAATACACGAAAAAACGCGAAAAATACACTGTTATACCGGTTTCGGTGATCAAACCATCGTCAGTAACAAACAGTAACTGAAGGCACATTGGAGAGGTTACCTTATAAATCGCCCCAAAAGTGAATTGTGATCGACTGGGATTGGTTGTGAAGAAGATCGGTGAAAGGAACAACGGAAGGGGGGTCGATTCTGATTGGCCCTGGAAGAGAAAGCCAAAAAGTGAAAGGAAGGTATGGCGGAAAGGGGGGAAGGGGAGGAGCCAAGCTGTTAAAGAAATGTATGCAATAATGGAGAAAAACTTAAAGCAATTACATCATTCAAAGATTTACCTAACCTATCAATCTTAAATAATTTCGAGTTTTTCAATTACATCCAACATGCTCCCTTTTGGACAGAAATGAAGATATCCAACAGACTGATTATTCAACTGTCTGTCTGTAAGATCAAAATTGAAGCCATGACTGGATTCATTCAACATGACTGGATTTTTCCTAATTGACGGACAACATTCAGTACCTTCTGACGATGATGTATCATGATGGGTATCATGGCTATCAGTGATTTAGCCACAACTTGTCACGAAATGACTTAGGTAGGTTTGAAAAAATCTATCTATCACTTCCTTGAATTCATCTCAGCTTGATATTCGTGGATCGCTATTACAGACAGGCACTGCTGATATTATGTAGGTAGGTAGGTCAAGCAGGGCCTCTCCTTAAAAACGTCTGCCAGTTCGAGTAGGCAGTGCAGCTTCCTCACTTCAATCACATGAACAGTTGGGTAGGTTCGTTCTGATACGGGACCATCTGCGGTCCAACCCGCGTGTACCCTCAAAATTTCAGCTCTCTACGACTATTTTTCGCGTTGCTAGAAGCGTTACAAAGAAATGGTCAACGCATGCGCATACGAAAGTTACATCACGATTCCAGTGAAATTCATTTGGAACGATCGAAGTATTATTCCTGATCGACCCTCCAAGTTTGAACTCATTTCAACGATATTTAGGGCAGTTATGGTTGTTCCAAGTATTTCACGTTTGCGCATGCGCAGACGAAAGTTACGGTACTTTTCAATGATTTTGGTATGGGATCATCTGCGATCCAACCCGCGTGTATCCTCAAAATTCAGCTCTCTACGACTATTTTTCGCGTTGTTAGAAGCGTTACAAAGAAATGTCAGCACTTCATGTTAGCGCATGCGCAGACAAAATTTACATTACTATTCCAATGAAATTCATTTGGAACGATCAAAGTATTATTCCTGATCGACCCTCCAAGTTTGAATTCATTTCAACGATATTTAGGGCAGTTATAGTTGTTCCAAGTATTTCACGTTTGCGCATGCGCAGACGAAAGTTACGGTACTTTTTCAATGATTTTGGTATGGGACCATCTGTGAACCAACCCGCACCTACCCTCCAAATATCAGCCCATTTCAACTATTATTTCGGGTAGTTATGGCGTTACAAGGAATTACCACAGACAGACACGGAGCCAAAAATGTTCCTCGATGTCTGAAACGCAAAATGGTTGTGGAAATTTTCATTATGGAATACATAAATTTCTTTTTACTCAATCACGAGTCCAAGGCTTCCCAACCTTCGGTAGTGAGGAAGTAAAATATAATACGTGAAATTGTTAAGGGTTTCACTTCGTTAGTTATTAGATTTTTCGGGCTTAGCCAATAGAATCTGGAAATTTATTCCGTTGAAGTCCTTAAAATTGCGGTGATCGTACGATCGAAAATTGAAAATCGCTCGTCCTAACTGGTGGTTCCCACCCTGCTCCTTACCTCATTTTGAAAGGTGCAACTTGTAAAGGCACAACCTTTGGAGTCGTTTACGAACGAATTTCCCACGCATTTACAGATTCGTCAACCTTCGCCTCGTCTTTTACGAGCGGTTAATCTCGCTCAATAGCCGCCTAATAAACCCGCTAGAAAGCTTTTGGCATTGCAGGGGAGAGCGCACGCCCGCATCCTGCGATCCCTCGGATCCTGCCGGGTCACGCACTTGTCGAAGATGTTCTGTGCCGCCTGAAAACTACCGGGAAATTACACATCTCGTCCCAGTTTTTACGTCTGTGCTACTTGTCGGACATTCAGCTAGTTTATGTTTTCTTAATCAGTCAGAACAACTTATCCACGGGATGTTTCTATTCATCAAATCCACAAATTCGACTCACCACGCCCCGATATAGCTGCATTCTTCTGGTTTTCCTACTGTGTTGGAATACGCCGTTCAGATACAAAGATTAAAGTCGTTGAGGGTTCTTCATGATTAGTAATAATATTCAATCTCACCACTTCATTTTATTAATTATTATAGGTAGGTCGACTGCACAAGTAAAGCAGTCCAGCTGCTTCAAGAAGTTGCCCTATAAATGCAAGCCTAGTGTCAGTCGCAGAACGCTCGAGGGAAAACTCGACTGGCCATAATTACTTGAAATGATAATCAAATTTTATAAGATTATAGGTTTTATTCTATAATTGGGGCTCTCCAGCGATGGCACTCTGCAAGTGAGATGAGTTAATCACTTCTTTACTTTTCTAGTGGTTAGCAATACTGATGAATTTTATGTGCCTCATATAATTAATAAACATAAATGTGGTGGTTTGCTAAGAGAGAGGTGAAGATGAGTTGAGGTATGGTGAATGAAAATGATATGGAGATAAAGGTATAGGACTTAATGCCTCTGGTTAACACCTTTAACCGAAGTCAGGGAGGTTTCCACCACTTGAGACGCTAGGAGGATATGCCCAGTGGTTGCCACTCGTGGGTAGTTTTACCTATCCCGTTCCACCATTCTGGGATATTTTAGATATAAGGTAAGGATGTGTGAGAGGAGAGAGAGAGAAGTCTTCGACTTGGTTTGAGCGTACAATGAGGTAACAGGCGAGAAAGGCGAGTTTTTATAGGGCCTTGCCCACTCTCCTCCCGTCCATCAACGTCAGTTGAGGGATGGTGGGAGATCCCTTCAGGGCTACCTGAGCCAAGTCACGTAAGCCACCTCATTCTTCCGTTTATTTGTGAGATCTTGATATTAGAGAGTTGTGGCAACCATATTCCGAAAAACGCAACTGTAAAACGTAACTCTGTTCTAGGGTGACAAACTCGGATGCTAACTATCCAACGTAAGTTCCATGAGAAAGATACGTATTCACGTAACTCCGGACATATGTTGAAGTGACGTTAAAGTAATAACTTGTCAATAATATATAATTTGCCTGTCAAGTTAACCTCTTTATTCTCATACTAGCTTGCAACATAATTATTCAGTAATAGTAATTATTCCATTTTGATGGTTTTCTATGAGTTATGAACAATTTATAGAAGAGCAATCGTGCCCTTTTACTGTACAACCACACGCACGGCACGGTGAGACCTTGGGTTCTTTGTATATTTTATATACCCACAACAATTGCGAATTATAAGGCACTCACTTACCGTGCTCATGGCTTTCGGATGGCAATGCTAAGATGAATAGGTACACAACGCACCACATGAAGTTCAAGCTTCCAAATATACCTAAAAAGAACGGAAAATAAAGAGAATGCAAACGGCGGAAAACCTTCCCGAGGTCGGCTCCTCTCGTCTTTCTACAAAATTCAGGGTGACGCGATAGCGTAGCCATGGAGATCGAATTTGGTTATCCGCGAAGAAGTTTACTTACGAGCTACATAGAGCGTAGCTTTGAGATGCGCGACACGCATCTTTCCAATAGCTACGTGGAGTTGGACAACGCAAGTCTTGAAAACCTAAAACTTACGTCTCGAACGTAACACTTGCGTTTACGTTCTCTCTCCCGATCGTCAATTTTTGATTGCGACAACTCTCTAATGTACATGAAGTGATGTTCTGGGAGGATATCACGACAATAAATAAAAATAATAAACTATTATAAAGCAGAAATAAACATAATGTAGGTAACACCTGGGGAGGCCCAGGTTCTGTAAGGAAGGACTGGTACTGACTGGTGGCGATTGTCGCACATTTTTGCGTGGTACGTGATAGCGATTGTCACTGGTGGCCATTGGGATGTATTCGAAGAAGAAGGCGGGATCAACTGCAGTAGGCTAAGGTGGGGTACAAGTGTGCAGTGCAAGGGAAGATGCGGAATTAAATCCGTTTTCACTCCGCAACCGAATGGTCAATTTTGAATCTGTAAATGTTTTTGGTTTATTATTTTCAATAATGAAACTTTGGAATCAAGCATGAAAAAAATGTACCCCCCCCCCCCCCTCCCCTTCAAAATTTGATGGTTTACGTTTCAAGGTATGTAGAATCCGAAAATTCAATAAAAAACGCTATAAATTATTACACAACGGTTTTACCGCCCCTTCTACGTAGATCACTGTTTTCTGTGGTCACATCCCTCGAGCTCCCCCCAGGAAAGCCTCAAATCGAGTATTGGAGCCGGCCCCAGAATTAAAGTTTCCTACGTATGCGTGGAATTCAATAATCCAATCATTAATTATTTGTAGTTATTCATGAAGCATTTATAAGGCAAATAATAAACCGTTGTGTAATAATTTACCTGTATAGGTGCCCTTTCTACGTTGACAGTATAATGAACCGTTGTTTAATAATTTGCCCATTAATAATACTTCAGTTGCAAAAGTACCTATCAAAATCCGGCCCCTTGTACGTAGATGGTATTTAGCTTCTTTTAGTCAATAAAAGGGCGGTATCGTATGGAAAAATTATTTTTGTCGCTATCCGGCGTTTCATTTAAGTTGCGATTCGGCATTTTATTTGTGTTCATTAGAAACGAACAATATTTATGTTTTCAGTCGTTAGCCAGATGTCATATATTTTTTGTACGAACAAGTTATTGTAAGAACTGTTAAGACTATCGACATCACGTATCGACCCTGACGTGATCGGAATGATGGTTCATGGAGATGATGTTTGAGAAAACCAACTGCACGACCACATTCAAATCGCCACGGAACAACCAAAACGGAAGGTAAGAGAGTGATTACAACAACAGCAACAATAATAACAACAACAAACGTGAAATACTTTAAACGCCCGTAACTACTTTAAATATCGTTGAAATGAGCTCAGATTTGGAGGGTCGATCAAGAATAAGTCTTTGATAGTTACATAAGAATTTCATTCGCCTGCGCATGCACGAACATGAAATGTTGCCCGTTTTCTTGTAACGCTTCTAACTACGCGAAAAATAGTCATAGAGAGCTGACATTTTGAGGGTACACGTAGGTAGATGGTCCCGTATCAAAACGAACCTGTACTGCCTACTCGAATTGGCAGAATTATTCTTGATCGACCCTGCAAATCTTAGCTCATTTCAACGATATTTAAAGTAGTTACGGGCGTTTCAAATATTTCACTTCTACGTATGCTCAGACGAAATGATTTCCATGATTTTGAAACGGAGCCATTTGCGATCCAATCCGTGTGTACCCTCAAAATTTCAGCTCTGCACGACTGTGTTTCGTGTAGTTAGAAACGTTACAAGGAAACCTTTTTTCCATGCCCGAACGAAAGAAGCAATATCAAACCTTATTTTTCCATCAACAGTAATAACATTTCGTTGCCGTTTGACTTCTAATTCGAAGTTGTAGTTTGCAGTTAATTTTATATACTTATTATATTTCTCTAACAGAGATTGATGATGGTGCTAATAACGACTGAAAGTGACAGACGTGTCTGTCACTAACACCTGGTCTTGTCGAATCACCTCTTTCCATATAAGAGGTCTCACTTATATCAATATCATGTCAATAAATAACATTCCGTTTTTATTTTGGTGTACTTCAGTTCTTACTTTCTTCCCGCTTGTTGCTCATTGGTACGCGGTCTGGCAATCTCGGTGCATGACTGTTGGCCTCCCATTATTATTGACCAAAAGATTAGATACATGTAGATTTCTAGGGTTGTTTCGTACCATGAAACAACAGGATTGCTCAAACCAGTTTAATTTATACCCTACCGTGCAAGCGCGAGTACCAACGTAGTCTGTGGTATATTTACCGTGATATTCAAACTCCATGTTTTTGTTACCTAGTTTTTCAGTGTTTCTTGTAGTGTCCTTCCCGTTACCGGTGCTCATAAATTTTGAAGAAGGTGAGGGGAGTACTGGACACGGTGATTCAGTCCCTTAGACCACTGCTGTTGCTGCTCCGGAAAGACGAACCAGAACTGTTTTTGGCCTTCGTTGATTATACCAAATCGACCTACATGTAAGGTAAGATTCAGTTTAATAATGCATAACTATCAAATCAAGTATTCCATCACAGAACCAATGGGTATCCGCCAGACCGCATACTACAGCAGAAACCATCCGCCAGACCTCATAATTATAGTAGCACCTAATATTTTGCCCCCTTAGTGTCTGGAGCCAAGTATCCGAAAGGTAAGACGCAAAGTGCAGGAGTAGAGTGAGTTCTCGTCTTACAGACACTTTGAAGTTGAGCAATGAAGACAACAAAAACAAAAATAGTAACCAACAGCAACAAAAAATCAACTGAAATTTTTAAACAATGACAGAAGACGAATTCAACTACAGACATTTTTAAAATTGCGATCCAGCATTTTATTTGTGTTCATTAGAAACAAAAATATATAATTTCAGTGTGTCGCGGTACCCCTCTATTCCACCTTAATGTAAATATGTTAAGATTTAACCAGTAAACATTAAGGAGAAAGACGAGCTGTGCGAAGCCTCCGTGGAAGCCTGGGAAGGGTCCCCCTCCATCAACTCCCAATGGTCTTTGGTAGACGGGGGGGGGGGGAGGCACATTTATAGGGCGCCCCGCTCGCCCAGCTCTTCATTCTACCGATCCGACTCCTACCTGCTACTTCTCTCTCTCTTACCTTGCGCCTCCTCTCTCAAACCTCTCCCTCGCATATTCATTGTGGTGAAAACCTGGGATATGCTTCCCGAGAAGATCCTGCACTCATTGTGATGAAAACCTGGTGTCCTGGCACATCCACTCTTGCTGTGGTGAAAACCGTGGGGTGGTAGCTTTCCTCTAACACTCGCAATGGTGAAAACCGTGGCGTGGCAGCAATCCTTAAAAGACTACTAAGGGGCACATCTTCCTCTCTCCTGTGACCTACCAAACCAACCCTACCTTGTGCTCACGACACAGTCGTTTGCCAGATTTCATTGAAGTCATATATTTGTACAAATGAGTTATCGTACGAACTGTTAGGTAAGACAATCAACATCACCTAATAAATAAGCAGAAAAATACTAGAAATTCACCCACGACTGTTTATCATTTCCCTTTAGGTGAGGCTATACTTACCCCTTTAAATGCCTATAAATCTCCAGAACCTTCTTATTAATGATTTATGAAATATTGAGGGTAGTTGCAGGTTGGTTCCCACTTGGTCCCACATAAAATTCATCGAAATCTGACCAACAGTTCGTTTGTGCGTGTGGATCTTTTGATTTTTGTTTGTGCATGTGCATGTGTTGATTTGCTTGAAAACTTTAAAAGGTACACAATTTTCGTATTTGTGTCTGAGCAGCCTTGAGGCTGATGGTCATAAGACATCAGTACACAACTGAACTCGTGGTGAGAACATCTTTACCAACTGTTTTAAGAAAGTTATGAACCATAAAGGCACGCTGGTACTGGAGAGACTCCTAGTTTCTAATAGTGTAAGCACACTCGTATATTAGTTCTTTTAATAATGATTATATAGGTAATGGGTAATTTCACCGGTTTTATATTATTTCCTCAAGTAAAAGATCTCGGCGAATGCTTTCCGAAAAGGTGGTATATGAGGGGTATCAGATGATGGAAAGTGGGCGATAAACCAGTGGAAATAAAGAGAAATGACGTCATAGGAAAAGGCCCCTACCACCGCGTCCGCCTGGAGGGGACCCTCAGCGCCATCCACTTATGACGTCATTTCGTTTCCTTTCTATACGTTTTTTGCCCAAGCTATACGGAGTTTTGAGATGAAAATTGGCAGTGGAGGGTTTTCAAGAGTGCTAAATCCGATTCTGAGATCAAAAATTAAAAAAATTTTACCCACGAAAATTGCCCATTATTATAGTGATAAATAATGGAGGAATTATAGACGTGGGTCGGAATTTGCTGCTTTTGACTTTAGAATCGAATTCAGCACACTCGAAAACCCCTGCACCTCAAATTTCAGCTCCGAAATCCGAGAAGTTCGGCGGGAATAAGCTAAAGAAGCGTGAACGTCTTCTGGTATGTACCTATCTATCTCTCACTTGGTTCCCACGTGCGGGAATGAGAGAGCAATACGTACCAAATGACGTCTCACGCTTTTTCCTTTCCGTTTTTCACCAACTTCCGGTGATTTCTGACCCGTCATACAGCACCTTTTTGAAAAGCTCTCCGGTAGACCTACAATTTGAAATAATAAAATGCACGTCGATTCCTCACTGTTCCAGTTGCAGTGGCTCTCAAGAATCTAACTGTCTGCTATTTAGTTCGACGTTCCTGTCGGCGAAGGTTCACGTCTGAGTCTGAGCACTCCTTTCTTCTATTCAAAAACCCAGACGGAATTTCTCCCTCGTGATCATTGTGATAATCAAGAAAATGACGATTCCATTGTTAGGAGGGTCGTAAATGGACTAGAGTGGCCCACCGAACGAAGATGAAGTACGATCATCAATGCAAGCAAATGGAACACAACTGTCAGAGCCGTCCACGATTGTTCGGGTCATGAATCATGATGCGTTAACGATCGGACTCGAGACAGTCAGCGTCAGCAGAGTTCGGACTCGGTTGCCGACCCGTTCGATTTTTTTGAGATGATGATGATGCCCCAAGTGATTTCGCTTCCAAGCGCTTAGTTGAGTGTTGAAAGAATTAGGGTTAATAAGTGAACAGCCAGAGAAATCCGCCTAGGCTTAAATCAGAAGAGGTGCTCCATCATGAATATTCTTCCGTGGCTGGAAAAACGAAGACTGGTGAACTGCGGATACCTACTGGGTGGGAAATGATGGTTTTGATGACAAAATACAGAATGGGCGTACTGTGGTTTTGACACATTTCAAGGGTAAGAGTGTAAGTAAATTGACTCCAAAAATACAGGGGTTTGAGAACCGGTTTTCTAACTAGGATGACTGTGGTCCTATGAACTATCATTAACTTCGGTAAATTTTGACTTATATCTCGGGAAAAGCCCACCAAATACCTTCAGGTCCTATTCTACCTAGGTACGAGAGACGACCATCGGGAAGAGAAAGGAGCATCCGTTAGGGCTCACCCCCACTCCTATTCTTGAGAGGGTTGGACTGGCGACTTTCCGAGTTTTTCAGTGTAGTTTGAAAGGTCTTATCGACAAGTAAGTAGGTACTGTTTACCAAAACATAACTTTATTTCGTTCATTTCGCGTTTTACCGTTTCAATCGAAACCACTTACCTACATCCTGACAATATCCGCATCACAGATCGAAATCGGAAGTCGGATAGTTGAATTAAGCTAGGTTCACATGGAGACGCAATTCCGGACGGCAGTCCGGCACGGCTATGCGTTCTGCAATTCTATTGGCCAACGCAAAATGGATTATTGCAACGCAGTGCCTTGGATACTATATCAAAATCTCCAGATATTTTCCGCTGTCGGATCCGTTGCCGTATCTGCGCAGAGGTTACTGCGCACACCTCTCTTGTTTGGTTGTTCAGCCATATTGAAATTCGACATATTATTTATGTGGTTGATTTTGCGGTTTCGAGTTCGATAAATTGTTTGTTTTTTGCGATTGCGTTTTGTTATGATTCCGCTGCCATGTGAACGCCTCTGCGGCAAAAATTCCGGCAAGTGCGTTTCCATGCCGGATTGCCATCCGGAATTGCGTCTCCATGTGAACCTAGCTTTAGTGCTCACAACGAGAAGTCGCGAAAGTAAGTGCGTTTGTTCTTTGTGTTTACTCCGCGCGTTCGCGGTTTGAAATCTGCCGTTTTCTTTAGCTACACAATTGGTGCCGACACTTCTCAAGAAATGGCACATGAAGGTGAGGAAATCCACGAACGCGAAGTAGACGCAGAAAACTTGGAAGAAAACCAAGGAAGTTCGGGTATGAGATCCGAGGATACAGTTACTCAGAAATTTGTTGGCAAATTAGACAAGCAAATTAATCATGTCCAACCGCCAACCTAATCGGTCCGCATTGGCCATGGCTTTGGCCGACAGCAGGAGAATGTCTAGCGGAAATCATCGACGAGAATCTCACTTGGCAAAGGTTTCAGGAATTATTCACGAATAAATATTGCCAAGTGCATAGGCAGTCGCAGCCCTTTACTCCCAAAAAAATGGTGAAATTTTGAAACACACACCGGAAATATTAGTAAAAAAAAAACCACAGTCATGCAGCATGGCTATAAGAGCGAATTTTCGAAGTTTTCGGCATCTTCCTCCTCCGCCTAAAATTTTCTGAAAATTAATTTTCGGTCAATGTTTTCCCAACTTGATACCATACAAAATTAAAACAGGAGTAGTTTTACGCAAAGTAAAATTTGGGGTGGAAGGAGGGGGAGGGGGAAATCAAAAATGTTTTGAATACCAGAAGAGTAGGTATTGGGTACCTACGTAACAAATTTTTTGTTCCATTTTTTGCCGAGTAACACCTCGGTTTGTAGATTTTCCAACGCTGAACACGATGGTGAAGTCAGAATTGCGATATCCCATTCCGTTATCAGATTAGAGCAGACGAACCAGGAAGAACATCTCAAGAAATAACCACGTTCCTTCATCTTCAAAGTGCTCCAGTTTGAGAATGGAATGAGATATCGCAATTCTGATTTCACCATCGTGTTCAGCGTACAAAAACCTTTAAAATGAGGTGTCACTTGTCAGACTTTTTCATTTTGGGAATTTATGGGTAATTTTCCCCCCCTAAAACTCCCCAAAACTCCCCCTTAGGGTGACCCGATTCTGCCCATCTTCGAACTTAGCCTGTCGATTGCCAAGACAGATTTTTCGTGCAAATTTGAACTTTTTATCTCAATTCTTTCGAGAGTTATCGTCTGGAATGACACATACATATATAAATATATAAATATATAAATATATATATAAATATATAAATATATAAATATATATATATATACATATAATTTTTGGTGTCTTTCGGCAGGGAATTCAGGATGGTCTGAAACGGATTTTGGTATAAAAATCTTTCGGAAATTCGAGTTTTAAAAATTTTGGACCGAGAACAATAGCTTCCTTTTCTTCGAAAATTCGCTAAAATGTGTGGAGCTTTCAGAGGAAAAGATGACAACGAGTGCGGTTTCTTGCTAGCGGCAGCACTCGCGGCCATATCTGATCGGGACCTACATAAGTGGGCATACACTCACGAGACCATCATCGAGGTTAATCTCATGAATGTAGCCAAAGCAACGAGGCCTCATAATCCCCCGTTCCAACCGACGGGACAACATCAAGTACTTCAGCTTTGGCATCTACCGGCTGGTGAAGTCACGCTAACGTTATGTTAACCTCTCTTTCATCCATTTTACGCCGTGGTGAATACAAATCTATGTCCACACATGGCGTCAAGTCTGTAATGACACAGGAAGAAGCGATGAAGCAGCTGTGAATACGAAGCTCGACATTTATTTTCCAAGGAAAACAGAAGAAGGTAGGTAGCGTTATACAGATGTAAGGTTATATTACGTTTTTTTCATCTCACCACGACAAAAGCTGACACCGTGAGATCCCAGTATTTTTTGTCCTCAAGTGCGCATGCGCAGCACTGCTTTCATTTCTTTCGTTTCGGCGTGAGGGTGCTGCAAAAACTATCTATCTAGCTTTGTTCCAGTGCCGTGAATAGAACATGTGTACTAGTTCAGTGTGAGAACCGAAGTGGTGGGGATGAGTCCATGAATTTTTCGGTTTATGATCTGAACCGCTGGAGCGTCTGAACTAGAAACCTTCCTAATGAACGACTGCAACAAAATACAAGCAACAATAAATTTTTTTTTGCATGAGAAGACCAGATACGGGAAACTTTTGGGGATGTTATACGCATCAGTGAGGTTATCTTCGAGTTTTCAGTTCACAACCCTGCTCTCCGTTTGAAGCAAGAAGTTCATTTACCAGCTCAAGAACTCGGGGCGGGTAAAACAGCACGTGAACTTAACCTCGCTGGAACGCTCCACAGACCGCCAAGGCCTGCGCAGATCGATTACGCCGATTTAGTTCATGAACTCAAGTGCGCTGGAACGAACCTCCTATCAGTCCAACCCTATCAAGAATAGGAGTGGGGGTGAGCCCTATCGGTTGCTCGTTTCTCTTCTCGATGGTCGTCTCCCTTAGGTAGAATAGGGCCTGAAGGTACTTCGGTGGGCTTTTCCCGAAATATAATATGGTATTGAGGGAACTATAATAAACACCATAATACAGGCGTTTTGGGGTTGTATCTGATGACTTCCAGCTCCTCAGTAAGGTGGTGTTCGAACCAACCATAATGGGTTCGCTTACACATTCATGGTCCTTCATATATTTTCGTAAAAGGATGATTAAAAACCAGAAACTCTTTAATAAATCATCAAAAAAATGTATTACCCTCTAGTCCAGTAATCTGCTACTTGTACGCACTATTAACTAATGACCGAAATAATTTAAGATCGCTGGTGTGTTCGTTCAATGGCTTCCAAACGTTTCCCCTGTACGAGCTATCTACCATCATCAGTCGTATTGTTTGTCCACATCTTGGGTCGAAGTCCTACACGTAATCGAATTCGTTCAGTAGGCGAGTACGTTGTTCATGATCCATGTCTTCTGGGTGTCATTAGAGAGTTTTTCCTTACTACGGTGTCGGGACACCGTGGTAAGGAATCTAGGGGAATGCATCATGGATGCTAACTTTTTCAGGATGTCACGTGGTCTTAGTACGGTGTCCGTCGATAAAACGCACGGTGTCTTATCATAACCTGACTCCCAATTGTTTTGAAGCATGATGGCGGATTCTACTCCAGTGTTCCGTTGTGTTGAGTGATCATCCGTAGTGATGTTTTTAAGGATTCAAAAGATTTGTAGGTAAGTAAAATTCACTCATGTGTTTTGATTAGTTGGAAATCGTGAAAGAGTGAGTTGTGAATTAAAATTTGCTTTGGTATCTTGTTGTTTTGATAGTTTCAACTGACGTCTTGCTGCTTCAATTAGAAACGTAGCTTAAGTTTCGAGAGGAAAACAATTCGAAATTTTTGTGTAAACAAAAAATTAAAAAAATGACCAAAAATTAACCAATCACCAAAAATTACCAAAAATTACGAAAAATTGTTATAAAATGGCGAGGACAAAAATGTACCCTCCTCTCTGCCGAAAAAATGCAAAAAATTACATACAAATACCAAAAAAATAGTCCAAAAATTATGAGAAATTACAAAAAATGTCAATAATCACAAACAATTTCAAAAAAATTATAAAAAATTGACAAGTTATAAAAAAATTACGAAAATTAATTAAAAATTACCGAAAATGTACAAAAAAACGCGAGTTGTTTCCCCCTTGTTAAATGTGCAGAAAAAAAAAAATGTCTTGACAATTGAAAGGTTCAGTTCGTGGAGGGAAAAACGGAGAAAAGCGTTTTATATTTATTTTCCCTTGATTACCCATATTTGAACACGCCTAAAAATACGATTTTTTCACGCAAAATAACGTCGTCGCCGTCAATCAAATTGTTGGAATACAGATCGATAAAACCGTTCAATTCGTCTTCCATAGTAAAGTAATAAATAAATAATGATAAATAATAAATAAAGTAATAAGTAATAAATAATAAACAAATAAAAACTACTGCTAAAAAGCTAGGTCGATTGATATGTTGTCTTGATGAAGAAAAAATAGGATTGAGTCAGCTTTAACCAGCTGTTATCAGTGAAACTTCCAGGGATTACACGGAGAAAAGTTGTTCGTACGGCCGTACGAGAAGGGGTTCGTACGGCCCGGGTGAAGCTCTGCTGCCACGGTGAAGCAGAGCTTCGTACGTCCCGTGTTAGCTAGTTCATGCGTTCTCCGCCTGGTTCGCGGTAATCGCACGGTGTTAGGACACCGTGCTAAGGCCGACCGTGGTAAGGAAAAACTCTCTATTCTGATGAATAAACACAGTGTAAAGAAAACGTACCGTAACAATTAGCAGCGTTTCTATAACTTATATCCATTATTCCACTCACGTTGGCATTTCAGATCTGTCCAGCAGTCCTTTTACCAGGCGCATAACTATAACGGCATAATATGTACATAACTAGTATGTAGGTAATGAGCTGAAACTTGAAGGTAGCGGCGGATTGGGCTCAATATAACAAATTCGACCAAAATCGGGACAGTAACTTTTTCCTGCTCTTAATATTACAGGCGCAAATGTATGATCCTTGCCAAACGCCTAACATACCTACAATGGATGTACATCTCTCGATGATCCCCTATTCATTTCGTCAATACTAATATTTATTTGTTCAAAGAATATGGTAGATAATTTCTCCGAACAGACTAATCGATCGAGGAGTCTAAGAACCAGTGATTTTCTTCCCCCCCTCCCACTTCTCAACTTGAGAATATCTGTTTTAGGAGGCCATCCCAACGAGGAATGGAAGTTGGTAGGAATTTGCTGCTTTTGACCTTAGAATCGAATTCAGCAAACGCGAAAACCCCTTAAGTGTAATGACATACTACGCGATAAAACGCAAAAACGCAAAACGCAGCGTTATCCGCAAAGTCGCCAACAGCGTTCTCATACGGGACCTGACATAATCGGCTGGAAAACGCGCGCGTTTATTTTCAACCGCGCGCGGTAGATTTTCTGTCGCGCCCTGTCGGCGGATCGGCGATTTCCGAAAACTCGGAGCGGAGCGATTTGGAGGGGAGAACACAAAGAAGGGCATGGGTAGTGTCAAATTAGTCGCACTTGGGACGCGGTACAAACATCATGGCTGAGAAAATTATAGCTCTTGTTGAGAAACAAAAAGCTCTTTGGGACAAGGGGAGTGATTTATATGTATAAAGAAAAATTTGAAAAGGAGCTAAGGAGGTTTGGTTAGCTGTCGCAAGAGGAGTGCACCAGGATTGGGAGGGAATGCCATTTTGAAGGTGGTGTCTTCTTTCGTGATGATAGGACGTATGACTTCAAGCAGATGGTCAAATGATGCCGTTGACATTCTGTAGTACGTATAAAATTTATCATTGTACTGTCTAATGTCTGCATAAAAAGCCGGAAATGGATCGGGGCCATCATGGTATGGGTGCACAGAAAACCTGCGTGTACGACGCGGCTGCAATAAGCCTTCAGCTTCTGCAGCGCAAACAACTGCGACATTGATAAAGTTAGCCCTTCTAGCACTCTCCATGGCTGAGGACGAACTGTGGTGCAAACGCAAAAAAGGTGGATTTAAACCAAAACGCGCCCCTCTTTTCCGCCTGCGGTTTGACATAGTATGACATCTCGCTCGGGAATGCGATTTCCGAGCCGCGTTTTCTTGTTGCGGATTCCGCTCCGCGTTTCCGCCTAGTATGTCATTAGCCTAACTAAATTTTCAGCTCCGAAATCCGATTAGTTCGGAGGGAATAAGCTAAAGAACGTGGCGTCTTCTGGTATGTGTCTATCTCTCACATGGTTCCCACGTGCGGGAATGAGAAGGCAATACATACCAGATGACGTCGCAAGTTTTTTCCTTCCCTTTTTCACCCACTTCCGGTGATTTTCGACCATCGTACAGCACCTTTTTGAAAAGCTCTCCCGTTAGGCCTACAATATCAAAGAATATTATTTATTTAAAAAAAAAAATTATAAGAGCGAATTTTCAAAGAAATATTCGTTCTATTGTGTAAAAAGTTGATATAGCGAGAAACCGCTTTAGCACTTATAGAAATTTATTTTTTTTAAATTATATCATTTTTTCGTGTTGTTAGCAATCTTTATCAATTTTTGACCCTTACAAAGTCCACCCACCCAAGTTGACCCACTCTTTTATGAGGAAAATATTTTTAAGGTCGAAATAATCCCTATTTCTGTCGTGAATAACTACTATCCCACACAACATCAGGTGAACTAATATTGATTTTAGCCCTTACCAATTGCTGACCCCAAAAATCCAAATTCAACCCATATTCTGTGTGAGAAACGGCTGAAATGGTGTTTTTCAGTCTTTACTCACCCCTCCACACCACTCAGTAATTTTATTTGAATTGGCCGTTTTTACCGATTTTTGACTCCTAAAAACTCATATTTGACCCCTTGGAATTTTTGAAAAATGCTCATCTTCGAAGTCACCATTTTGTTTGGCAATGCGAACGTTCTGGCGAAATTTGACATTTTAATCATGTACCCTAGGTCAGATATCGTTTGAAGTGACAAATAAATAAATATATGAATACATATACATGTATGTATAATACATATTTATGTACATTTTTGTTAAAATCTAGGGATGAATACAGGATGCTCTGAAAACGGATTTTACTGTAAAAATTTTCAAAAATTCGTTCTGAAAATTGTCGACCCATTGCAATAGATTTTCTTTGAAAATTCGCTAAAAATGGACGTCAATTCCTCATTGAGTAATCCTTCGTGAAACTACATCTATCAAATTTATTACAAAAATATGGATGCAATACAGCACATTCCGCCCGGAAACACAGTATCTACGTGTCTTTTTATTTTTGGATTCTCCCGTTATCTTCTTTTTCTTTTCATTTTTCTTTTTCCTCCTTATTACTCCCACTTGTATTTTTTCTACACTTGTCTAATCCCCTCCCTTCGTATTTCTTCTACTTCTCTTTCTTTCTCTGATCATTCCACGCAGTTCTCACGTCTCTTCATTGTATTACAACTACATTCTTTCAATGACATTCATCATATTAAAATTACATTCATAAATATAATTATATTATTTACTAGTTAGATGTAGGTACTGGGTTTGATTTGATATACCGAGAATTGATTATTACTCTTGTTTTCTATTTTTTTCTTCTTATTTCATTACCTACTTTAGGATTGTTTCCTGTGAACTGGTTATTTTCTTATTTACGCTCACTTGTGCGCGAGGTGGGATTTATTTCCTATGCACAAATATATCGATTATTATTATTATTATCGTAGGTTCCATGGATGATTTTTTTTGAGCATGTAATTATTCTTCCAAATTATTAAAACCATACATCAACCGTCACTCATCAACTCATTATTATATTGATAAGGGACATTGAATGAGTCCTCCCATTAGCCTGTTAACGAACGACGAAAGATTTGACAAATGGGGGTCTTGACAGAAGAAGGCCTTTATCTAATTCGTCTGTCAAGATACCTACGTTACAAACGACGTCTGGGGTTCGATTTGAAGAGGGATTCGGTGCGGAATCTCTCCACGATGGCATTCACTCGCTTCTTCACAAAGTAATCTTATTTTTGTGAGAAAAGAAGAAGTACAATGGGGGTATGCGCATGGGTCACGAAAGCGGTTTATTTTATTTTTTAATGAAACCGGATTCCATTATGTGAACTTTGACACCAACCGCACTGTCCTGCGATTAGTAGTTATTTTTCTATGATTTTCGAATTTTCCGGAGGTTCCTTCGTCACAGGGATGCAGTGACGTAGGAACCTCGGGAATCTTTGAAAAATCGTAGAAAAAGAACTACTTATCTTAGGAAAGTGCCGTTTGTGTCGAAATTTTCAAGATGAAATGTACTTTCATTTTTTTTTTTAAACCGTGCGCAGACCCCATTCGAAGACCAGATAATAGAGAGTTTTTCCTTACCACGGTCGGCCTTAGCACGGTGTCCTAACACCGTGCGATTACCGCGAACCAGGCGGAGAACGCATGAACTAGCTAACACGGGACGTACGAAGCTCTGCTTCACCGTGGCAGCAGAGCTTCACCCGGGCCGTACGAGCCCCTTCTCGTACGGCCGTACGAACAACTTTTCTCCGTGGAATCCCTGGAAGTTTCACTGATAACAGCTGGTTAAAGCTGACTCAATCCTATTTTTTCTTCATCAAGACAACATATCAATCGACCTAGCTTTTTAGCAGTAGTATTTATTTGTTTATTATTTATTACTTATTACTTTATTTATTATTTATCATTATTTATTTATTACTTTACTATGGAAGACGAATTGAACGGTTTTATCGATCTGTATTCCAACAATTTGATTGACGGCGACGACGTTATTTTGCGTGAAAAAATCGTATTTTTAGGCGTGTTCAAATATGGGTAATCAAGGGAAAATAAATATAAAACGCTTTTCTCCGTTTTTCCCTCCACGAACTGAACCTTTCAATTGTCAAGACATTTTTTTTTTCTGCACATTTAACAAGGGGGAAACAACTCGCGTTTTTTTGTACATTTTCGGTAATTTTTAATTAATTTTCGTAATTTTTTTATAACTTGTCAATTTTTTATAATTTTTTTGAAATTGTTTGTGATTATTGACATTTTTTGTAATTTCTCATAATTTTTGGACTATTTTTTTGGTATTTGTATGTAATTTTTTGCATTTTTTCGGCAGAGAGGAGGGTACATTTTTGTCCTCGCCATTTTATAACAATTTTTCGTAATTTTTGGTAATTTTTGGTGATTGGTAAATTTTTGGTCATTTTTTTAATTTTTTGTTTACCTACACAAAAATTTCGAATTGTTTTCCTCTCGAAACTTAAGCTACGTTTCTAATTGAAGCAGCAAGACGTCAGTTGAAACTATCAAAACAACAAGATACGAAAGCAAATTTTAATTCACAACTCACTCTTTCACGATTTCCAACTAATCAAAACACATGAGTGAATTTTACTTACCTACAAATCTTTTGAATCCTTAAAAAGATCACTACGGATGATCACTCAACACAACGGAACACTGGAGTAGAATCCGCCATCATGCTTCAAAACAATTGGGCGTCAGGTTATGATAAGACACCGTGCGTTTTATCGACGGACACCGTACTAAGACCACGTGACATCCTGAAAAAGTTAGCATCCATGATGCATTCCCCTAGATTCCTTACCACGGTGTCCCGACACCGTAGTAAGGAAAAACTCTCTAATAAATGCGGACCCTTATCACACCGCTGTCAACGATGATCCACCACCAGAAGTTCATGTAGATACTCCTCTCCAGATTTAGGTGCCTAACAAAAAACAAAGTGACGCGTAGGGAAGGATAATTGATTTGATTTGTAGCAGCTTACTGATTGATATTTGAAAAAGTACCCCGCATTGTGTAGTCGGATTTTTTCATGTTTAGAAGTAGGCGTGAGAGTAGAGTAGAGGCATGGAAGAAGTGAAGCACACAGAGAAGTCATCGACCATAAATATACCCATGATGACGTTCCTCCATGGACTCAAACCGCATAGGTTGTCCGTTGTTGCTGTCGAAACTATGCTTGTTTGCCCCTCCTCACGCTATGAGACTCCAGCATAAGTTCTATAATTAGATCGTCTCCCATGAATTACCTACAGAACATCCCGATGGTTCGTATTCAAGAGGAGAACAGTCGGCTATCTAGTGGAAGTTCATTGGACATATTAGAGATTTTTCACAAAAGTTTGGCTACTAGTTCGATGACGGACGGATCTCCGGGCTAACGATCTAAGGGAAAAAACCGGATGCTAACCTCTTAGATCGTGAAGCGATCTAAGGCCGTGAAAGTTAGGTGTTAGGTCGTTGAACGATCTAAGCTGATTCGATGGGTGACGCTAACGTTAACGTTGAACTGTTCTCATCACTTGAAGATTTCAGTTTTTAGTTTTCAAAGCCGTTTTTAGTTTTCATCTTCGCTAGTACAATTATAGGGTTGTTCATAGAGCCACGTACAATTAATTAAGATTTTCCAGTCTTAAAGGATCACGGAAACATTTCCTATTACTATTTTCAAATGGAAAATAATGTAGGGTTGCCCATAGGCACGAGCCAAATTAGCCAAAAAACTAAAAAGCTAATTGAAGTTATTTGGCAAAAATTAGTGGCTAATAGGTAGATATTATTAGCCAAAAAACTGTAAGGTTGTCCATAGACATAGAGAAATTAGCCAGGTACAATTTATTGACATTTTCCAGTCTTCAAGGATCACAGAAATATTTCCTAATACTGTTTTCAAAAAATATAGATATACTGTACGGTTTTTATACAGCAGAAAAACCGAAAATCGAGAGAAAAAAGACGCACACTATCAGGTAGACGTACACAACACAAACAAATAATCACAAATGCCATGAAAGAAGGCAATCCATGCGATGAGGTTTCCTTGATGGAAGGTTATAGTACTTTAAACGGCCCATACGACCTAGTGCTAGGTCGTTTACGTAGACTGGTGGCATCCAACGTTGACGAGCTAAGTTAGGTCGTTCCCACCCAAACGTGCGCATGCGCAGTCCGCACTTTCCTTCGTACGTAGGCCTTAGCCCGACAACGGGCTAGTAGCCAAACCTTTGCGAAAACTCTATTATGCACAGCCAGTCCAACCGCCTTCAAGTACTAATACTTGAATCACTTTGTTTATTGCTTCCGAGTCTGCGAAGCAGCGGAAGCCTTGTGTTCACTTTCGTGAGCCAAAAAATTTTTGTCTTCAGAAATCAAAATTTCCACTTGCATTTTGCGTTTCAAAGCCTACTGAACAAATTTGGTTCCGTGTCTGTCGGTCTGTGAGTCTGTGAGTCTGTGAGTCTGTGAGTCTGTGAGTCTGTCCGCATTTCCTTGTTACAGCCATAACTTCCACGATTTTGAATTGATTCAGCTCAAATTTTGAGGGATGGTGCGGATAAGGCCCCTTGAGGTCCCATACAAATTTCAACATGATTGATCCAGCGGTACGCCCTGCGCATGCGCTAACGTTAAATTCAACAAACACGCATAACTTTCACAATTTTGATTCAATTTCGCTCAAATTTTCAAGGGTTGTTTGGACAAGGCCTAGTGAGTTCCAGCATGAATTTCAGCATGATCGGACCCTCGGTGCGCTCTGCGCAAGCGCTGGCGTGAAATAGATTCAATTTCCTTGTTACAGCCGTTGTAACCAAAGATTTCACCCAATTTCAATGTAATTCTCAGGGATTAAGAGGGTAGGGCCCATTGAGGTCCCATATAAATTTCAACATGATAGAGCCAGCGGTTCGCCCTGCGCATGCGCTCTGTCTGTCTGTCTGTCCTTCTATGCACGGCCAAACGGGTCGACGGATATCGACCAAATTTGGCACGAATATCCAGTAGGCTCCCAAGTTGTGCAACGTCGCATTTTTAATTCCCTGACCATAGCGGAACTATGGTCGACCATGGTCAACTCCTGAATGGCTTGACGGATATCGACCAAATTTGGCACGAATATCCAGTAGGCTCCCAAGTTGTGCAACGTCGCATTTTTAATTCCCTGACCATAGCGGAACTATGGTCGACCATGGTCAACTCCTGAATGGCTTGACGGATATCGACCAAATTTGGCAAGAATATCCAGTAGGCTCCCAAGTTGTGCAACGTCGCATTTTTAATTCCCTGACCATAGCGGAACTATGGTCGACCATGGTCAACTCCTGAATGGCTTGACGGATATCGACCAAATTTGGCACGAATATCCAGTAGGCTCCCAAGTTGTGCAACGTCGCATTTTTAATTCCCTGACCATAGCGGAACTATGGTCGACCATGGTCAACTTCGTTAATTGAAATGGTAACCCCTATTTTTTATCGCGTATTCGTAATCTACGTGAAATTCTATCTACGATCGACCCTTCGGACTACCCCCGTGGTCGACCATAGCGCATCCATGGGCCCCTCCATGGTCGAATCCCGAATTGCTTAACGGATATCGACCAAATTTGGCACGAATATCCAGTAGGCTCCCAAGTTGTGCAACGTCGCATTTTTAATTCCCTGACCATAGCGGAACTATGGTCGACCATGGTCAACTCCTGAATGGCTTGACGGATATCGACCAAATTTGGCACGAATATCCAGTAGGCTCCCAAGTTGTGCAACGTCGCATTTTTAATTCCCTGACCATAGCGGAACTATGGTCGACCATGGTCAACTCCTGAATGGCTTGACGGATATCGACCAAATTTGGCAAGAATATCCAGTAGGCTCCCAAGTTGTGCAACGTCGCATTTTTAATTCCCTGACCATAGCGGAACTATGGTCGACCATGGTCAACTCCTGAATGGCTTGACGGATATCGACCAAATTTGGCACGAATATCCAGTAGGCTCCCAAGTTGTGCAACGTCGCATTTTTAATTCCCTGACCATAGCGGAACTATGGTCTACCATGGTCAACTTCGTTAATTGAAATGGTAACCCCTATTTTTTATCGCGTATTCGTAATCTACGTGAAATTCTATCTACGATCGACCCTTCGGACTACCCCCGTGGTCGACCATAGCACATCCATGGGCCCCTCCATGGTCGAATCCCGAATTGCTTAACGGATATCGACCAAATTTGGCACGAATATCCAGTAGGCTCCCAAGTTGTGCAACGTCGCATTTTTAATTCCCTGACCATAGCGGAACTATGGTCGACCATGGTCAACTCCTGAATGGCTTGACGGATATCGACCAAATTTGGCACGAATATCCAGTAGGCTCCCAAGTTGTGCAACGTCGCATTTTTAATTCCCTGACCATAGCGGAACTATGGTCGACCATGGTCAACTTCGTTAATTGAAATGGTAACCCCTATTTTTTATCGCGTATTCGTAATCTACGTGAAATTCTATCTACGATCGACCCTTCGGACTACCCCCCCGGTCGACCTTAGCGCATCCATGGCCCCCTCCATGGTCGAATCCCGAATCGCTCAACGGATATCGACCAAATTTGGCACCAATATCCGGTAGCCTCCCAAGTTGAACGTAGGCGTATTTTTAATTCCCTGACCATAGCGGAAATATGGTCGACCATGGTCAACTCCTGAATGGCTTGACGGATTTTGATAAAATTGGGCACAAATACCCGGTAGGGTATGGGATTTTTCCGTCGTTTGTTGGTTCCACGATACTGCGTACAGCGAATCTCGGATAGCGAGCGAAGCGAGCGGTCAGGCTAGTTATGTATAATGGACGTAATGTATTATGGAAGTCATGTTATGTATAATATGTATATTTCATGTAATGTTATGTAATTTTATGTTATGTAATGTTATGTTATGTAATATGTATATTTAACGTTATGTAATGTTATGTAATGTTATGTTATTTTGCTTCCGAGTCTGTTCTATTTTATAATGGGTCACTCTGATTGTGACGAGGAAGCTCGTGTGCCATCACCTTGGCAGTGTATTTTTGCTTTGTTCTCTGTAAATCTTGTACATATCTCTTGTTGGCTGTTTGTTGTTGCATATACCCAGTCATACTTCGTCTTACGTTTCATATTATTATCTTTTATCATACCTTATTATTATATTATTATTTACATAATGTAAACTGGGCTTTATCCGTGTTAAATGAAATAAATAAATGATGATTTGCTCGAGCTCCATAGCAGCCAGTGAGCGAAGGCTTTGTTACGCACCACCGGCCCGGACAGAAACAACAACCAGGGGTACAGTATGATAAGGGATTACCATGATAAAATATCCAGGCAGCACATTTTTCATTTTTTACGATGATATGACAAATGTTATAGGTATCAATTATTTTTTCATAAAAGAAGTACATCTTTCTAATTCAGTAATAGCAACTGCGCATGCGCAAAAGTGAAACCGTTGAACCGACATAACCCACAAGCAAACCATCTTTCTTTAATCCGGACTATTGGACCAGAATAAAGAAAGATGGTTTCTTTGGACCTTTTGGTTGTGGGTTGTGGCGGTTCAATGGTTACACGTTTGCGCAATAGTCATTTCTGCAATCGCCCAGCAGTCTTTAGCGTTCCATATGTTTAGACCATTGGTCAAACCTTGTTTGTCCCTTCTTAATTCCCCCAATGATCCGGATTGCCATGAGGCAGGGTGGGTTGATGCTTATAGAGAAACGTAGAAAACTCATGAACTGTATAACATTTTTATTCTGTTTTCTATTATGTTGTTTTCGAATTTTGCTCTTTTATTCGAAGTTTTTTCCTTCTTTTCATTAGGTAGCTATTTTTTTCTTGTAAATTGGGCATCCGCTCAAAAATAAATAATAGTCAATTGAAAACTCCTTTCGTTCGAACTATCCTAGAAAATATCCAACAAAAGACTAGACACTTACCTGCTACGAACAAGGACAACTAATTCCACCCATAGTAACAGGGCCGAGCCATGTAATCCATGGATTAGGTCCTCTAGACCATATTTATGTTTAAATATGGTGGATGAAGCCAATAATTATTCTCGGACCGTTCACAGTGGAAGGTGGAAAAACGTGGAATAATTAATAGGTCGGTTGTAAAAACACGTAGGTACAACGAATTGCAATGAATCTTGCAGTTTCAGTCCTGAACTCCTAGTAAAACCAACCAGAAGGCTCCGTAGTAGTAGAAAGCACGGAGAAAAAGAAGGGGCTTTGATGTCTGCGTCTCGCATACCATCGTATTCGTATTGAAAACAAGCTATAAATAAACGAGAAAATTTTGGGAAACCTGGGGTTTTGCCGCTGGGTCGGCGAAGGAGTTGATTTGAAAGGAAATCGACAAGATCATTTCTCAGATAGGAGTCGAGGAACTTGATTTATTGGGAGTTTCATATTAGTTGGGCCAGAGACCCACATCACGCCCCCACCTGGTGTTTACCTACACCCTGGAGATCCCAGGAATTTGGTGCGGTTCAAAACCAGGGCTTGACCCTATCAAAAAAACAATATGAATGAAGTTATGTGGAGGGTTTTAGTTTACATTTCATGTACTTCATATCTTCTCTTCCATATTCCTTCGATTGGGCACGTTGACGCTCAAAAATCTGACACCAAGTTGGTATCGGATGGGGTCCACCAGTTCATTCCATAATTTTGGTTTATTGTTTTCAATAATGAACCTTTGGAATAAACCATGAAAGCAAAGTTTTAACCCCCTCAAAATGTCATGGTTTACGTTTCACGGGATGTAGAATACGAACATCGAATAAAAATATTTCCGTCCGTCCACCGTCCGCGGTTTTTCCCTTAGTTCGTATGAAACAAAATTCACGAAATTTGGTAGGATGGGTCCCGCCTGAGCTCTAGTTGTTCCTCGAACCTCGGCGTTACTGTCACTCAACTCTAAGGGACGAAAAATAGGGCTGAAATACTCAGATTATCCCTATCTCGGAAAATTTTATTTTGAGGTGTGGTTCTTCTCGCATTTTTAATAGTTTGATTTTTTCTGAATTTTTGAGACCATCCAGAGCTTTCTGCGATGCTGCAATAAAATTTGCTATACAATTTGCCGTGGACAGCAGGGTTCATGCAGGCATCAAGCTGAGTTTGAGAGCGCACATCACTGGTCTCTCGGCCAGGTGGGCGATGTAGCGCAGTGGATCAACTGACGGACTGTAATGCCAAAGTTCCCGAGATCGAAACCATACTGGGATCAACAATTTCCCATCAGAGCTTCATTATTTGTATTTCTTTTTGCAATTTTAGCTACTGTTTGCCACCGACAGAATTATTTTAGCAACATTTTTAACGCGTGATCCAGGTAGGTACCTAGTAACGAGTACGGGGTTAGGTCTGTGATCTATATATTATAGCTTTTCCAAATGAAAATAAACATTTTCCAAATTGAATGTAACGTTTTCCAAATTAAAGTAATCTTTTTCCAAATAGATTGAAACACTTTACAAATTGAAAGAAACATTTTCCAAATAGATTGAAACATTTTCCAAATAGAAATAAAATTAATCGTACCTATACGTTTGAACTTTGGAAAAATCGCCGAAAAAATA
This sequence comes from Leptopterna dolabrata, assembly GCA_954871275.1. Taxonomy (NCBI): domain Eukaryota; kingdom Metazoa; phylum Arthropoda; class Insecta; order Hemiptera; family Miridae; genus Leptopterna; species Leptopterna dolabrata. Next base: position 47,822,150 of record OX940981.1, read on the forward strand.
TTACAAAACTAGGTGCATGGTCATCATGTGATGATGTTATAAACATAAAGGTCCATAATCAGTGAAGAGGTAGACCTGCAGGTGCCTTTGGCAGGAGGAAAGTGTTCATGACGTAGTTGCTGCAGTCTGAAGATGTGATGGCAGCAACACCTCTTGTGAGGCGGGGAAATGAGTGAGCGTGAGCTGTCATTATATGAATGTTTATTTCTATTTTTAAATTGTTTATTTACGTTTGGAAAATATTTCAATCTATTTGGAAAATGTTTATTTCAATTTGTAAAATGTTTCGATCTATTTGGAAAATGTTTCATTCAATTTGGAAAATGTTTATTTTAACTTGGAAAAGCTATAGAGGGTTATCTATACTGAGAGCTGTGATCTGTAACAGAAGGGTGTTCTATACAAAATAATAAACCACTGTGTAGAAATTTGCAGCGTTTTTGTTGATACATAAAGTCAATAAAAATGAGTGTTCACGAAATCCAGAAGTGGTATGGTGGGAAAACTAGCAACTCAATAGGCAGAATCCGTCGAAAAAGAAAATTACGATGACTGAAAAAGAGAGAGTCAGTGCAGAACCAAAGTACCTAGGTAATTACTTTCGGGTAATATTTTTACACAGTTGAATCCGGAATGTGAGGAACAGATAATGTTTGCAGACTACAGCCTGCAGACCATCCACACGGGCGTGTATACCTACTACCGTGTCAGCAGACTTCTAGTGGTTAGTGGCAAGTTAGTAGTTACCTACTGGTATCGTTGAGGGCCCGTATGGGGTATTGTGAGTAGATGTTCACACACAAGTCTCGGGTTAGTTAGGTGCAGGAAGCCTACAATACAGGATGTCACGGATAAAGAAAAAGTTATCAAGTTATTCGTAAACTCAACAAAGTTTTGATAAAATTGGCAAATCTGTTGCAAGACGAACCAGCCGATGTCCTTGAGAAGGAAGATGCTGCGCTTAAGAAGATGTGGATGAGAAAATACAGGCGATCCAATTTTGGCGCATCAGCTTGTCTGCTGAAGGAGCCTTCAGTTGAAGATGAAAATCAGTAAAGTTCTGTCTGCGCCAGAAAAAAAACCCTTTGGACTAGAACACTGGCCACTAGCCGGTGTGTTCAGACGAGGCTAGTGGGATAAGCTAATAGGAATTAAGGAGAGTGGGTAAGCTTGCGGTTTATTAAATAGCCACTTGTAGACTAGGAGCTAGCCACAAGCCAGTTTAATCAGGGGCGTTGTGTCCATAAGGTCACTTGGGCCACTGCCCCGACACCCAGAAACACTAAGTAAAAAAAAACTCAACCATGTGTTCAGTTGGCATTTGAATTTCCCTCCGTAAACTGTAACTAGTATTTTTCACAAAGTTCAACAGCGACTCAACAGAGTTCTCTGGCTATGGATATTCAGTATGTGGTTCCATCATGTTGGCTCCCTGTAGCTCCACAGACGGAGCATGTTATCAGAATATAGCGACTGTAATCGATGTCGTGCAATCGAAATCGAAACCTAGGCTCCTGAAACTGGCAGGTCTTGGGACATGGGACCTGGTGTCACAATGGGAACTCAGAAAAGTGGCCCGTCCGCGCAAGCTCAGTCGAGTAAAAATGTTGTTTGCCACGCCTACATTGGGCCACTGCCCCAGAATCTGATTTCAACCCCAAAATCGTTCATTTCACAGTCGATTCGATCCCTTTGATTCAATTTGTCATCTCGATACGCGATGCTTCTTCTGATTTGTTTTTCTCTGTCAGTTATCTGTTTTCTGATTTGTTATCACATTGCCAGTTTTCAATTTTTTTGCGTCAAATTTAGCGCGTTTTGCGTTCAGTCCGGTTCTGATGACAGATTTGTATTTGTGGTACCTAGCGTTGGTTTTCAGACCTCACGCACCGCTACTGATTTTAATTAATTTCAAGTAAAGATATAGATTTGTTTCATAACTCATTTTGTAGTAATCCTCTACCGCAAAATAACACATCGTGGTCTGGCAGCCTGCATCTGTCGAAACTGGGTTTGGCGCACCGCGCACGCTCAAAATCGCCCAAAAACTGCAAAAATTAATTGGAAAGATATAGGTATTTTAAGTAGGTACTACTTGAGCTTGGACTCATTTTTCAGTGTTTCCTTTCCTGAACACGAATGGTTTGGTTTGGCAGTCTAAAGCCGTCGGAAACTGGCTGCCATATCACTTTTTATATCACGGAAAATTCTCCCAAAAATCGAAAAATGGGAAAGCTAAAAAAATATCAACTTGATTTTGGTCTCATATTTTGGAATTTCTCTTCGTTAACACGAATTTGTTCGGTCTGGCAGTCGAAAGCCGTCGGAATCTGAGTCAGTCTGGCATCTGAGTTATTTCCAGCCTTCATACCGTTGGAGTTCAATAATAATTGGAACAACAATCGTTCAAAAACTCGCACTCCGATAAATCGACAACCCCAGGACCATCGGCCAGTAGGTAATTCCTTGGGCTTATTTCGGTAAATTTTCCCTTTGAGTAAAAAAAAGAAAGACTTGAATGATCTTTGGGATAAGAATATAATGACTAAATTCATTTAATAAAAAATGATGTAGGTACTATCTTGCTAAAGAATTTTGTTAATATACCGTTCACAATCTTGAAACTCTTTTTTGAATCATCATTGTCCGTTCTTCGTTTATTTCAAATGGTTCAGTCCTTAATTTCCTAATTTTTCATTATAATATGTGTTCATTTTTGGTGACAACAATTTTAAGACCCCCTAGGACCGCCATCTGTTCTGTGTAAAACCTGTATTGTTCCTTTCCATAGAACGATTAATAAACATAAATAAATCATAAATATCATAAAAGTCCTATTTACTTGTTACTTTTGAAAAGGATTGTGATATTACCCAAGTGCCTTCGTTTACTCTGATGAATATATTTATTCTTTTTACGTCATAAATAACAAAAAGTGGTTTTTACCCTTTAATTTTTACTCGTTTCGTACCTAATAGGTATTAGTCAGTGGTTTTCTGTCCCAACTTTTAAAACAGTACTTATAAATGGCTAGGATATCCTTCAGCAATACAGAATTATCTATATAAATAATCATAAATGGCGACATATCTCAAAATAATCCTTAGCCAATAGAGAAACCATTTCGTAAAATAATATCATTTTGGTTTATTATTTTCAATAATGAACCATTGGAATCGAGCATGAAAAAAAAATTCTAACCCCCCTCAAAATTTGATGGTTTACGTTTCAAGGTATTTTCGTTAGTTTAGCAATTTTTACCGATTTTGACCCTTATAAAGTCAAATTTGACCCACTCTTTTTTGAGTAAATGAGTTGATTTTATCATCGAAATAGTCTCTCCTTCTGACGTGAATCACCATCCCAGACACTTGAATAAATATTAATATTAGCCCTTAATACCAATTTTTGACCCCAAAATCCCAAATTTGACCCCTGTTCTGTATGAAAAACAACAGAAATGGAATTTTTCTGTCTTTGTTCAGAAAGAGCCCCTTTCGTAGGTACCACTTTTAGTGATATTATATCAGTCGGTCGCGATTATAGCAGTTTTTACCGATTTTTGACTGATAAAAACTCAAATTTGACCCCCTTAGAATTTTTTTAAATTGCTTATCTTCGAAACCATCTTTTTGTTTGGCAAGACGGCCATTTTGGCGACATTTGGAATTTTTTATCATGTACCCAGGGTCAGATATTGTCTGGAGTGTCACATAAATAAATATATTAATACGTAGGTACATTTAGGTAAATACATAATATTATATTCTTGTAGGTAGATTATTGAAACAATATTTTAATGTTTTATGCATGAGTAAATACCTAGGTAATCTCATTTTGCTTCACCCCCTTTCCACAGAATCTATCAGCTTACATCTCAACTTATGTCCAGCATAAAAAAGGTATCAACTTGAAGAGGAAGAAGAGTTGGCTAAATATTAAAGAGACGCTAAACTAGGTTATATTATATCTAAAATCTTATCTCAAATCTCAATGTATCAGAAGTCTCATTTTCTCATTGTTTGCCATCAAGAACCCTAAAACTGCATAAAACTATTCGCAAAAGCTAGAATATTTTCTGATACTTACAGCTAGTTTAATAGTGATTAGTTATGCTCGTTGTTCATGCCGATAAGTTCCCTCGGGCCGGCCATTCATCATCCTCGTAGTGCATGGTTTTGTTTATCTCCAGTTTCCTGATAACCCATATTCCCTTGTCCAGAAAAAAAGGATTTATTTATTTATATGATCGTAAGTGTACTAGTACTAGTACATTGGCTGCAAGTGACTGCTAAGTCCCTAATATTTCGCAAAAGTAGCCAACAATTTGTTAACAGATTCGCAGTTATGACGGATCTCGATATGAAACTTGAGCTCGTGGACTCGTTGAAAGGTATGTGCATACCCCTTTTTTGTGAAATAAATTATACTTCGGATGTCTTTAACTGAAGTATGAACCAGGGTTGCTCCTGTTACATCGAACTTGTGAACAATAAATATTGCATTGTCAACAATAAAATATGTTCGTCTCCAAGCAACCAGTACAATGTTCGACATAATTTCGAAGATATTAGTACCTATTACTTCTCGTCTACCATGCTGCAGAAGTAACTGCTTGTTACATACAGAAGAGCGCCCATAATTTCCTTGTTGAATCCTTCATTCCTTAGTTGCAAACTAGTACTCGCATCAGCGCATGCTGCTGTATGGACACCTTTTGGGCAGGTTCCTTAATTTATCCAAAAATTTATAATTTCATTTGAAACGGGCTAATGCCAAATTCGGTCAAGTCTACAAATAGAAATGGTCGATTTTTTGTTATGCGCGAATTTGGTGTGTACGGTGCTTGCTGATGCTGTACAGCTCTCATTCCATACCTACGCTATTTAATTTGTGGAACAGCCGTTGAGACGGTTTTCAGGTCACTGTTATATCAAATTTATCAGCGGTGTTGGTAAAGATGGATATTTTTTACGATACTGGAAGGTCGAATTGCAAGTTGTGGTTGACAGTCGAAACAGAATTCATTCTGGTCTTTAGGATGCATATTTTAGAAGTAATAAGTAAAAATCTGAAAAAGTTTTTGTTTTTTGACCCCCCCCCCCGAAGCTCGCAACGGAGGATGGCGCAAACCTGGGATGTACTTCGGTTAGATGTAAAATAAAGCGACTAAAATTATTAAAGGCTTTCCTACAATTTTTTCCAGCCCAATTCCAGTCCAATTAGGTAAATTGATAGGTGATGGAAAATTATTATAATATTCGTTGTGTGGCTTTGTTTCCAAAGGTCACTCAGGCAAAGTTTGGTGCGCCCGATGGAATTCGTCGGGGTCCTTACTGGCTTCTTGCGGCGAAGACAAAACCGTGAGGCTGTGGGGAAACTCAGGTGGCCAGTGGAAACTGAAAACTGTTCTTCAGGAAGGTCATCAGAAAACAGTGAGGTAGGGTGCATACCTACTTTTTCCGCCTCTTTCAATAAATGTTCAGCCCAATGAGGAGTACCGGTGAATTCTGTTTATATTACTTTCCCATTTTTAAATGAAAGTAGGTTCCATTCCATCTTTCCCGGCTGTATAGTATCCATGACCGGTTGTTTCCGGTGTTTTCCTGACTACTTAGAGCCGGTTTTCTGATCGTCATTCCAGCGCACAGAAGATATGGCGGACGGGTCGTCAAGACCTTAGGGACCCATTCGTGAACTTGGTTTTCTCATGTTTCTGTACTTATATTCTTCATTATGTACTAAATATGTTTTTGAATAAAGAATTGAATTGAGATCCTGACACTGACCATGCACTGCCTTCTCGGTTCCCATCGATTATCAAACTCGAACCCTTCTCATAAGCTTATCAAGACGCTTATCAAGATGGCATTGGATCATGGATGGTTTCTTACGGTTTTCTAGGAGTCAGCTAACCGTCAGAAAAAGCCAGCACGACCAAACCTGTAGTTGCTGATAGCTCAAATTTAATAAAAATTGGCACTGTCAGCTTGCATGTTTAAAAGAAGGCCTTTTAGCGACGGTTTGTTCTCTTTCCGAACGGGGACTGTCTGGTCATCATTGAGTGAATTCCACCACGACGCTTCCCCACCTGAGGAAACTAGAGATGTCGCCCTTGTGGCGTTCTTTGGTGGAGGAGTGCCGTAGGTTTTGGTGATTTGAAAGTATTACATCAGGAAAGATCGGATCACCAATCAAGAAGTGTTAATACGCCTCTAGTTCTGTATCAAGGTAATCAACAGGTATAATCATAATATATATGAAAGTTGATTTCAGGGATTTATCGTGGTCCCCTTGCGGCAAATTTCTGGCAACAGCCAGCTTTGATGGGACGACAGCTATTTGGGACAACTTGGGCGGCCAGTTTGAGTGCAACGCAGCCCTCGAGGGCCACGAAAATGAAGTCAAATCCGTGAGTTGGTGTCCCAGTGGTAACCTCATCGCCACCTGCAGCCGCGACAAGTCGGTGTGGATCTGGCAGGTGGAAAATGACGATTATGACTGCGCTGCTGTTCTCAATGCTCACATTCAGGTGTGCCCTGTTTTATTATTATTACAAACGTGGTAGGCTTTTGGGTTAACTAGTAGTACCCATGACATCTGTAAATACTAATACTGTATAATACTTCCCATTTTTAAATGAAAGTAGGTTCTGTTCTATGAATTTTGATAGTAACTGCACTCTCTCCTACGATGAATATTTCTTTTTGTATGAACTTTCAAAGTGACGTCATTGCACTCATCCCATCAGGGCGAGACACCTTTGCCCAGTGTGACGCCACTTGTCGCCAAAACGTTGAAAGCTCACAGAAAAAGCACTATTCATCGTGGGAGAGTGCGGTTGGTCTCAAAATTCTTATAATGAATCTAATAACATTCAAAAATATAAACATAAGTCATGGGTTATCTCGTCAAGATAGTATAGAGTAAGCTTTATGACACACATAGTGATTTTGGAGTGAGGGGAGCGTTTTCCGAGCAGTGCCTCCTCATCTGCCACGACTTGTGCAATTCTTTGGATAGTGGCAGACAGAGCAAGTAAAGTTCCGCTCAGAGGCAGTGGAGCTCTGCCAACATTCGGCGGGAAGAATGGGCCCTGCTGAGTGGGGAACAGCTAAACTAGTGAAATGTGGCACACTTAGCGGGGTTGGTGGCAGAGGCCTAAGTGGAGGCTAGAAGAGACTAGTGACAGTGATGAATGCGGAAGCCTTGTGTCACTTTTGGTGGAAAAAAGTTGTTGACCTCCGAAATCAAAATTTACAGTCGTATTTTGTGTTTCAGAGCGTCCTGGACAGATTTGATTCCAGATCTGATATAGGTGTGTGTCCACAAATCCTTGCAACACGGATCCCTTAGATTTTGATGCATTTTTAAGGGACTGTGTAGGCCGTAGGTGGTTTTTCAGTGAATTTCGTTGCATGTGGGTCAGTCGAAGCCACTGCACATGTGCGAACGTGAAATCCTTGTAACATGCGTAAATTTCTCAGTTTCTATCCGATCCCGCTCAAATTTGAAGAGAACTGTAAGACTTGAAATTCGGGTGGGGGGGGGGGGGGTCATTTACCACCTTTTAAAAGTTTGAATTGATTACTTTCCCAACAACCCAAAGGGTCAAAGGAAAGTTATGCAGTTGGCCCGAAAATTATTCAGAAAAACTTGTTGACCCTATTGCCACTTTCTCTGGTTTGATGGTAAGGATTCACCCAATATCGACCGCTGCGACATTGATCACCCCCTCTGCTCCCGCTCGCTCCAAAAACGCTATGTGTGTCAAGAGCCTTAGGGAAGAGTGGCAGGCCTGATGGTCGACCTGGTAAAATACCCACCCAGGGTGTGACTGTGTCCTTGTGTTCCCGTCAAAGTACCCGCGTGCTCCTCCTGTCATTTCACTGATGAGTGACTGTTCATATTCGTTCGGCAGGACGTGAAAAAAGTGACGTGGGCTCCTGATGGAGATGTTCTCGCGTCTGCCAGCTACGACGAGACCATCAAAATGTTCAAAGAGGATCCCAACGATGGTGAATGGAACAACATAGCCACTCTCAAGTCGCATAACTCGACCGTGTGGTCTATTTCTTTCGACAGCACTGGAACCCGGCTTGCAAGCTGCGCTGATGATGGAACAGTTAAGGTGAACTTAAGAGAATTTATTTATTTTTCACTCTCTCTATCATTGGTGGGGATCCATATAAAATAAGTCCATAGCAACTGTTCGGACGTAGAGCTATAGGAGCGCCCGAAGTAGTGTATAGAATGGTCACATGGGCGCTAGCTGTAGTTAGCGGGTTGGATCAGATCGTGCTGAATTTAGTGCCAGTGAAAGAACGAATATAAATGTGTCTAATTAGTTAAATTGCATTTTGCAGTAGTTCAGTCGTGGTCCGTCCAATTTCGGTTTGAAGGGGCAGATTTATTTAAATTTATCAAGTCGTTCAGTCTTTCGGTTCCTACAAACTTGGGGCCCCCCTTGGATGAAAAGATGGCGTATCACCTCTGTGTGGAATGTAAGAATCTGAGCTGTTCTCAAAATAGATTCGTTCGAGTCTAGTTCGTTAGTAGGTATTCTTCGTTCCTGATCGTGCCTGATCTCTACACGATGATCTGAAGTCTGAATAAAATTACCCTCGTCTTAGACTCATTCAGTCGGAAGTCATTATGTGATGAAATCCACTGGGCAAGAGTTAAGTATTTGGCCTGTCTTTGCTTCGGCACTCTTCAATCAAAGCCCCCCTCACCAGGAAATTGGTTCAGTGATGTTGAACAGCAAGAGACCCATCGCATCCAAAAAGTGTTGGTAGGTCATTCGTTGCCAGTTGTTATTCCCTGATGGCGTGCAAATGGTTCAACAGTGGTACATTTGTTGAAAGTGATTTGGGGGCTTGTTCAAAACTGATTCGACCAGCTCAACATGGTATTCGTTTTCCAACATTCCATGTTTTTCGCCAGTAGATTGACCGTTTTCCATCAATCTTATTAACATTACAATATCCACATTTCAATCCCCTCCCCCCTCCCCCAATCCATCGGCTATCAGTCCGTTTTCAATTGGATTTGCTTAGTACAGTGGGGTATGTGCATGGGTCACAAAAGGGGCTTATATTAGTTTTAATTCCGTTCTGAGTACTTTGACACCAACCACACTGTCCTATGGTAAGTAGTTCTTTTTCTGTGATTTTTTAAAGTTTCAATTAATTCTGACGTCACAGTTGGCAGGGGGATCCCGCCCTGGCGAGAGGGGTGGAATGACGTCAGAATTGGTTGAATCTTTAAAAAATCATAGAAAAAGAACTACTTATCCTAGGACAGTGTGGTTGGCTTAGAAATTCTTGGAATGGAATCTACTTTCATTTAAGAATGTAAAATCAATACGTGCACATGCCCCATTTATTGGGTTCGTTTATATTATTAATAATACAATAGCAATATCATTTTGGTTGTCGCTAAATGAAATTTAGTAGATACCAATCAATTTCTTGATGAACAAGCATCAGCATCGTGTTACTAAGTTTTCCAGTTACTTGTCAGAAACACGAGTGTGAACAGGTAGGCAGTATGTTTAGCCCTTGAATTATGCTGATAATTGAAGGCACGAGTGGAAGAGGGTGCTATGTTACAAAAAACTGATTTCGAGTAATTTGACTTTAAAGTTTTCAAGTCGTAATTTTTGTTGGTTTGAAAATTTTTGCGACTTTATGTATTTAGATTGTAGCTAATCGTACCCTATTTCCACCGAGTGATGATAATTTGTTTGATTTTAAAGCGTTGGATGGTTATTCTAGGAATTGTGTATATAGCACCTTCTTCCACTATGAGTGATGAATGGGATTCAACCTTATTTAATCAATGAGGGGTGTTGTAACGTTAAAAATAGAATAAAAAACACATTGAATATTAAATCTGATTATAAATACTGTGTAAATAGTATTGCATCCTTGGATGAACAGTAAAAAAAAAATTTCTTCCTCAAGTTTTCATTGAAGATTATTATTGCAGATGAATTAAGCTGGGTTCACATTGACGCATAATCGACTTAAAGCAATGACGTAATGACGTAAAAAGCAAAGGCCGTAAAGGCTCGAGTAAAGCGCGTAAAAACGTCAAACCATTCACATGGACAACCCTAGTTACGGATGTCAAGCGCGTAATCGTCGAGATACAGCCTGTGCTCCAGCCTCCGCCTGCACAGAGCCCACGCGCAGATCCGTAAAGCGCGTAAATATCTGGATTTTAAAAATCTTGAACACTGGTTCAAAAGTCGTCAAGCGTAAAATCGCTTGCTCAGCATTACTTCGGAGTGGGTTCGGTCACTGAGCGATGTCACGCCCTCTTCCGATGTCTTCTTGAGGTCTCCAGTTTATTATTCACCTGAGGAACGGGACGTTCAGCTTTTTTGCCTTGAGGATTCGGACTATGTAGGACACAATCCTCTCCCTGGTTGGAGATCATCTTTCCGATCACATTAGTTGGTGTGATTTAACCCTCCTGTTCTTATAGAATCTCCCTTTACCTGACGTGTCTGCTAGCGCCCTTCTGTGCAGATAGGACCGGAAGTATCCATGGCTCGGCAGGAACATCATAAAGCTGCGGCGACACTGCCACCGGACTTAACTTGATTTGACCGGAGCCACCGGACTGGTGACCGGAGAGGGGTGCGACACTGCCACAGGACTTGACTTGACCGGCGTCACGGTACTCCAACCAGTCCAGTTTGTTCTTAGACGTCACAAGAGTATGTCCTCCGAAATGGAAGCCATTCTTTGTGATTTAGAACCAAAATCCGATTCTGATAAAGAAATAGAACTAGTGACAAGTTTTCGTTCTTTGAATAAGTCGTGGATGTCACCGTATGATTCCGAACGAGCACAATACGGTGAATTTCACACCCTACTCGTCAAACTGAACGATGTTCAATTTCAAAACTATTTTAGGATGAGAAGAGAGCAATGAGGGCTGCTTTGGATGGCTCGAGGGGGTACGAGGGGTTGAAAATCGCAGTAGAGGGGGGACCGGAGTCAGGTCTCAACCCATGCAGACCGGATCAGAACGGAGTCCGGTGGGTGGCTCAAGTCAAGTCAAGTCAGGTCCGGTCGCAGTCTCGCCACTCCCCTTTGAAATACAAAGGATGGGTTCAGACAAGCACGCAAGTGAGGTCGTCAAGTCAAGTCCGGTGACAGTGTCGCCGCACAATGTAGAAATCAACTTCTCTGTACTCCTGTCAAGCCATGGGCGCACCTGTGGGATATCGGATTTTGACTCTTCTGTGGATCACAGGAGGTAGATCCGCTTCCTCTCCTTTGCTAGGAGGTCGATTGGGATGACCCCAACGACAGGGAAAGAGATGGTACGATAGGCGTTTGCTATTTGCAAGGCTCCTCTCCTCTGCACTGATTAATGGTGGTCTCGATACTTTTTAACTTGTACGGCCTCAACCCACACCTCCACTCCATATATAAAAAGATTGCTTCGGCTGTGGTCATGAGAATCTTCCATTTCTTGGGTGATGGTCCACCAATGTTTGCCATAAGCCTGCTCAGGTTTGCTGTCACCGCCCCTGCCCTTTCTCCTTCTCGCTTGATGTGCACCCAGAAGGTCTGCCTGCAGTTGAGGGTCACTCCCAGGTACCGTACCGAATGAGATGATTCAATGGTTTCGTCCTCCACCTGAAATTGGGTGACACGGTTAATGTGTCTCTTAGTCAGCAGCACCATTTCGGTTTTGTGAACTGCAAGCTGCAACCCATGTTCCTCCATTCAAGGCTTGACTCACCTCACTGATCGGTTGAGCTTCCACTGGAGTCCGTCCAAAGTACGGTATTTTATCACCACTGCTACATCATTGGCATAGCTCACCAGGAACATATCGTCCGGCATGTCCAGCAGAAGGATCCCATCTAACCTCGCATTCCACAGATCAGGCCCCAATATAGAACCCTGGGCCGCCCCACTGGTGATCTTCTTCCTGCATACCTTCCCCTCGGACTCCTACACTAAGCTGCTGTTCTTTAAGTAGTCATAATGACGACCAGTAGATAAGAAAACGGCTATACATAGCACCTTCATTCATCAGAGATGTCCAATTTTGGCTTCCAAAATTGGACATCTCTGATGAATGAAGGTGCTATGTACCTCACATAGCACCTTCTTCCATGAAACAACTTTTTACAGGTAGATTATTTATATAACTGGAAGAAGGTGACATGGGCTCATAGCACCTTCTTCCATGAAGCAGCGATTTAGAGGTAACATTTGTATTATTGAAATAAGGTGACAAAGTCTTATAGCACCTTCTTCCATTGAAAAAATGAAGTAATCTAGTTACATGACACCTTCTTCCATTCTATATCTCTCCAGGGAGTTGTTATTGCGTATCCAGACTGCCACCATAGATAGATAGTGCTCCAAAACCATCATTTATGCAAAAACCCGAGTTTTTGTGAAAATGTCACTTAGCACCTTCTTCCACTCGTGCCTTCAATTATTCTTAAAAAGTTGAACAGTTTGCTTGGTTCATTACAATAATAATTGGTCGACTGCTATAGAATATTGAACTACCTTTGATGATGTTGAAAATTCCTGTGGAAATTGAAGTACTTATGTACCTGGAGGATTCATCACACAGGTAGGATTCTTGGGTTTTTTTGGGATACCTGCCTAAAACTTGAAGAGATACAATAACTTTCACGGAATCCCCTTAAAAAAAATTTATTCAGACTAATCAAAATACAATTTAAACCTCAGGTGGTATGAAGCTTAAGCCTTCTCCACGATACTGCGATCGACCTTTGGACTGTAGGAGGCTGGAGACTTTTATTGTATCCGTGGTGGTTGGGTCGGACAGTCTGAATGTGATATTATGACCATACGACAAAATAGCTCGGTCTGACACCAGGAGATAATTCAATAGAACGAGCCCCCCCCCCCCCCCCCTCCTCTCCTCCTCCGGATGATATTGCTCGATTTGGCTCAGTTATTGCCTACTTTTCTTTCAATTACAGGGTAATAGGATTGCTATCGCACTTGAGATACTCTTCCGAGACTCAACTGGGGTGTGAACTCTATCTGTTACCATACCTATCATACACTAGTGGGTCCGCTGACCAGTAGCCTCACAGGTATCTCCAGTAAAACAAATAACGTCTACCTCCCACAAATTAGCTGTTCTTTGAATTTTGCGAGGCCTCTAACTGGCTTTGTCTTAGTACCAGTACCAAAACCTGAGTGTATAGCAATACCTGAGAGTATATCCTGAAAACTGGAAATCGTAAAATCCCACTGTTACCTGTGTTGTGACTCTTGCGACATCGTGGCGCCTCTCCCTGGCGTCGTCGAGACACCAAAAACAATACAGTAAATTCTGGGGGCCCAAGGAGTCCCTATACTGTCAAAATTTCAGGTTTTTACGACGGTTCCAAGGGTCGCTTTTCGCTGTAAAGACATACACACCCATCCGCATATGTCGCTCAAGTCTGAGTTAGAGCCTCACTAACGTTCGGCAAATTTCCATTCGATCTCTCGAAAAAATCCAAAAACTGTAAAAATTGACGTTTCTCTGATGGTTGTGTGTCCGTTCCTTGCCCACATCATATTGTTTTCAGCTGTGCTTGTTTATTACATGGCGATGACTTAGACAATTCTGTCATAGCAGTTCTGACCATCTTAGTTCCTAGTAGGGGGAATATAGACTGTGATTAAATGCTCCATAATACACAATTACTTCCTAGCAAAATTGATGGTTCGTATTTCTATATCTACTGGTTGCCGTTCCCAGTGATATAATTATGGCAATGCATGATATTGTCGGTAGTTCATAACCAGGTTAACACAGAAAGAACTACTTTGCACAGGTGAACGTAGAAGCCACCCAGCTCGTCAGGCAGAAAGTGAGGAACTGAGAAGATTTATTTACAGACGGAAGTATTGTCAATAACATTGGTCGTGTGCAGTGGGGCAGAGTTGAAACGGGTTGGCTAGAGTATTGACAGCTGTATTGTCAATAATATTGACCGTCTGTGGTGCACTATAGCATTTGTTTTGCTGCTAACCTTTGTCCTAAATTATAGGAGAGAGGAATATGAACGAAACGGGTTGATTCATCAGGAGGGAGAAGAGTAGGTGCTATCCCAGTGAGTCTCCCTAGAAGACAAGGCTTGGTATCTTCCAGACTCCTGACAGGACATGATTTCCCTCTAAAAACATTATTTGATCAAGACAGGCGTTAAGGACAGCCCAGTTTGCCCATTCTGGAACTTGGGAGAAATGGACAGAGAGAATTACTTGGAGACCTGCCCAAGTGCCCGTTCCTTGCCAATACTCGACATACTTATGGCGATTGATACCCAAATGAAGACCCTTTGCAAGAAAGTCCTATATTTACTGGACTGCAAGAAATCAAATGGCCGACATTGCCACCCGTGAATAGAAAAAAAAAGTCAAAAGTTTCTGTAGATAAAATACTGATTGAGTTTCATGAGCTAACTAATGAACTAGTGTTGCATGGGTATTTATTTTCTAATTCTCTACTGTGGGATTATATATATACTAGCCTGACCGCTCGCTTCGCTCGCTATCCGAGATTCGCTGTACGCAGTATCGTGGAACCAACAAACGACGGAAAAATCCCATAGCCTACCGGGTATTTGTGCCCAATTTTATCAAAATCCGTCAAGCCATTCAGGAGTTGACCATGGTCGACCATATTTCCGCTATGGTGAAGGAATTAAAAATGCGCCAACTCCCTTTTCCATAGCTTCCCGGATATTTAAGCCTACCGGGTATTTGTGCCCAATTTTATCAAAATCCGTCAAGCCATTCAGGAGTTGACCATGGTCGACCATATTTCCGCTATGGTCAGGGAATTAAAAATGCGCCTACGTTCAACTTGGGAGGCTACCGGATATTGGTGCCAAATTTGGTCGATATCCGTTGAGCAATTCGGGATTCGACCATGGAGGGGCCCATGGATGCGCTATGGTCGACCGCGGGGGTAGTCCGAAGGGTCGATCGTAGATAGAATTTCACGTAGATTACGAATACGCGATAAAAAATAGGGGTTACCATTTCAATTAACGAAGTTGACCATGGTCGACCATAGTTCCGCTATGGTCAGGGAATTAAAAATGCGACGTTGCACAACTTGGGAGCCTACTGGATATTCGTGCCAAATTTGGTCGATATCCGTCGAGCCGTTAGGCCGTGGGAAGATGGACAGACAGACAGACTCACTCACTCACAGAGATTCGTTTTTATAATATATAGAGATATTATATATATATTGATTTCCAACGCCCACTGTGAATCCATATATTTGATTGCCTCTTCCAGATTTGGCGTCAGTACCTCCCAGGCAATCCGGAAGGAGTCGCCACAGTAGACAATGACCCTACATGGAAATGTGTGTGCACGCTGAGCGGCTTCCATGACGGGCCAGTCTACGACATCGCGTGGCATCCCACAGAGGACATGATAGCCACGGCTTCTTGCGACAACGGCCTCCGCATCTTTAAAATGGATCCTACCTCTGATCCTAACGCACCTACCTTCTCGCTTGCCACCGCCAACTACGCTTCGCACACGCAGGACGTCAACTCCGTCAAGTGGCACCCAACTGATTCCAAACTGCTTGTCACGGCTAGTGATGATTCCACAGTGTCTATCTGGCAGTTGTCGTGAGCTCAGAATTGTTGAGGAAAATTGAAGTAATCAACAGAACTCGAATTGTAGTTTCCGATGTGATTTACGTTTGATGCGCATGATGGTATAAAAGCCATTCATTGTGTAAGACTCACTGTTATATAGATTGGCTGTTATTTCAACTTGCATTTTTATGCCAGAAATACGAAGTACAGTAGTGATACTTTCAAAAGGTAAATGTATCAATAAACTCTTTATCAAAATGAGGTTCAAGGGGTGGATTAACTCTTGTGGTTTGTATATATTTAGATAACACAGTTTTCCAATGTTGACCTGTAATAAAATCCTTTTATTTACATATGTGCAAGTGCTTCTGTATGAATTAGTATATCCTAGAATCATTTGTCCATTAAGGTTGTGCGTCTTGAAGTGGTTCGAGCCAGTAAATGGCTGTTCACATTATCACCGTTCAACATACAAAGGATGTTGGGGGTGCCAAATCTATTACCTATCTACTGGTGCTTGCTTGTACGATGAGCTCGAATAAGGAGGAAAATTAGTTAGTGACTGAGGGTCAGGCAGTTATCTAAAGGTAAGCGCACACTAGTGCCGGGTGGAAAAATGCGCATGGTTCGGTTCAGCGTGTTTCTTATGGAGACACGCACACCACAGCCGTGGCGGGGCAGAGCGGACGGAACATCGCCTGCTAGGCGTATTTTTCCGTCAGCCCGCTGCGACCCGATCCGGCCAGGTAGCAGTGTGCGAATTGTTGGTGAGCGAAGTTTTTATCGGAACTTATTTTTCTTTCTAGTGTTTTTATTGGTCAAAACGCTGCACATTATTACACAAGGGATTATTATTTTCAGTGTAGATGCCCCTTCGGTCTAGATCACTGATTCCTGTCGTCAATACCTAATGATAATAATAATAAAGTTCATTTGCCATCTTCAAGTTGGTACAAAAGCATTTGTTGAAAATAAAACGCATTTTTATACAAAAATGAAAACATTTAAACTTCTTGAGCCCCTATTACCCATATAGGGTACATGAGCACATGAGACACTACCCTCGTGCTCCCCCCCCCCCCTCCCGGGAAGCCCTAAATTGAGGAGGTACTTGAGCCAGCCAGACAATTTTATAGTTTGATAAATATGCGGTGGATTCAAAAAGTCTACCTGTTATTATTATTTGTTGTTATGCATGAATGTTATTGTGTTCAAGTTACAAAAGTACCTACCCTCAACAAAATCCAAATTTTTTTTTTTTCCGACAAATTAGATAATATCACGGTACAAACAACTGGATTTCATAATGCCATGCGTGATTATATATAATGAGCTGTTACTTACAAACCAAATTTCATTCATTTTGGTTCATGGTTCAAGGTAGGTAACTAAGAAAAAACGGAGTGCGAAGCACGGCGGATGGACATAATTTTTTTTAAATTACACTATTTCGGATTCAACGTGGTACCTGTTAATAATCAATACCTAATCAAATGGGGGGGGGGGGGGGGGGGTTTAAGTTTTTCTTTTCATGCTCGATTTCAATGGTTCATTATCGAAAATAATGAACCACAGATAAAACATCTTCATCGGAAGAATCCATGACGGACGAAACAATGAACAGTGAGGCATATGAGCGCATTTTTCCGATGAGCTACAGCCAGACACGTGCTAATGTGCTTAGCGACATTTATCCACTGCGATACCACCCCACCCGCTGCGGCACTAGTGTGCGCTTACCTTAAGCCTAAATTAGCCCAGGTTTAGGTACCTAGTGGATTTGTATGATTCTGTGCCTATTGATCCTTCGAATCACTGCTGTAAGTATACACATATGTATGTAGATAACATACAAGAATTCTTTGTTATATAGGCTTCATTCATAGCGACTCCTATGCTACCCACGGATTACGTAATTCTGTAATCAGTATTGACATGATTGAAAATTCATTGATAAAGGTCGATTCACACGTATTCATAATGTGACAGGCACTGCAGCTTTCAATGTGTTTCACTTCTGTGGCAGACCCCCCCCCCCCCCCCCCCCTCCCCCACGAGTTGGCAGCACTGGCTAAATGGCATGCTAAATCCAAGGGTAACGTGAAAACTGAGATCACAAAAGCCGACAATGTTTGGGCTCTGGACCGTTATCACAGCGCACTCTTGTGGTTTGTTTCTGTTCATGTGACACTGAAAAGGTCTTCTCCAGAGCCTTTTATTTGAACGGCTGAGATTCGGACTTTTCTTTACTCCAGAACTTCGTCATTTTATTTCAAATAAAGATTAATGAGAGAGAAAAAATGCATTTTCTCGTACTCGATAATAATTGCCCATTCTAGACAGGAATGCCCTGCGATCTTTCATGAAAGACCTGAATCTGTATAGGCAATAGGTACAAGGGGTGGGTACTATGAATAATGGTGGACAATATAAAGGAAAATACCCTCTGCATTTAAAAAAAAAATCAGATCGTGGGGGCACTATACTAAGGTTCAACGCATATATCTGCAGGATTCAGACTGAAGGGCTGGCTATAACTTGACAACGATGACTCTGAGCTTATGGGGTGCTCAAGGTGGCAAAAAATGAACTACCTGCTCGGTGTTCCCTCCCTTTTCTCCTGTTGTGGTCCTATGATCAATGTGAAGGGATCGATATACCTACCTGTGATTCCTTCACTTTTATTTGGCGCTCCATTTAAATCATAAGAATAGTGGGCCCACTGATCACTCTACCCAGGTGCCTCACTTTGTATTTCACCAGGGAATCGGATTTCGGAGTTGACATCACGACTATAACAAACTAACAGAAAAAAAAATCGTCAACTATCACAAACCAAACGCCATATTGCCAAAAATTGGAACGGATTACCTACAGTCATAGCAACCAACATCTTACACACATTCCCCTACCTTTTAGCCAACCTCTGAAATCCAGCTTTAGTTCACACGTCTGCCACCAAGCTCAATGCTTGTAAGCTCAAAGTCATCGTTGTCAACCTATAATCGACTGTAATTGATCAAAATAGATGAGCCATCTGCTAATAACCATGTCTTGGCTGATCAGGCTTCCGTAGCACCTACAGTAAGCGAATATCCCTAGCCCTAGTATACTAATGATCATTAAGTACGTACAGAAGTGAAGCTATGCTGTCTTCTCCCCACTTTATCATTACCATGCTGTCATTTCTGTTCATTAGCAGCTATAATAACAGCTCACTTCGCTCGCATTACAATTATTGTAGGCGAGATTTAATTGAATCTATTGAATATTCATTGAGAAATTTAATATTCAGTTTGCAAAGCCTTCTGGGTGAAATGAATTTAGTTCCCAAGGCCGTTCTATGACAATATTTGTCAACTCCATGACTCAGTTTGCACTTTCTTGAAATCTCATTATTTTTAGTACCTATATTCTAAATATAGTATACTAGCTGACCGGCAAACGTTGTTCTGCCGTATAAATTATTTCTAGTGAATATTTTGGTTCTTAAATAAAAAAATAACGAATGTATTGTAAGTGTGTGGTTATGGAATGTATGACAGAAAAAGGAAAAAGCGCTGTAGACAATGACTGCCGATAAAAACAAAAAAAAAACACTTAACCATTCATTTTCTCAATTCAATGTATTTCATTAACGTAACGGACATATATTCATTGTTTGATGTCTTAAAAGTAAGATGTAAAGGAAATAAAAGTAATGTATTTTTTATCCTAAAGTAGGAAAATGAAATTAAGAAAATCAATATTAATTTAGAAGAGCACTTTAGAGTGTAAATAGCACTTTAGAGAGCAAATATCGTACACTTCAGAGTGTACGATATTCATTTTCAGTCCGTCTTTAGCCAACACAAATAAGGCGACAACATGCCACGAATAATTGCCCGTGCGCAAAACATGGTGTGCCCAAATCTAAGCTGCAAACAGACATCGGTTGGCCTTGCGATTTATTGATTGTCGTTGCGAATGCCAATCTAATAGGAAATTGAACGCGTTTGAATTCAATCAGTACGTCTGTGGGAAACATTGGAATTCGTGGCAACAAAACATTTTCAGCTCAGAATTTGCCATTCAAAATGGTGGCTTCGGTAATGTTTGTCATCAGTTTTTTAATGACCAATCGCGTGCCACTGCACAGCCATGGTGGGTTTAAATTCCGAAGTAAAATAACCGGAGATCCAACTTTCAGTCGTGGAAGGTGTGATGCATCCGCACGATTGATGTCCTCACCGCCCATGAAGTAGAGCTGTAAAAATTTATGTGGTTCGTTTGGCTTTGGCAGCAATGAGCCTACTTTGTGATTCACTTGGCCTTTGATTTTGAACGTTGAACCTAAATGTTGACCATTTGCCGCAGTATTGTGTACTCTTTTCTGTTGCTCTCAACGAAGTCATTTGAAAGCACGAATTGAATGTGCGAATGGACTTCAGGAACAGGTTTGAATCTGAATCCATGCCGATGAGCAAGCATTTCAATGGTTCTGGTGGTGTCTCAATTTCTGGTAGTTGCACTTCCCCTGATGCGCAACACATCCCGGCTGACTCACGTTCGAATTTGAGCGCATGACAGTCGGGACATTCTTTGTCCATAGCACCAATCAGCACTTTCGGATGAGCGGAATATTCAATATCAGACTCGTACTCGAATGCGAGACGAAGGAATGAAGGAGATGTAAATGCTCGATGTACTTTTTAGTGCTGTCGGTCATATGTTCTGCGTGTGTTAAGTACGAACCGGCGCGCTTGTCTCCTTTCCAATTGTCTTTGTTGATTTTGTTCAGCACGTCCTTCTTGTGATTGAGACGCACGCAATTGCGACATGCTAACACGCACATTTTCGTTATCTTGTCGGATTTATTCGTCTGTTGACGATTGTTCGGATTGTTCACTGTAATACGCCCAAACGGATTTGTTCTTTTAGTATTTTACCAACCTTTTTACATTGCTCACTGTAATACACACAAATAGATTTGTTCTTTTAGTATTTTACCGACCTTTTTACAATCATGAAACACGTGGACCAGGTGACCCAGGTCAGCCGATAATTTCGTTCTGTGACCCAGGTCACCTGGTAATTTCGTTCTGTATGAAATACGAACAACGGTATTTAGTAGTATGGAATACTGAAATCGCGATTAAAAAATGGGAGGGTCGCCTAGCAGAACCCTATTCTCATACCTACCAAATATACATACAACATTTCATAAAAATCGGATCAATGGTAGATACCTGTGTACACACGGCACAATAAATTGATGTGAGCGGTTTCTTAAAAATAACATTTTGTCAGAAATCACTATTGCAGTACGATCGTTTTTGTGTTTAATTGTTGGTAGGCATTATTTATTATGTATGTTGTGGCAGGGAAAAATATGGATACTCGTACCTTTTTACTTCTATACAGCTTTTTACTTTGCCGAGTGTTGAAAGTAGTTCATTGTTCTAGTATCTGGTGTTTTTAATACCACTGCAGTTAGGAACCTAAACGTATATAAGAAGAAGACATCAGACAAGGAACCAGTACGTTTGGTCGTTACTTGCTTGGTAAGATCTGTACACATTTCGCGTCGTCACAATTTTGGCCTGTTAATATCCTCCTAAACAGTTACATAATTACGCCGTAATTAGTTTCCTATTATATTCATATTAATATTAGCACTATGAATTTCCAGAATAGTTTCGTATTTTAGACCTATTACAGGTGTGTGCGTCAGCTTGCCGAGGAACGTGCAGTATTCCTAACTTAACAAAGGCATCATGTTTCAAGCTCATTTTTCATTCAGTGGCAAACAAAACAGGTCGAATACCTAATGACTGACTGTATTTTTTGTTTGTCCGTTGCCGCTTCATGAACAAACTTGGGGAATCCTCACTTGAGGATCAGTCTCGTTCCAATAACCTCGAGAAGGCTGAAATGAATTTCCCCACACCGTAACCTGCACGAATAGTTCGATGGGCTCCCGCACTCGTTGACTCAGCTGTAGCTCGAGTGGAGGGGGACTATGAACACCTTAGCGTTCTTTTCAGTGAGGCCTCTCTTATAAATACACCATTGCTCTCTGGGACCAGTTGATAGTCAAGCTGTACTCTGCATCACAAATAATATGTCTCACAGTTTCAATATCACCTTCCTCGCCACATGTGTGATGTTCTGCGTCATAGGCAAGTTTATTCAATATTGTATTCATAATAATTGTTATAATTAACTATTTTCAATTATTTGTAACAAAATATCAGCCAACAACAATAACACAATCAACTTCATATCATTAACTCAACAGACCAACTCAATAACTCACACTGTCTCTCTCTCTTGGGTCAATAACTTGCAATAAAACGAATACCGCTTGCAGGCAAACAAATGCGTTGCTGACCCAAATTCTGTCATAAGTACATTTTATCAATGGCACTATGAGTAATAGTGTAATATTACAGTATCTTCACATTCTATATAGTAAATCCGTAGGCCTGTAGGGCAACATAGAAGCAGAGCAGCCGAATTTGTTTATCGTTAATGAAGTTGTTTCTCTGCAGCCTAACCTTATAATTAATCATGTAGTAGGTACTTGATGATAAATTATAATTAGGTTATAATAGTAATGACTGAAATAGATACCACACGTGTTCTTGTTAGAGTCGATGAATCATCTTTGGAACCACTCCTCAGAAGGTAGATATGTACTAGATAAGGAGTGCCCCAGTGTTTTGAGCAAGGAGAGGGGGGGGGGGGGGGAGCGAACCTTAGGGCCGGGAGAAAACATAACCACATAAAAATCCGTTTCACAACTTTTTAAATCCAAATTCAACAGAAAAACTATAAGTGTGTGTGTCTGTGTTTTCTTGCGTTACAGGTGTTTATGGTGGGGATTTCACAAAATTTCTTTCAATTCATCCACTGTACTACCTACCCACAATCAAACCCACACCCCCACAATAAATTCCCCCAGTTCTCGTCGTCATGTGTGCCAAGCCCCAGTCTCAATTACCATGACTTTCAATTCCCACTGGTTGTCGGGTCTGGCTGCACTTGACGGAAGAAGAATTCCAATACAGACTAGTGTGGTTTACAAAATCAATATTATTTTATTCACACACAGGTTCCCCTGTGATGCAAGCAGTCAGTAGGTAAATATAAACAGATATAATATCCTAACCCATGAGTACCGGTAGTTAATCACAATCTCGGATCAATTTACCAAACAAATCTGATCTAGTACGTACAGTCATTTGACTTGAAATCAAGGCTGAATTGTTTTTAACTTTATAAGAAACCTATCAAAATATTGGGTTAGGTATTGGAACCTTGATTGTATGTAATATTTGTGTTTTGGTGTTAGTTGGCCAACTATTGAAAGTCCATAGTCTTCGTGTTAAGGGTGTTCAATAAGTACCAGTTAGCCTAAACCACTCGATATACTTCCTTTTACTTTATTTTTTAATTTTTTAAAGCACATCATATCAACTAGTCAACTCTTTTTCCAAAGAACTTGATTTTTTTCAAGTTTGTTATAGTTATTTTTCAATAGCCTTACACCTACTTGTTTTCTAGTACATTATAATTAAGAACTTACAGTTCCACAGCGCATATTTTCAATACACAAACAATCTGTCATGCTGTGACTTCTGTGGGTTGGGAACTCTCAAAAGACATCTGTGTACACAGCTGGAGGCCCAATTAGTGGGTGTTTCCACAGGCTTGTTTTGATTTGGCTAACTGAAAGTCGAGCAATGAGTCTTGAACTCCTGACAAATTTGTTCACTTGGATAAATAAGAAACTCGAGTAATCCCCCTTTCTGTGTTGTTACAGTGGCGGCCAATGCCATAGACTTTGCAAAACGTAAGTACTCGTATGAACCACAAGTCAAATCCTATCGAGTATTATGTCAACATGATTAACAAGTTGTACGGATAAAACATCGTATGGTGGGTGAGCTTAATGAGTATTAGCTTCCGCGGTGTGTTCTAGGTTGCGAAGAAGGTGAGCAATGGAAAGACAAATGCCACACCTGCCACTGCTCAAATGGGAGGCCTGTGTGCACAAGGGAGCTCTGCGAGGGCGAAGGAAGTTCTGCTGTACTGCCCACTCCCCTGGCAGGAGAAACCACTCCAAAACCAAGTAAGAATTTTGAAAATAAGATGAAAGGCTCAAACTACTTAAATGAGGAACGCGGCCGAACAACTGTTTATGTTACGAACAACTGTCCACGTACGGGTTTTCGAAAATGAGTTTAAAGTGCCAATATGCCCCTCAACGTCTCCTCCATCGACTCGAAAACAAAACGAAACCAAAATAGGCCATTTTCCCACCTGATTCGACACTATAGTGTCCCAGATGATGAAAAAACGTGTCGGGGAATTGCCACGTACAACCACCTGTGTTACATAGCTTTCAAACTTTCTTTATTAAGACTGTTTTAGGGCAGGGCCCCGTAATACAACAGTACATTAAAATTACAAATTAATTTTAATAGCTGTGCCACTCCCCGTTTTCAGTAAATTTTGAAGTCATGTCTTTGAAGATTTCGCGGAACAATGCCGACAGAATGAATAAATCCAAGTCCCGACCTGTTAATTTTAAAGAGTGGAAAAAATTCAAAAGGAAACAACTGTTAAATTCTGCGCAACCGTACATTTCGAAGCGGAATCAGCCTGTTCCTGGGAAACTCCCTCCGCTGGTTTGAATAATTTCTTAGCCATACAACCTAACATCGGGCCATTCGTAGTTTTTTTTTTTCAAATAAATTTTCAATAATTAACTTAAAAATTTTACCCGTTAACATCAACCAAATAACCAAGTTTTACCACCCAGGCTCAAATTCCTATTCCTATTATTTTTTGAAATATTTTTGTGCCTCGACTTGAAAAAAAAAACCTATACCTACTCTACCGATTTTGGTATATGATTATTTGTTCGTAGTTAGTATAATGATTCCAAAGGTAGGGGTGGGGGAGTGTCGATCTGACAATGTAGGGCTAAGACCCAAATGGGAGCTGTGAGAGATAAAGAACTTCTCCACTGGCCGTAGGGCGAAAATTTTCAAAGAAAGAACCTGAAATTGCAGCCCAAACGGTGGACGGACAGATTGTGTTGCTACCTGAAGTCTACACAATTTTAAACGTAAAATTAAAATGTTGAGGGAAGTTGATAAAGCTTTTTACGATTATTACTCTTAAGCTGCCGATTTGCGAAAAATCTGTTCTGGCATCCGTTTTTCGCTCTCACGCAAAATTTCAAAAATGTATCGTACGGTTGTTCGGCCGTGGTCTTCAAATATCTAGCAAGTAGACTTACTCAAATACTTCCTATATTTAGGTTGTCTGTAGGTAGCACTTCAGTTGTAGGTAGGCTATCAGTAAAGTTATCGCCTTTTATTGCTTTATGAACGATTCCCTCAAAAACTCCAACGATTCCCTTGCCTACACAAGATAAAGGTTCTAGAAAAATGAAGTTTTTAATGTCATCCAACATCCATAAGTATACAACAGTTGGTGCTTGCAGGCAGACACGTGAAGTCTCCAGTAGGAGACTTCAATACTGGACAAGCCCAAAAACTAAAAACAAGCTGTCACAAGGAAATCTGTGCACAAATACCCGAATTCCGTTCGTTGTGATCCTGGCATTAGTCTTTTTGATTCCAGAGCCTAACTCAGGGCTGAGCCTGCATTCGTCATTCAGTTGGTATGCCACTGCATTGGCTATTACCATCGCTCTCTTCACAAGGCAATGATAACGAACCGCCTGCAGCCAGTTTTTGGAATTCAGTCAATACAAAACCAAGAAAACCGACACGTTTGCGTTATTTCTTCCTCAAACCAACTGCGAGATCCTAAGTCAATACACTCGTGTAAATTTATTGACCGGAGAGCCGACAGGGCTGTAATACGGGTGGCCTAAATCAACCGAGGAGCCTATATTGATGCATGAACGTACTTGAAATGATGGAATTGGCTTTGTAGCTACATAAATATGTGACGCAACGAATCTGCGGAATCTACATTCTCAAAAGCAGATTCTAGATTCATTTACAATTCCACTGAATCCCGAAGGAATATTAATTCTTCGATGGAATTCATTGTCGTTCTGAAATGAACTGACCTCAAATTCTTCTTTAGCTTAACGTTGGTCACAATCTTGACATCTGAATTTGCACGATGTATGATTAATACATTGAGGCGAGAGCGATTTCATGGGAAACAGTGTTCACCCAGTTTAAGCGACAGCCTGGTTCCAACATAGCACAACATTTAGTCGTACAATTGCTTACAAAAGCAGATCGCTTGTTCGTTGGGAGGGGAGTAACATGAGGATGTTTGGACTCTGTGATCACGGCATTCATGGAAAACAAATCACAAAGATGCTTTCCTGAGTGGAGATTATCAGGGAAAGTACAGAGAAAGAAGTAACGCTCCAGGCAAAGACCGGGCGGGTAAACAAAGTGAAGGGAATGTTAGTGCTCTCGACAGCGCTGTCCAAATTGTGATTTGGGATTCTTCTAGAGCTAGCGTCGAAGATTTCTACGTACAGCCCTTGAAGGAAATACTCGAATCCATAAGTCATCAAACTACCTCAAACACTCCCCTTCCCACAACGGAAATTATCAGAAATAATGGGGAGACCGAGTCACACGCCTATGTGCCAGCCAGGGACCACGAGAGCAAGGCAAAGGCAAGGCGAGTGGTCCTCCTGGCACTGATCGGACGGTGATTATTAATGTGTTGTTGTTCATACCCAATGATACACTAGTCTACGTATTTACAGATCCTAGCATTTGTTGAGAGTAAGTCGCCAATTTATCCGAGCTGCCACAACTGTTGAGAATTAAGGAAGCTAAATGAGCTCTTCTATGATGATCGGTCGTATTGCAGTGAGTTCTTCTGTAGGCCCTACAAGCATCCAACGAGTTCCTGGCTATGAGGCGTTAGTAGCCCAAAGAGCAGCCCACGTGTACAAAGACTGGATAACTCCATCCACTTGAGAAAGGAATGGATCAATTCCCAAAATTCTACATAAATACCCCAAATGCCAATCTAACTGCTCAGTTTCAAGGCTATTTCAGGGCCTCCTCCTACCAATCCACCCTTTTTAAACTAAACTCTCATTTGCTATCCCAAATATACCAAGTAAAGACCGCTACAGCATCTTAAATATTTTTACTCAACCTACTTATAATATTCACGATTGATTCCAGGCTGTACACCCGGAGAGAAATGGATGGAAGACTGCAACAACTGCATTTGCGATAATGACGGAGAGCCAGAATGCTCGAGAAGGATCTGTGGAAGACCCTCCAAGAAAAACCCAATGAAATGACGCGTGTCGATCTACAACGCGAAATTGTAACAATTAACCATTTAAAAGAAGAAAAATAGAGTACTAATGCTCGAACAAATTTTGTTTTTACCGATAAAGTAATACTCTATACTTATAATCTGCAAATTATGTCTAAACATGCGAATAAATTTTTGTAACACCTCAACATGACATTTTCTTTTTCATTCATAGAGATTTTATTAAAAGCTTGTTGCTTAATAGTGAGTAAAGAGGAGATACACATTTATATGAGTATTATTATCAGTTTTCTACAGGGTTATTCCCTCGCGCTGGATGGTTTTGAGGGTTAATTCGCTGCCCTCACTATTTAACTAAATCCGTAGATGTGTAATCTACACATTCATGTTCAGAAATTTTGTCTTTGTGCGTAGGTGTGCACAGATCCTCCTCAGTTAGATCCACATCGTGCAATCCTATGACCGAGGCTGGGAAACGCGTGGAGAGAATTAAATAAAACACAAGTTGAATTCACTGGTAACATGGTATATATAATGTAGGTACCTGAATATACAAAACAGTCAGATCACAGAAGACAAGCGTTGACGCCTTGACGAAATAAGGATTTCTTCAATGACGATTCCTAACAATACGAAGCGCCAAACGACATAGCGGAGTCGCATACAGGATTTATGTGTATATGACATAAGTATATAGTATAAATCATTAGGTAACATATAGTTATGTAGATGGTTCGTATCAGCAACGTATTAACACGGGAAATTGCTCAGATTCTGATAAGAGTACCGTGCAACGCAGTACCTACGTACCAGCCTAAGTACATGGCAAAATATCTCATTGACGTTGGTGAAATATGTAGGGTTCAATACTGAAACAATTGTATTACCTAATATCTATGTATCATGTACTGGATGAAGCCAATGAACCCATAAAGGTAGGTAACTAAATTGTTATTGGGTAGGTATAAGTTGTCATTGGGGTTTTTTTTTCAGTCGATTGAAAAGAATAACACTCTGTGGATGGCGACAAATAAATATCCAGAGAGATACTAAATAGAGACTTAATAAATTCTAAGGGAGCAAATAGAATTTGACACATGTAACCATGAAACACGTACCAAGCAACCCCTAATGAGAAGTACTCATGACTTCTGTTTATATTACTTTCCCATTTTCAAATGAAAGTAGATTCCATTCTACAATTTTGGGACCAACCGCACTCTCCTACGATAAATATTTTTGTTTTCATTGAGATTTCAAAGTTTCGGCAACGAGTGACGTCAATGAACCTCTCCTACCAGGGCGGGAATCCCTTGCCAGTGTGACGTCACTCGCTGCCCAAACTTTGAAAGCTCACAGAAAAATAATTATTCATCGTAGGAGAGTGCGGTTGGTCTCAAAATTCATAGAATGGAACCTACTTTCATAAAAATATAAACAGAAGTCATGGGTACTCCTCATTGGTTGACATAAAGAGAAGCACTACTAGAGAGTTTAAATTATTACATTAAAATTTAAACAATGCAAATTGCTTGCACATCTGAACTTGCCAAGTGTGAAATCCTTTATAAAAAGAGGCTTAAAATATCAGTGCACGTTTACATTTTCATACTACCAGCTCAAATTGCAGTGATGAGCCTAAAATTTAATTTGAATAGTTCGATGATATTTTTGAACTAACAGGAATCACGTCATCAAGTAAGGCCTAAACATAAGAAACCGCATAGGGTTTCCAGAACTTTCTAGATGATTTACTAGGATGGTCTGATTATGTTGCTTTCCAAGGGAGATATTTTCGTGCAACAAGGAGGTGAGATCCTGACATATTAACTGTCTTCAACCAATAGCTTACAATATAAAGACTAGAATGTGATTACAAGCAAGTTTCCAACTTTCAGTCACTTTAGACAAGGTCTAGGTTGCTGAAGAACAGTTTCAAAATAGAAACAAAGCACTTCATCTTAAATACCTTTTTGTATGGAACACCAAACAAGAGCCAAGGTGTACACACATTAGATAGCACAGACAGTAGGTAGGTACCCAGTGTAATGAGTATCCATGAGCACACAGAAAGTTTTTCACAAAGTAGGTACCTACTCTCCGGTACAATGCCCACACAGCAAGAATCTCAACACATCACAGGTGTTGGAAACAGATTAGAACAACAGATATTTATTGCAAATAGCTCAGTATAAAGTTATTTTCCAAATGTAATTTTTTAATCAATCCAACATTCATAATTATCTATATCAACATTTTAACTGGACTCCATATATCCTCCTTTCAATATACTGAGAACCGTAAAACCGGGTAGGTAATAAGTGTCGAAACTTCATTATTTCAGTTATTTAATTCTGAAAGGAACCTTCATTTAAAATAAATCTATGAAACTCGGGGGAATGCATTACAATAGTAAATGTCTGTCAAAACCATCTATAACAACATAATTATTGTTTGTAATGACTTCAACCAACAACAACCACAACTCAAACCTTTATTATCACCTGTAGCGAATTTTCAAAGAAAATGATGCTATTGCAATGGGGCCCAAAATTTGCAGAATATGAATTTTTGAAATTGTGTACAGGCAAATCCGTTTCAGAGCATCCTGAACTCATCCCTGGATTTTGAGGGAAAAAATAAATAGGGAATAAAGAGAATAGAAAGAGAGAAGAAGAAGAAGAAGAAAAATAAATATATTTATTTATTTATGTGTCACGCCAGATGATGTGTCCTTGGATACATGATAAAAAGTCCAAATTTCGCCAAAACGTTCGTATTGCCACTTAAAAGGATGAGCTCGAAGATGAGCAATTTTAAAAAATTCTAAGGGGGTCAAATTTCTGTTTTTAGGGGTAAAAAATCAGTAAAAACGGCGAGCACCGCGAACAATTGATATAAAATCACTGGGAGTGGTATGGAAGGGTGAGTAAAGACGGAAAATAACATTTGTTTTTTATATAGAATAGGGGTCTAATTTGGATTTTTAGTGTTCCAAAATTGGTATTAAGGGCTACAATCAATATTAATTCACATGACGTTGTGTGGAATGGTGATTCATGACGGAGGGACTATTTCGATTATGAAAATATTTTTCTCAAAAAAGAGTGGGTCAAATTAGAATTTTTAATGGTCAAAAATGGGTAAAAACCGCTAAAATCACGAATAAATGATATTTTATGAAAAGTGGTATGGTTTCTCACTATATCATCTTTTTACACAATAGCAAGAATATTTCTTTGAAAATTCGCTCTTACAGTCATGCTGTATGACTGGACCTTTTCTTTGTACCTGCCTGAATTGTTTACACTTCATCAACAACTTTGTTTACATAGGGTTAACAGTTCTAGGTCTTGATTCACAAGTTTTTCTTTTACCTATGTTCAAATTGAGCCTTTTTGAATATTTTATTTCAAACAGTTTTCTAAAATTGCATTGCCGCGTCGAGTTTTGTGTAAAAAACCTACAGTGTTCGGGAAGTGAAGGAGAAACGGGGTCAACATACCAAGGACCCCTGGCACAAGCTTTGCTCCAAAACAAATCATGCTCGTGTTACGCTGCCATCGGACCCAGCAAGGTAACTTAGAAATTCGGGAAGCTGCTGAAGCACTTAACCTAAAATATTAGGTTTGTTTGCAGTGACCTTGAACTCTTTTCTGACTGTATAGTATCCATGACCAGCTGTTAGCAGTGTTTTCCTGACTATCCAAAGCCAGTTTTCTGATCGTTCCAGTACAAGGAAATAGAGCTGTCGAGAAAGTGTCCATGCACTGCATTCTCGATTACCAACCATTATCGAACTCCTTTCGCTTATCAAGATGGCGTTGGATCTTGGATGGTTTCTTAAGGGTTTCCAGGAGTCAGCTAACTGCCAGAAAAAGCCAGTGTGAACAAGCCTACAGTTCCCTTCAAAGATTAAACAAAAAATCGAGGTCTGGATGGGTGAACCCAGGACGCCCTCTCAGTCTCTACCGCCTGAACAGGAACACTTGTTGACAGGCTGATCAAATGTGATGAATGGACGCTTTTGATTTGCGTCTCATTATCAAGGGCTACCTACCAGAATTAGTGGTGAATAAGTGTAGTTCATTTGAGGTACTCAAGTTCAGTTAGTTCACTCCTTGAAAGGAGTAGTTCTTTTGAGTTAGTTCTGCAGCTCCTTTCCAGTTCCTTTTTTCCAATCACAGGACACAATTACTGAACCAGAACGAACATATTATATGATACCAACTTAGTTCGTGAACGACACCAACTTAGTTCCTTATTCCTTTGAACTGTCGGTCGTTCCTTCATACTATAAACTCCTTATGTAGTATTCACCCCATCTGAACTAACTTCAATATAAATACAGTACTCCCTTTGTAATCCGACATCTCAGCTCTCCGGCCCTCCCAGTAATCCGGCGTTTTGTTCGAGTATGAGCTCAACAATTATTGATTCGACTTTGGACTGGTGTCTGAGTAAACAAAGCGATGACTCACGCCCCACTCACTCACGATCGCGCTGCGTTTCATGCCCAATCTATTCCGCATACACAAGCACACATATGTACTGTATATGGACAGTACAATGTATGTAATTAAAACTGATTTTTCAATGATAACTGCGTTTTTCTCGATATTTTCCAGTAATCCGGCATTTTCAGTAATCCGGCAGTGCTCTGGTCCGATATCTGCCGGATTACAGAGGGAGTACTGTAACTCCTAATGAACTAAGGAAAGATCGTTCAGTGGATACTATCAACTCCTTATGTAGTATCCACCGTTCCTATGGACAACAAGAACTAAAGAACTAACCAAGTCACCTTGTGAGTGAGTGAGTTACTAATTCTTTAGCTCGTAGTTCACAATGCACAGAGGATAGTTCTTTAGTTCCCCCTTCATACATCCATCTCTAGACACTGGGTCCTTCTTTTACTCTACGGTCCTAGAGAACGAACGTTCAGTGAAGTGAACTAAGTCGAGGAGTAGTTCAGTCAGCGGAGTTAGTTCTTCAAGAGTAGTTCAGTCAGGAACTACCCACCTCTAACCTGAACTGAAGGAGAAAATAAGTGCGATGCTTCATGAACAACCTTCCAGGGAGAGATTTTGCTGCAGGATTTTTGAAGAGGCACAAGGTTAAATTTATTGGTAAGAATGTGCCAAACCATAGAGGAGCTGGGCTGCTGCAAAAATAGCTATTCAATGATGTGATAAATAAGTCGAGTGACAGTGAGAATTCACTTTGTGATACATGTGTATGTTTAATGCAAATATTTTCCTATCAGACTCCTACTTTCTGATCATAATTTGTTGTTTTGTCCACCTGATGTTCAAAAAATGAAATGATCAATCATTTTTGGTCGTTTTGGTTTTTAAGATGGATTTTTTTCCCCAAGAAAATGTAAAAGAAGTTATAAATTGATGAGATGGTTGAAATTTGACCCTTATTACCTCGTTTTACGGAACCTGTTATAAGATAATTATTGGTTTTGTCCCATTACTGATGTGAGAAAATCACTATCGTGTTACCATCAGTTTTGTGAATGGTTGTTAGAAACAACAAAGTAAATGTAACGCTAAAGCTAACAACTGATTGTAATATGACACAAAATTCTAAGCACTACTGACATATTATTACTTGAATGACCTCATTATTGGACATTCCCCAGAAATCAGTTGATTAGAGATCACATTGGTTAAAACATGGTTTAATCTATTAAGCACCTACAACTACAACGAATAATAATGGGGTCTAATTACTAAGAATGGTATAATTTAAATTTCAAACAACTGTTGAGTGTGATGTCCCTGGGATTTCCCTCATGTTGTATTTAACTACTCAATTGCACATGTGAATAATCTGTATAAAAATATTCTGCTCTTAACGAGCATTTTCGCATTGTGTCACATCCATGGGCATGGGCAGGGGTTCCCACAACCACTGCAAGATGGTGGCCTGTGTGGGGGTGTGTCCGTATCCCAAGGACAAAGCATCACAGAAACGATGCGCTACAAATCGAAACTGTCTGCTTCTGAGAGAGTCAGATGTTATAATATTACAATTTCTCTTGAGAAGATTTTCAGACAAACATTCAACCAGTCATATTATAGCTGGGAAATGGGTCAAATTGGAGGTTGCTAGTTTAATACCAGTAGCACAACTGATCATTTTTTATTCAAAGCATAACCCCACTACAATCTAAGAAAAGAAGGTTTAATTGGTATAAGAACCACCAACATTCAAATACTTCAATATTAATATATTTGGTCCTACAAAGACCATTAAAATCCTTCACTTGGTAAGAATAACTTGAAATACATTCATCGGCTTTTCAACAATTGCAACCAGACATTTACATAATTGCTATGACTTTGCGTACTTTAGAAAGAGATAACCATCATAAACTATTATATTATTACAAACAATTCAACAAATGGATGTGGGGATAAAAAAACAATCTTTGGTAATAATATTGATTAAAATACTCACGTACGGTACCACCTCATGTTCACGAAGGAGTCTTGATTTCTTGTTTTACGCAAGATTTGAAGGCATCCCATCCTTCTAGTTTAGCTGCCATCTACATGAAACAACACCATCTTCATCAAGTGCTGCATTAGTGTGTGATGTTTGTAATGGGGTATGCGCACATATTTATTTTATTTTGTTTTATTTTTTTAATGAAAGTAAATTCCATCCTAAGAATTTTGACGCCAACTGCACTGTCCTAAGATAAGTAGTTCTTTTTTTAAATATTATTTTTCAAGGTTTCCACCAGTTCTGACGTGTGACTTGAAAACCCAGTCCATAAAGGACCAAGACTCTTCTTGATTTTTTGCGCATGTGGCAGAAAGGATACAGCAGTTCGTGAAAACTAACTGGCAGTTCGTGAAAACTAACTGTCAGCTCAGCATTGCATTATAATCAGTGTCTTACCATGGGGATATCACACTACTCACCCTCACCCTAGCATTGTCCATAAGGCCACTGCCCCGGCACCCAGAAACACAAAAAACTCCAAAAAAATGACAACCATTTGTTCAGTTGGCATTCGAATTTCCCTCCGTACACTGTACCTACCTAGCATTTTTCACGAAGTTCAACAGCGACTCGACAGAGTTCTCTGGCTATGGATATTCGAGCATTTTATTGGAATATAGCTACACTAATCGATGTCTTGCAATCGAAATCGAAACCTACGCTTATGAAACTGACAGGTCCTGGGACCTGGTGTCACCATGGTAACCGAGAAAAGTGGCCCGTCCGCGCAAGCTCAGTCGAGTAAAAATTTGGTTAGCCACACCCCTTTTGGGCCCGGGGCCCACATTTCCATCCAAAAATCGTTTGTGTTCACAATCGATTGGATTGTTTCAATTCATCTTGTCATCTCGATACGAGATGCTTGTCCTTTGATCTGTCCTCCCCTAAAAATTTTCATCACTTTCGCCATTCTGTTCCTATGTTGAGTTTTCAATTTTCTGCTTACGTTTCGAATTTTGTATTTTCCCATTCGAGTTCCCGGGACAGATTTGGATTTGTGATAATTGAGTGCGTTGTGTCCTGTCTGTGGTCTTGTGGATTGATCGACGTCAACATACACAGATAGTAGGTACCTAGCTTCTTGTCTGATTCTCCATCCAAGTAGGTACTGGCCGGCGGGTCATTACTTCGTTGTATTTTAGTCTAGTTCGTTGTTTTTAGTTGTTGTTTAGTTTATTTGCTTCTGTATGTTTGTACCACATGAATTCGGTGGCTAACTTACAGTCGAAATTTTCGACGTTTTCCTACGAGGATAGATAGAGTGATGATTAAAAGTTTAGGAACAGATAGGCCTTTGCTGAGTATTAATCAGTATGAAGCTATAGAACTTTTAGCTTCTGGTAATCCCGGGTACTGGTCAGAAGTACTGTGAATACAGTGCTTACATTCTGACTTGCTAAGAGCTGCGGTTGATTAAAATCCACCCATTTCTCATAAGAAGACTCCACTGTTGGAAAACATTTACAGGTATTTTGTAGAAAAAGCTGTTGATTTGTGTTCCGGTTTGGTGGCCCACCATTTTCAGATCCCACGCACCGCTACTGCATTGGGGTAAGGGAAACTATGCTGTATGGTTTCAACTATGGGTATGGGGAAACTATGCTGGCTTCACTCCTTCCCGCATGACAGACGTCACTGCACCCCTCTCACCAGCAAGCTGTGATGTCAGAATTCGTGGAAATAATTATAATAATGAATGATGAATGATGAATTGAATAATGAATTCAATGTTGAATAGAAGTTAATAAGTTTCATGTTGCCTAGTTACAGGCTCATTTATACCAGGCCAGATACCTACTCACTTTGTATAAATGTCTAGGGACGTTAAAAGATATCTCAAAATATCAAATTACCAGATGGAATAAACCGGTTCCTGTGAGATCACCGAAGTTAAGATACCTCAAGAGTGTGTAACAATGTGGGCTGTTCTCGATACATTTTTTCTTCCGGTGGAGACGGGGTCGGTTGGGGAAGCCTAATCGATATCCCTTCTTAACCGGTGATAATCTCACTGGTCTAGGAGGGGGACTCTCGAGGGTCCACCCCCACTGTTACACTCCGTCACATGGTAGCAGCGCATGGTTCGGTAGTATGCAGTGAGCACTTCACCATACTCCATCCACTTTTCCAGAAGGATTCCTTTACTAACAACCTGTCCCTTTGACAATACATACATCTATTGGCTTCCCCACCCCCCTTCCCCCCTTTAGGGTGTCAGTATAATTAAAATATACTGAGCTCATTAGAAGGCGATTGATGCCATGTCCCAATTGACAAGTCCCAATAGTTGTTCCATCCCGACGACGGAGGTTGATCACCTAGAGGTTGCCCTGATGAGCACAATTCACTCGACAACAATCTCTGACAACATCATCCGCCAATACTCGTATGTAGCAGCTTTGTTCTCCACCAGTAAAATATTATTGAGGTTGTACCATTACGATGGAGGTTAGTCACCTTGAGGTTTTCAGATGTCTTTTCCTGAACCAGAACTTCATACTACTTTTCATTCCCCCTTTCCCCTCTCATACTTCTGCTACCCAGAAGTATGCCATGTGGGGAGGAGTGTAACAGTGTGGGCTGTTCTCAATACATTTTTTCTTCGGGTGGAGACGGGGTCGCATGGGGAAGCCTAATCGATATTCTTAACCGGTGATAATCTCGCTGGTCTAGGAGGGGGACACTCTGTCACAAGTGATTACTGCTTGGAGATGGGTGACAGCAGTGACAGGTCCAAGTATGACCCATGCAGCTGTTGGGCGAACCCCTTTCCACTCAAGAGGGCGAGGCAATGAGTAGCCAAGTAAAGAGTGAAATTATCAGATCGAATTCTGATCCTCTCATTGGAGGACAGCTGATCACGTCTGCTGGCCAACATATATGAAAACTGGTAGGCGTTTCTTTCGATATAACTCTACTTTTAGACCACTTCTAAGGTCAAATATCGTCTACAGTGACATAATACACATAAATATGTATGTAGGTAGGTATAAATTATTGTTAAATTTAAGATCTGATTCAGAATACTCTAAAATGGTTTTTCCTGGACTTTTCAAAAATTCGCCTATCTGGAATTTTGGATCAAATTCAAAGCTCAATTGTCTTCCAATTTTTCTAAAAATGGCAGTTAGAAAAAATTAAATCTATTTCACTTTTCCGCACAAAGACTTATTCAAAGACTATCTTATTCACCGGACTCAAAGCTTAGGTACGAACTTCATCATTATCATGAATTTTGTCTTGACTACCCTTTATCTGCCAAAATTACGATTGGGTGAGCTGTTTAATATAAAATCTAAATTTTTAATATAGACAAATTATTTTGTTGTGATATATCCAGTACATAATATTGTTGATATCGAAACAGCTGTCTTGAAGGAGGTCAAGGCCCACTCCGGGCTGTAGAGCCAAGGAAGAAGAAGAAGATATCGAAATATCATCCGATATTTCTAATATCGAACGAAAATAATGACTGATTCCGGGAAAATATCGATACCAAAAGACAGTTATAATCCGAAGGAAAATATCAATATTTTCCAACATCTATAATATTGTAACGTGATTAGATGTCAAACCAAGTGTTCATTTATTCTCAAGTGCTATAACTTTGTATCTAACCTTGAATCCTCGCTGCAAGCGATCTTTCATTATTGCAATGAACTCCCTGTAACTAAGCTGTCCGTCACCGTCTTCATCGAAGATGGCAAACACAGTGTGGACAAGATGCTTACTGAGGCTCGTCTCTGTGCAGATGAACACAGCTCTCTGGAACTCCTCTATGAATACATATTTCTTTCATGTCAATTAAACCAATAAATAATAAAGAAAGGGCCACTAATGAGTTATACTGATAAAAATTTGTAATCCCAACTATGATAGGCCTCCCATTGGGATATCGCCTAAATGGTGCACATTCGTCTGGATTCTTATTACTTGCTATCAAGTGAATGTCACCGTTTCCTGTAATTGCCTCCCTTTTCTCAGTACCTGCTAGTTTTGAAAGGAAAACGCTGCAAATTATTACACAACGGTTTATTATTTACCTGTATAGATGCTCCTTCTGCGTAGATCACTGTTTTCTGTGGTCAAAACTACCCACGTGCTTCCTCCCCAGGAAAGCCCTAAATCGCGTACTGGAACTGGCTCGGGAATTATAGCTTCATAAAAATGCGAGGGGTTCAATAAATCTATAACATTTTGAAAAATGATGGCTCTTTTGGATTTTGTTGATAGGTACTTCTGCAACTTGAACAAACGTTATGCTTCATGAATAACAACAAGTAATTAATAATTAATTAGCAAGAGCATTTTTCAAATGGAATAATATTGCAGAACAACCAACTCGACTTCATGCGGCCATCCGTGATTATAATCAGGTGCTCCCTAGCAATGATATCTGGGCCGGATTTATACCGTTTGATTCACGATCATGTTGACGAAGCTTTTCGTGCAAACGAACTGCTGGTCGTAGAATGCTCCGGGTGATCTCAAAAATTCTTTAGTTCAAGATCAATTTAAAAACGTAAAAAAACCATACCCTTCTATTGAAAGTTTTCGAGCTATGGTGTTCTGAAAATTTCACCCCTTAGAGATGGCCACCAGTAACGCCGAGCTTCGTGGACCAACTAGACCCCAAACCGGACCTACAAACCGAATTTCATTCATTTTGGTTCATGGTAACTAAGAAAAGTGCTAAGTGCGGCGTCTGGCGTACAGCAGACAGACAGAAATTTGTTTACAGCATTTTCGGATTCTTGAAACATACCTTGAAACTGCATACCTTGAAACAGAAACCATAAAATGTTGAGGGGGGGGGGGGGAATTTTTATTTGTTTGTGCTCGATTCCAAAGGATCATTATTGAAAATAATAAACCAAAATTTAAGAATACAACTGAACAGCACAACAGAAGTGAAATTTGGTAAACAAAGAGTTGGAGAAAGGAGAATTTACCACACGACCAACTGAAACAACCAAGTGTCTGTGTTGTTCGTGAAAAAGGCAAGGCAGCCAACTGCACAACACAAAATTCCCCAGGTGCTTCAATCAAGATTGCTTCAAAAGCAGTTTCTGGTTTGCCACATTCCAATGGGAGACCTGTAGCTTAGTGTCCAAGAGCTGATGCATTATATCCTTGAATTATTTACCTTGTGATATTGGTTGGTCAGCCAACGTGTACATCCTCATGGCAATGGAAAAGTCCTCCAGGTTGTTCAAAAACTGGCAAAACACTTTGAACTGATCGAAAGTGATTCCAGGATTGGATGTCAACCTCCCGATCAGCCTCTCCAGGTACATTTCGTGTCTGCGAACACATCACATTCGTCTGATGATGTGGTCACAGGTAAACATTTATTAGACAGCTCATTTAACGTGAACACTCTTTCTAAATCTTCTGAATTGAGCTCATAAACACAGATCATATGGAAACATGACGATATCTCTTTTGTTATGGCTGACTAAAAAATAAATAAATTCCTATATTACTGAATCAAGCTTGACTTGCAGAGCAAAGCAAACAAAGAACCGGGGCTGGTAAATTCGAGCTGGTTTTTTTTCATAGGTATTTCTTTCGTAAAATAACAAAGTGAAAAGCATGGGAGGGGAGGGGGTAAAATTCTGGAATCTGTTGAATATTCACTATTATCTATAGCTGAGTTACTTGTACCACTTGCTGGATCATTTGTTTCTTTGTCGTTTCTAATAATGTGATACCTGGATTTGACCGCATCTGACCTCCCGGAAGTATAGAAATCCTCGATACTTCATTATTCATAGTTGAGTTACTTGTATCGTTTATAAATTGAATATGACATCCACAAACTCCAGCGCTGGTTTACAATATTTTCCAACCAGTTGCAAGGAAATGACATGAAAGAGCCTATAATGACAACTTACGCATCGGCATCGAGGTGAGTATAACGGAGAAGGATTCTGGCAAAATCAACCTCGCTGATTGTGTTCTGGCCTTTGGAAAACTCGTTGAATTCCTGTTCCAAAACTTCGGTTTGCAAATCGGCCATGAATCTATAAACGAAAGAAACAATAATAATTTTTATCTGCAGTAAAACTGGACGATCTGAACCTATTCAACAAACCAGGTTTTGAATAAAGACAAGTTTATTATTTATTATTTATTATTTATTTATTTATTTAAAACTCTGGACATAGGGACAAAAGGGGATGTACGGGTTTAGTGTCACAAAGAAGAAAAAGGGGAGGATTAACGTAACGTACAATCAAATGTTTGCAACCCTCGTTTTTGGCAGTACCAGTAATCACTCTTTTTTACAGAAGACATTTTGTAATTACAAGTTTTCTTTAAAACGTAAGCAAGGAGAATGTCAGATAACAAACATCAATGGCAATGAGTTGGGAGGTTAAAATAAGGTCCACTCACCATACCTTCCATTTGACTCGAGCTTGAGGGTGGCTCACAATACTAGAACAACTTTTTTCTTATTTTCATTTATCTTTCTTAAATCTGGCGACCTGAGAGTCATGAGTTAATTATAACAGCTCATAGAAGGTTACAAGAGTCATGGTTAATTATAACAGCTCATAGAAGGTTACAAAGTCTCCATAGGAGATGTAAAGCCATCATTCCTTCCAGCGATGAGAAGGAAACGGGAACGTCGGAGGTTACCACTGTGATGAATTTAAATTGGCACAAAATTCACCACGAGAGGCGAGGTGGGAATGTGTCGGCATCTGGTTAGGGGCGGACCTCCACCGTAAGCCGAATCTTTTTGGATGAATTTGTGCGGTAAAGGGCGGACCTCCACCGATCTTGTCGGGAATTTGCCAGTTCTGGTTAAGGGCGAAACCTCCACCATGTCCTGGTTCTTTTTGGATGTGTGCGGTTAAGGGCGGACCTCCGCCGATCTTTTAGGGCAATTTGCCAGTTCTGGTTAAGGGCGAACCTCCACCATGTTCTGGATCTTTTAGGATAGGAGAGAGATGTGGTAAGGAGAGAGAGAGTAGTCTTCGACTAGAGGAGAGCGTAGAATGAGGAAAAAGGCGCAGGATCCGGGGTTATATAGACCAGGAAGTCTTCTCCTACCATCCTTCTGCTGAGAGAGGATGGTGGGGCTTCAGGTTGTGCACCGGATCCTGTGGCTTGTGTCCCCACTCGTACTGTTTATTTGGCGAGAATTATAGTTAGCTTACGAGATATTTGCGAGAACTAAAATATGCTAGTTGTAGTTCCGGGAGGAACTCACGACACTCTGATATAATTCAACTGCTCAGTCAAGTTATTGCATGGACAGACAATAATGAGTTGTCTCGGCAGCAAATAAGGCATATTCATGGGGTACAACCTTATCTCCACCTTGAAGTAGGAAATATAAATTACTTTCTGTCATCAAATCTCTTGTTAATTTCATTTCTTCATAGTTTTACAACATTATAAGCTCAAAAATAGTTACCAGTACCAATTATGACATGTGTTACAGCAAGAGAAAGGCACTTGATTACAGGTAGGTACCATCGTGCCTGCATTTGAAGCCAAAGAAATAAGTATAACGCGTCTGCTTCCATGAGTCCTCATCTATTTACATTCATGTATATTACTTATACATTTAGAATTTTTGGAAAGATTTGGAATTATGTATACAGGTTTTTCAATGTTAATGCAGTTCATATCTTCTTCTTACAACGCCGTCTCCGCTCGGAGTTTGGCGATCTTGATGGCAATCTCAGATCGCAAAGAAGCGGCCCGAAATAAGTCAACCGATGAGCAGTCAAACCATCGGTGCAAATCAGGAAGCCAAGAGTTTTTCCTGCGTCCCAAAGATCTTCTTCCTTGGATTTTCCCTTGGATTATGAGACGAAGAAATTCGAACCGTTCGGGCATTACGTGGCCCAGAAAACGTGCATTCATCTCCTTGACAGTGAACAGGAGCTCTTTCTCTTTCTGCATCCTTCTTAAAACTTTTTCGTTCGTCATCTTTCAAACCCATAATATAACGAGTACTGCAGCGCCATAACTATGGTGCTCAGCTGAACCACCAGAATAGTACAAGCAACCGTGCTCAGTCTGGAGACTAGACGCCCCTGGCCACCGAACCTCACTGAGACCAAGAATATCTATCTTCAGCCTTCTAAACTTTCAAGGCACTGCCAATTGTCTTTCCACTGTCCTGGATGGTAGTCGACAGGAAGATTCTTTGCACCCTTTCCTTATTTAAAATGTACCCCGGACCATATCATTGTTTGCAACTGCCATCAAGATAACTGGAAAATATAGAACAGCAGAAGTTCCATTTTCTTTCTCTACCGCAGTACAGGAACCAGTACAGCTAATGTAGCCCTGCTTCCCGCTTTTCAAACATTGCCACTTCGAAGTTATTCCCCACGCCTCTGTTTGTTAATGGATCGAAGTGCTGCCTTCATGCTAGTTTTGGTCCACCCCGGATTTTCCAGCCCCGGCCCCCATATCTGGGGGTGGGGGGTTCCCTATCCGCCACCTTGGGAGGCGCCTGATGGGGGGACCTAGCAACCCCTCCTTGGGCAGTTCATATGGGACCATTGAAAATGGGTATTTCATGAAATTCAAATGGGGATATTAAACGATCAACCCATATAACCCTAACTGTAAGTGTACAGCCCCTACAGTCCTCAACCCCCCCCCCCCCCACCACCACAACAGCCACCACCATAAATTATCACGAGGCTCATTTAGCCTTTGAGGACTGGCTGATTCAGGAGCTATATAGAAAATCCTAAGAAAATTCAACTGTGAGGTCATCCACATTCGTGACTCATTATTTGTGACATGATAAATCACTTGCGAAAAGATTACGTCGGTACAGTATGAATCATGAATTGATAAGGTTCATGTAAGGAACTTGCAATACATTCCAGTTTCTCAGTAAGAGTCAGTTACGGTAGTTCGGAATGTGTCATCAATCAATGAGGTGGATACACGGTTACTGATGTTTTCAGGGAGAATCAGGTCGTTTATGCCCTAAGAAACCAGAGAAGATGAAGAGCCTGTTGAAAGTTATTTTACTCGGGGATTGCGGAGTTGGAAAGACGTCTCTCATGTACACTTACGCTCATGGGAGTTTGATTCAGAACTACAAACCGACCATCGGGGCGGATTTCATTACAAAGGACGTGGAAGTGGACAGTAGAAACGTGATGATGCAAATCTGGGACACATCCGGACAGGAGAGGTTCCAGAGCCTCGGGGCGGCCTACTACAGAGGGGCGGACAGCTGTGTCCTCGTTTTTGACATGAGCAATCCTGACAGTTTCAATTCTCTGGATGGGTGGAAATCCGAGTTTCTGCTCCAGTCGAGCCCCAGAAACCCGGAAAGTTTTCCTTTCGTGGTCCTAGGGAACAAGGTGGACCTGGATGACAGCGTTATAAGTGAAGAGATGCTCGTAAGATGGTGCCAAGACAACAAAAATATTCCTTATTATATCACAAGTGCCAAAAACGGCTTGAACGTGGAAGAGGCTTTCAAAACCATAGTTAAATGTGCATACCAAAATGA
Source organism: Leptopterna dolabrata (assembly GCA_954871275.1). Taxonomy (NCBI): domain Eukaryota; kingdom Metazoa; phylum Arthropoda; class Insecta; order Hemiptera; family Miridae; genus Leptopterna; species Leptopterna dolabrata. The sequence goes on from OX940981.1 coordinate 47,865,100, forward strand.
TTCCTCCGTATTTTCTGAAGGAGAGAGCTACACCGAATTTGACAGGTTCCGAATTGAAAATGGAAACCCTCCAAAGAAAAAATGTTGCTAGATTGAAAAATGTACAACCTACTAGCTAGGTAACTATTATGTTGTGATCCGATGGAACTATACGGCCAGTGGTGCATTTAGATTTGGTGCAGCCTTAGGCCGATTAAAATAAATGGCCCCTTTTTTAGGTACAGTCCATTGTGGTTTATTATTCTGTGAACAATTATACACCTATGTATTCGCTCAGCAAAAAATTTGTATAACACCCGCTCAAAATTTTTTATTTTGCGTTTTAAGGTGCGTAGCTTCCAAAAATGCAATGTCCGTCCGCCGTATCATCCACATCTACTTTATTTTCGGTCTAAAAAAAACTTGTGCTTTCGCACACAGACTCCACTTGAGCTCTAGATGTGTACCGAAACTTTGCAGCCCGATCGTAATATACCCAAGGGTGCTATGGGTGAAAAATGGGTGTAAAAATAGGGTTTGTTGGTGTTTTAGTAACACGAGCTTGTGAGGTATAGTTTTCTATACTTTTTAGGACGAGGAGACCGAATATGAAGTCAATTTTCACCAAGGAGCGGAAAATTGAGGTTCTAACGAAGTTACAGCATTAAATTTACGTTACATTTTGGTCTAAACTCGTCGTTCTCCCTCACACAGTTTGGGTCCCCATTTGGGAACATATTTGGATTTTAGTTGTGCACCGAAGCCTGGCAGCCCGATCGGCATACACCCAGGGGTGTTGTGGGGGGGGGGGGGAAATGGGTGTAAAAATAGGGGTTTTCGATGTTTATTTTTGAGGTTTTAGAGAACATGAGCTTGTGAAGTATCATTTTCCATGTTTTTTAGGACGAGAAGACCGAATATGAAGTTGATTTTGACCAAAGAGTGAAAAATTGAGGTTGTAACGAAGGTTCAGTTCCCCAAATTCATTTTTTATGAGTCAAAAACCTGGGAAATTGTCTGAAATCGCCATAAATTTGTATAATAACACTAGAAGTACTATCAACAGGTTAATCAAGAAAATTAAATGGCACTATCAATAATAAAAGAAAATTTGTAAAAAAAAAGCCTAACCCGTGTTTTTTGTGGGCCAAAATTGGTGGGAACCATAAAAAATTGCTATTTCAAGTATTGCACATGAAAGAAACAATAGATGAACAGCTAAAATTTCTGTAGGTATGTCCAGTAGAAAAATAAACCCGTGTGACAAGGACTTTGCAGCTGTTTGTTATATGTAGGATGAATTCAGGATGCTCTGAAACGGATTTGCCGATGAACAAATTTCAAAAATTCATGTTCTGAAAATCTTAGACCCACTGCAATAGCGTCATTTTCTTTGAAAATTCGCTAAAAGTTTTTACGAAATGCCCTATTTCGTGTTGTAATACCTACTTGTTAGTTAAGTAATTATATTATGTTCGTAACAGTATGTTGTTTAATCTTTCCACTTACCTAGTAAATTTCTCAATAAATTATTGCCCTCAAATCTAGAGAACAATTAAATAAATTAATAATCAACAATTAATTCACAATAATAATTAACAATTCCTAAACAATCATAATTAACAATTACTTAATTCACAATAATAATAATTAACAAGAAATTAAGAATTAATTCCGTTTCAATGGAAGATTTTGAAAGTTCTTGAAATTAATACATTTTCAGGTAAGAATAAATTCGTTACTTCAGACTAAAACCCAATATACTGCCAGGGATATTTCATTTCATTTCCTTACCGACAATATTTTATTAATTTATTCCACTCATTTGTGATTTCTGGTACAGATTGATTTAGAAAAAGTAATATAGGTAAACATAGGATAGTAATATAGCAATAATATAGTAATGTAATGCAGTGGCGGTGGGTGGGGTTCTGAAGACAGTGGGGCACCAAACCAGAACACAAAACCAACAGATATTTCTGTAAAATACCCCAAGGCAACAACACCCATCCCTTATTTACTGATTGAGTGATATTCAGCAAACCTTATCTCCTTTAATCAACACTCTATCGTCGTACGAAAACGTCGACAATTTCTACTGCAAATTAGCCATCGAATTCATGTGTTACAAAAATATAGTAAACTAAAATACAACAAAACAATGACCCATCAGCTGGTACCTACTTGAATGGAGAAGCTATTGACTAGAAGCTGGGTAGTTATCTGTGTGTTGCTACGCTGACCAATCCACAAACAGGAAACAGGATAAACCGCACGTAGGTACCACAAATACAAATCTGTCATCAGAACCGGACCAAACGCAAAACGCGCAAAATTTGACGCAAAAAAACTGAAAACTGACAGACACAACAGAGAAAGCGAATGTGATTCAGAGATGACAAAAACAAATCAGAAGAAGAAGCATCTCATATGGAGATGACAAATTGAATCAAAGGGATCGAATCGATTGTGAAATGAACGATTTTGGGGTTGAAATGAGATACTGGAGCCAAGGCCCAAAGTGGGCGCGGCGAACATCACTCGACTGAGCATGCATGGACGAGCCACTTTTCTCGGTTGCCTGGGTTCGAAGGTTGCCTTCAGGAGCCTAGGTTTCGATTTCGATTGCAGGACATCGATTACTGGTGCTTTATTTCGATAACATGCCTGGTCTATGGAGCTAACATTAAGGAACCACCATGGATCCATAGCCAGAAAAATCTGGCGAGTCGTTGTTGAACTTTGTGAAAAATGCTAGGGAGGTACAGTGTACAGAGGGAAATTCAAATGCCAACTGACCAATGGTTGGTATTTTCTACTCTGGTGTTTTTGGGTGCCGGGGCAGAGGCCCAAGTGGCCTTATGAACGCAACGCCCCTGATGTAATGTAAGGAATGTAGTAATATAGAATGGGCCGGGGTGTACGAGAGCATCCCATCTTTATTGCCCTGTTCGAGATAAAATTTCGCAGCGTAGGTATCTGGTTCTGGGCCGGCACCAGTACAAGCTCTGATGAAGATCGCATGTGCGATTAGCTCATCAACTCTGATAATAATCATGCGAACACAGTTCGCAGTGCTAGCAAGTGTGGATGGGGGAATCACTGACGCATTCTCTTGGAGTAGGTAGGTACCATTTCCAGTGCGAATGACAGATAGTACAGTGGACGTATCCTTCACAAATCTGGCTACCCACTGAGCTTCTCCTTCTTAGACAGTACCCCTTCACCTCTTGAACTTTCAACACACATCAAACGTTGAGAGCGTTGTGATAAGTCGTAGATATAAGTATTTTTAATCTCTTCGATGACAAACGTCGGTTCGAAACCGTTTACCACATAACGCTGCAAAATCCTTGTCACATGGGTTTATTATTCTACCGGAAATACCTACAGAAATGTGGACTGTTCATTTATTGTTTCATTCATGTACAATAATTGAAACAGCTATTTTTGACGGTTTCCACCAATTTTGGACCCCCCATAAACACGAATTAGGCTCCTTTTTTTACAAATTATCTTTGATCATTGATCGTGCCATTTAATTGTATTGATTCACCTGTTGATAGTAGGTACTTCTAGTGTTATTATACAAACTGATTGTGATTTCAGACAATTTCCCAGGTTTCTGACTCATAAAAAATGAATTTTGGGAGCTAAACCTTCGTTACAACCTCAATCCTTCACTCTTTGGTCAAAATCGACTTCATATTCGGTCTTCTCGCCCTAAAAAAAACATGGAAAATGATACCTCACAAGCTCATGTTCACTAAAACCTCAAAAATAAACCCTGAAAACCCCTATTTTTACACCCATTTTTCACCCGCAACACCCCTCGGTGTATTTTGATCGGGCTTCCAAGCTTCGGAGCACAACTAGGACCCAAATGGAGCCAGTAGTAGGGAAAATAGGGTTTCTGGAACAAAAGCAGGGCCTCGAAAGTCGACGGTCCCACTCGACGGTCCCACTCGACGGTCTGACTCGACGGTGGCACTCGAGGGTCCACTTACCTATTATAGTACCTACTAGGTACTACTACTACTACTCAAGTCTCGGCGGTACTTGATCAAATTGGAAAAATATAACCTGGACGGTGCATCTCGACGGTCCCCCGAGTTCTAGAACAAAAGCAGGGCCTCGAAACTCGACGGTCCCACTCGACGGTCTGACTCGACGGTCTGACTCGACGGTGGCACTCGAGGATCCACTTACCTATTATAGTACCTACTAGGTACTACTACTACTACTCAAGTCTCGGCGGTACTTGATCAAATTTGAAAAATATAACCTGGACGGTGCATCTCGACGGTCCCCCGAGTTCTAGAACAAAAGCAGGGCCTCGAAACTCGACGGTCTTCGCAGACGGATGACTCATTAGCGGTCCTCGACTGCTAATGAGACCATATAAGGAAGTGATTGATCGGGTTTCTGGGCCAAAAGCAGGGCCTCGAAAGTCGACGGTACCACTCGACGGTCTGACTCGACGGTGGCACTCGAGGGTCCACTTACCTATTATAGTACCTACTAGGTACTACTACTACTACTCAAGTCTCGGCGGTACTTGATCAAATTTGAAAAATATAACCTGGACGGTGCATCTCGACGGTCCCCCGAGTTCTAGAACAAAAGCAGGGCCTCGAAACTCGACGGTCTTCGCAGACGGATGACTCATTAGCGGTCCTCGACTGCTAATGAGACCATATAAGGAAGTGATTGATCGGGTTTCTGGGCCAAAAGCAGGGCCTCGAAAGTCGACGGTACCACTCGACGGTCCCACTCGACGGTACCACTCGATGGTCCCACTCGACGGTACCACTCGACGGTACCACTCGACGGTACCACTCGAGGGTCCACTTACCTATAATATTACTAGGAACTCAAGTCTCGGCGGTACTTGATGAAATTTGAAAATATAACCTGGACGGTGCATCTCGACGGTCCCCCGAGTTCTGGAACAAAAATTAGGGGCTTGGGAAACTCGACGGTCCCACTCGAGGGTCCACTTACCTATTATAGTACCTACTAGGTACTACTACTACTACTCAAGTCTCGGCGGTACTTGATCAAATTTGGAAAATTTAACCTGGACGGTGCATCTCGACGGTCCCCCGAGTTCTGGGCCAAAAGCAGGGCCTCGAAACTCGACGGTCTTCGCAGACGGATGACTCATTAGCGGTCCTCGACTGCTAATGAGACCATATAAGGAAGTGATTGATCGCTGGCCGCCCACCTCCCGAGTTCGCTGATCCACGCGGTCCCCCTTCCGCGAAAAAATTAGCGAGTTCGCGGACAAGGGGTACCTACCGTGCCGTCCGCCACCCGTGTGCGCTTGATTGTTTCAGATAATAATAATATAATAAGAGTAGGTATACCTAATAAACTTGTTACAATGGAAGCTACACGTACATCCAAGGTGCACTGTTCCATTTGCGACTGTTACATTAGTACTCGTAAATCGGCAATCACGCGTCACCAGAAGAGTCAAAATCACTTGACGCTCGTACAAGCTAAAAACCAGAGTGAAAAGAAGAAGCACTGCGATATGTGTAACACGAGTGTGGATAAGACCGACCTGAATATCAACCGATCTTCACAGGACGGCTCTATCAATCCACACGACTAAAAAAAACAATACGTACCGCGTACTAAATTTTGTGTCGCTTGCAACGGAAATTTTAGTGCGAGCCAGTTCAAACGTCATGTTTCGACTCAAAAACATAAAAATAACGAAATACAGGGGCCCGAGCCATCGACTTCCGACCAACCAGATATGCCAAACTGCGAACCCATTCCTGGTCCGAGTGGTATCAATCGTCCTCCTCCAAATAACAACACAGAACAAAATAGGGGAACCTCCAGTACTGCTTTACAGCAGGAGTCTCAGACACGTCGTGAATGCAAGGGACCACGGAAATTCTGTAACTACTGCAAGAAAGATGTGAAGTCAGCTCGGTTTGCAAGACATTGTAAAACTAAACAACATAATATTAACAAAACAGATTCGCAATCACTTAAATTACGAATCTGTAAAGTTTGTAATGTCATTGTAGGACCTCATGATGGAGACCTCCTACATTATCAAACTCAAGAACATAATCTAAAAACATGGGCTCGCGATAACCAAATTCACAATTATACGATGAAATCATACGAAGAACTGATGAGAATAAAATCTATAATTGATTCGGGAAGAACTACAGAGTACTCGGTGTATAATGAGGAAAAATTGCGAGAAATTGCTAGCGGATTAAAAATCAGAAAATGGCGTAGAAAATCGCTAGAAGAGCTTGTGAAGAGCATCTACAGCGTTACGAGTAAACTTAATAATTTAAAATACCGCAATAAAGAATATGTTCGATCAATAGCAGCCAGTGTGGGTATAGAAAATACTGAAAACAAATCCAAAACTGAACTAATATCAGAAATATATGAGAGAAGGAATCTACACTACTGCCAAGAATGTGATGTTGTCGTGAGAGACGTATACCTTCATGAAGTTTCTGAGGAACATATATCTAAAATTGGTGGGCAGCTGTTACCAATAACGGAGGAGATCACACATCAAGGAAACTTTAAAAAGGTGATATTTAATAATATCCATAACCTCCCAGATATTGCACCATTTTACGATTCTATTATTGACGCTATGAGGAATAAAATACAACAATTTCTAGAAATAAAACAGGCAATAAAATTACAGTTGAGATTGGAATGCGCATACACTCGGGAAAGAATTGATCATGAAATTCAAACCACAGAAATGACATTTCACACAACCTTCATTACTGTTTTCCGATCAAACAATTTGGAGGATATTTTAACAAATTTCATGAGTGATTTGAGAAACATGGAATTACAGAACCAACCATCTGCTGGATCTGGGTGGACTTTATCTCATCCCAAACGACTTATTGTTTCAATAAGTAAGTATGCACCATTCAGAGGAAGCTCCTATATCGATTTACCAGAGTGGGTGAAACTGAAAAAAGCGTGTATTAACGTGCAAAATACTGAAGACAATTTGTGCTTCATCTATGCAGTGCGCTGTGCCCTATCAGAGCCTAAAGATCACCCTTATAGACCCCAACAATACACCAAATTCCTAAACGATGAAATATTCAAGGGCTTTCACTATCCACTTTCGATAAATGACGTTCAAAAATTCGAGAAAAAGAGCCAGAAAGGATACGAAAATTACCCTAGTATGTCAATTAATGTGTACGAGGTCGTGAAGAAAGAAATTAGACCGGTATACGTATCCAATGCAACTTCTTCCCAAAAGAATATTGATTTGTTGTATCTATGTCCTAGTGGAGAAACGGGGCATTATGTTTACATTAAGAACCTATCTCGACTACTTAGTACAGAGTTGACAAACTACAAGGCACCGAAACATATCTGTCGGAGATGCCTGTTGTTCTTCAATTCTAGTGCAAAACTCGATGAACACCTGGAGAATTGTGGTCAGCACAAACCAGCTGTGCCTGTAATGCCTGGGGAAGGAAGTGTTGTTGAATTTAAAAACTACAATAACAAGTTTGAACATCCTTATGTGATTTATATCGACTTTGAATGCAAACTATCCAATTTTGGCGGTCAAGTTCCGCACGAGAAAAATATGTCATACACAGTCAAAATGAAAGAGCACGTCCCTTATGGGTTTTCAGCGTACTTGGTGTCTAGAGTCAATAATGAAACATTCAAACCATACTGTTACCGAGCCAAATCTGAGAGTGAACTTGATGATGTTCCACTCAAACTGATTGAACATTTGAATGAACTATTGTTAATAATCAAATCAAAGTATGAAGACAAACGTCCTATGGCTTTAACCGGTGAAGAGGAAAGACAATTTCAAGAAACAAGCATATGTCACATTTGCGAAAAAAAAATATATTAGTATTTTCGACAGCAAGGTGAGGGACCATTGCCACTTGACAGGAGTTTTTCTAGGTGCAGCGCATTCCGATTGTAACTTGAAAAGACAATTGCCGAAAAAGATACCGGTGATATGTCATAATTTATCTGGATATGATGGACACCTAATCATTAAAAAGCTGTTTCATTATGGCACGCGAAAAACCAATGTAATAGCTGATTCTGAAGAAAAATATATGACGTTTGAGAAAAATTTAGTAGAAATGGAAAAGGGATGTTTAGCATTAAAATTTATAGATAGTTTTAGGTTTATGTCCAGCTCTCTCGAAAAACTAGCTTCATATTTGAAAGATGATAGCTTTAGGCATACTAAGGAATTTATTAGAGACGACTCTGTTCTGGGCAAGTATTTACAAAGGCAAGAAAACGATGAAATTGACGTATTCAAAATATTGCGAGGCAAGGGTGTGTTCCCATATGAATTCATAGATAGCGTTGAAAAGTTGAATTGTAATCAGTTGCTGGCTCCAGAAGATTTTCACGATTCATTAAATGACTCCGAGCTCGCCGCCGCAAAAGATTATAACCACTATAAACACGTTTGGGAAAAGTTGAAGGAGAAAACGTTAGGAAATTATTCTGATCTGTACAATATCCAAGACGTACTCTTGCTTGCTGATGTCTTTGAGAACTTTAGAGACCTTTTTATGACAAACTATGGATTGGATCCTGTTCATTACGTATCCCTACCTGGAGCCGCGTGGGATGCAATGTTGAAACTAACAAAGGTTAAACTCGAGTTGATTAAAGATGACATGGATTTATAACGATAGATTTAACGAGGAAACGTGATCTAGGCAAATATCAGTGTAAGTTGAATGATGTAACAATAAAAAACGATCCTTGAACGACAATTAACGTTAGCCAAACGGTCCTGAAACGGTTCCTAAACGATTAAAAAATTAGTTAATTAATTAATTAGTTTTGGCTTTTGGTTTTTCATTCCAGCATTGATTGCATAGTCTGGAGAATTCAGGAAATGACATATCACTACCTACGTAGTCTTCGTAGGTAGTGATGCGGTTAGTTTTGGCTACGATGAAGGCCGTAATTTTGGATTCTATGAATTCTATCTAGTTTCAAACCCAGTTTGAGGTATAATTTCAATGTTTCAATATGAACAACGTATTTAGTCTTGTCTCGAAGAGTAGTGCATAACTTGTTGTTGAAATGCTCCGGGGCTAGAGGAAGATCTCTGTGTTTGTCATGGAGTTGACGAGGGTAATGCAAGTCAACCTCGAATATTAGTCCTTTTGCCGCATTTTCATCGTACCGATTTACGATAATATTTACCCAGTTTTCAACGGTATGCACTTTTGGGTCAACCCATTTGAAATTGACAACGGGGAGTGATCTAGACAAAGCCCAACCGTACAAGTTGTTGGCATCTATATACATTAGGTAGGTAATTGGAGTTTTTCGTATCATCGAAACCCTCAACGTGGGGATTATTAGCTTCTGCGTATCTTTTTGAACATTGCGAAATTCCACCTCGGATCCCGTTTTCGACCATCATGTACATATCGTAGTCACTAATCAACTCGAGTTTAACCTTTGTTAGTTTCAACATTGCATCCCACGCGGCTCCAGGTAGGGATACGTAATGAACAGGATCCAATCCATAGTTTGTCATAAAAAGGTCTCTAAAGTTCTCAAAGACATCAGCAAGCAAGAGTACGTCTTGGATATTGTACAGATCAGAATAATTTCCTAACGTTTTCTCCTTCAACTTTTCCCAAACGTGTTTATAGTGGTTATAATCTTTTGCGGCGGCGAGCTCGGAGTCATTTAATGAATCGTGAAAATCTTCTGGAGCCAGCAACTGATTACAATTCAACTTTTCAACGCTATCTATGAATTCATATGGGAACACACCCTTGCCTCGCAATATTTTGAATACGTCAATTTCATCGTTTTCTTGCCTTTGTAAATACTTGCCCAGAACAGAGTCGTCTCTAATAAATTCCTTAGTATGCCTAAAGCTATCATCTTTCAAATATGAAGCTAGTTTTTCGAGAGAGCTGGACATAAACCTAAAACTATCTATAAATTTTAATGCTAAACATCCCTTTTCCATTTCTACTAAATTTTTCTCAAACGTCATATATTTTTCTTCAGAATCAGCTATTACATTGGTTTTTCGCGTGCCATAATGAAACAGCTTTTTAATGATTAGGTGTCCATCATATCCAGATAAATTATGACATATCACCGGTATCTTTTTCGGCAATTGTCTTTTCAAGTTACAATCGGAATGCGCTGCACCTAGAAAAACTCCTGTCAAGTGGCAATGGTCCCTCACCTTGCTGTCGAAAATACTAATATATTTTTTTTTCGCAAATGTGACATATGCTTGTTTCTTGAAATTGTCTTTCCTCTTCACCGGTTAAAGCCATAGGACGTTTGTCTTCATACTTTGATTTGATTATTAACAATAGTTCATTCAAATGTTCAATCAGTTTGAGTGGAACATCATCAAGTTCACTCTCAGATTTGGCTCGGTAACAGTATGGTTTGAATGTTTCATTATTGACTCTAGACACCAAGTACGCTGAAAACCCATAAGGGACGTGCTCTTTCATTTTGACTGTGTATGACATATTTTTCTCGTGCGGAACTTGACCGCCAAAATTGGATAGTTTGCATTCAAAGTCGATATAAATCACATAAGGATGTTCAAACTTGTTATTGTAGTTTTTAAATTCAACAACACTTCCTTCCCCAGGCATTACAGGCACAGCTGGTTTGTGCTGACCACAATTCTCCAGGTGTTCATCGAGTTTTGCACTAGAATTGAAGAACAACAGGCATCTCCGACAGATATGTTTCGGTGCCTTGTAGTTTGTCAACTCTGTACTAAGTAGTCGAGATAGGTTCTTAATGTAAACATAATGCCCCGTTTCTCCACTAGGACATAGATACAACAAATCAATATTCTTTTGGGAAGAAGTTGCATTGGATACGTATACCGGTCTAATTTCTTTCTTCACGACCTCGTACACATTAATTGACATACTAGGGTAATTTTCGTATCCTTTCTGGCTCTTTTTCTCGAATTTTTGAACGTCATTTATCGAAAGTGGATAGTGAAAGCCCTTGAATATTTCATCGTTTAGGAATTTGGTGTATTGTTGGGGTCTATAAGGGTGATCTTTAGGCTCTGATAGGGCACAGCGCACTGCATAGATGAAGCACAAATTGTCTTCAGTATTTTGCACGTTAATACACGCTTTTTTCAGTTTCACCCACTCTGGTAAATCGATATAGGAGCTTCCTCTGAATGGTGCATACTTACTTATTGAAACAATAAGTCGTTTGGGATGAGATAAAGTCCACCCAGATCCAGCAGATGGTTGGTTCTGTAATTCCATGTTTCTCAAATCACTCATGAAATTTGTTAAAATATCCTCCAAATTGTTTGATCGGAAAACAGTAATGAAGGTTGTGTGAAATGTCATTTCTGTGGTTTGAATTTCATGATCAATTCTTTCCCGAGTGTATGCGCATTCCAATCTCAACTGTAATTTTATTGCCTGTTTTATTTCTAGAAATTGTTGTATTTTATTCCTCATAGCGTCAATAATAGAATCGTAAAATGGTGCAATATCTGGGAGGTTATGGATATTATTAAATATCACCTTTTTAAAGTTTCCTTGATGTGTGATCTCCTCCGTTATGGGTAACAGCTGCCCACCAATTTTAGATATATGTTCCTCAGAAACTTCATGAAGGTATACGTCTCTCACGACAACATCACATTCTTGGCAGTAGTGTAGATTCCTTCTCTCATATATTTCTGATATTAGTTCAGTTTTGGATTTGTTTTCAGTATTTTCTATACCCACACTGGCTGCTATTGATCGAACATATTCTTTATTGCGGTATTTTAAATTATTAAGTTTACTCGTAACGCTGTAGATGCTCTTCACAAGCTCTTCTAGCGATTTTCTACGCCATTTTCTGATTTTTAATCCGCTAGCAATTTCTCGCAATTTTTCCTCATTATACACCGAGTACTCTGTAGTTCTTCCCGAATCAATTATAGATTTTATTCTCATCAGTTCTTCGTATGATTTCATCGTATAATTGTGAATTTGGTTATCGCGAGCCCATGTTTTTAGATTATGTTCTTGAGTTTGATAATGTAGGAGGTCTCCATCATGAGGTCCTACAATGACATTACAAACTTTACAGATTCGTAATTTAAGTGATTGCGAATCTGTTTTGTTAATATTATGTTGTTTAGTTTTACAATGTCTTGCAAACCGAGCTGACTTCACATCTTTCTTGCAGTAGTTACAGAATTTCCGTGGTCCCTTGCATTCACGACGTGTCTGAGACTCCTGTTGTAAAGCAGTACTGGAGGTTCCCCTATTTTGTTCTGTGTTGTTATTTGGAGGAGGACGATTGATACCACTCGGACCAGGAATGGGTTCGCAGTTTGGCATATCTGGTTGGTCGGAAGTCGATGGCTCGGGCCCCTGTATTTCGTTATTTTTATGTTTTTGAGTCGAAACATGACGTTTGAACTGGCTCGCACTAAAATTTCCGTTGCAAGCGACACAAAATTTAGTACGCGGTACGTATTGTTTTTTTTAGTCGTGTGGATTGATAGAGCCGTCCTGTGAAGATCGGTTGATATTCAGGTCGGTCTTATCCACACTCGTGTTACACATATCGCAGTGCTTCTTCTTTTCACTCTGGTTTTTAGCTTGTACGAGCGTCAAGTGATTTTGACTCTTCTGGTGACGCGTGATTGCCGATTTACGAGTACTAATGTAACAGTCGCAAATGGAACAGTGCACCTTGGATGTACGTGTAGCTTCCATTGTAACAAGTTTATTAGGTATACCTACTCTTATTATATTATTATTATCTGAAACAATCAAGCGCACACGGGTGGCGGACGGCACGGTAGGTACCCCTTGTCCGCGAACTCGCTAATTTTTTCGCGGAAGGGGGACCGCGTGGATCAGCGAACTCGGGAGGTGGGCGGCCAGCGATCAATCACTTCCTTATATGGTCTCATTAGCAGTCGAGGACCGCTAATGAGTCATCCGTCTGCGAAGACCGTCGAGTTTCGAGGCCCTGCTTTTGGCCCAGAACTCGGGGGACCGTCGAGATGCACCGTCCAGGTTAAATTTTCCAAATTTGATCAAGTACCGCCGAGACTTGAGTAGTAGTAGTAGTACCTAGTAGGTACTATAATAGGTAAGTGGACCCTCGAGTGGGACCGTCGAGTTTCCCAAGCCCCTAATTTTTGTTCCAGAACTCGGGGGACTGTCGAGATGCACCGTCCAGGTTATATTTTCAAATTTCATCAAGTACCGCCGAGACTTGAGTACCTAGCAATATTATAGGTAAGTGGACCCTCGAGTGGTACCGTCGAGTGGTACCGTCGAGTGGGACCGTCGAGTGGTACCGTCGAGTGGGACCGTCGAGTGGTACCGTCGACTTTCGAGGCCCTGCTTTTGGCCCAGAAACCCGATCAATCACTTCCTTATATGGTCTCATTAGCAGTCGAGGACCGCTAATGAGTCATCCGTCTGCGAAGACCGTCGAGTTTCGAGGCCCTGCTTTTGTTCTAGAACTCGGGGGACCGTCGAGATGCACCGTCCAGGTTATATTTTTCAAATTTGATCAAGTACCGCCGAGACTTGAGTAGTAGTAGTAGTACCTAGTAGGTCCTATAATAGGTAAGTGGACCCTCGAGTGCCACCGTCGAGTCAGACCGTCGAGTGGTACCGTCGACTTTCGAGGCCCTGCTTTTGGCCCAGAAACCCGATCAATCACTTCCTTATATGGTCTCATTAGCAGTCGAGGACCGCTAATGAGTCATCCGTCTGCGAAGACCGTCGAGTTTCGAGGCCCTGCTTTTGTTCTAGAACTCGGGGGACCGTCGAGATGCACCGTCCAGGTTATATTTTTCAAATTTGATCAAGTACCGCCGAGACTTGAGTAGTAGTAGTAGTACCTAGTAGGTACTATAATAGGTAAGTGGATCCTCGAGTGCCACCGTCGAGTCAGACCGTCGAGTCAGACCGTCGAGTGGGACCGTCGAGTTTCGAGGCCCTGCTTTTGTTCTAGAACTCGGGGGACCGTCGAGATGCACCGTCCAGGTTATATTTTTCAAATTTGATCAAGTACCGCCGAGACTTGAGTAGTAGTAGTAGTACCTAGTAGGTAGTATAATAGGTAAGTGGACCCTCGAGTGCCACCGTCGAGTCAGACCGTCGAGTGGGACCGTCGAGTGGGACCGTCGACTTTCGAGGCCCTGCTTTTGTTCCAGAAACCCTATTTTCCCTACTACTGGAGCCTGTGTGTGAAAGAACAAATTGTTAGACCGAAAATAAAGTAGATATGGATGATATGGCGTACAGACATTGCATTTTGCTTTATTATTCCGAGAATAATACACCTATTATTCGCTCAGCAAAAGCGTTTTGACAACACCCCCTTAAAAAATTTTCTTTTACGTTTCAAGGTGCGTAGATTCCAAAAATGAAACGTCCGGCCGTCGTACGGCGTATCATCCATGTCTACTATACCCAGGGGTGTTATGAGTGAAAATGTGTATAAAAATAGGTACTTTTTGCGTTTTAGTAACATGTGGAATGTTCTAGGTGGGACCTAGGTCCTTTTACATTCTGTAATAAATATTTGATTGATTGATTGATGTTAGTAAAATGAGCTTTTGAGGTATCGTTTTCCAAGTTTTTGGGGACGAGAAGACCGAATATGAAGTCGATTTTGACCAAGGAGTGGAAAATTGAGGTTGTACCAGATGTTCAGCTCCCAAAATTGATTTTTTATGAGTCAAAAACCTGCGAAATCGTCTGAAATCGCCATCAATTTGTATAATAACACTAGAAAAAGTGTCAACACGTGGATAAAGACGATTAAATGGCACTACCAAAGATGAAAGATAATTTGAAAAAAAAAGGAGCGTACGAGCGTACCTAATTCAAGTTTTGGGGGCCAAAATTGGTGGAAACCACCAGAAATAGCAATTTCAATTATTGCACATGAAAGAAACAATAAATGAACAGCCAAAATTTCTGTAGGTATGTCCAGTAGAATAATAAACCCATGTGACAAGGACATTGCAGCGTTTTGGAATCTACGCACCTTGAAACGTAAAAGAAAAATGTTTGAGGGGGTATTATAAAAAGTTTTTGCTGAGCGAATACATAGGTGTACTTATTATTCAGAGAATAATAAATCAACAGACCAGTTTTGCACTGAATGTATACGAACTAATCTGTATGAGTATAATTATACGTGAATTTTACAAAATTACGTCAAGACATTGGGATGAAGTCACAATCACGAAAAGTCTATCGTTGGAATAAACATCTATCATTAGTCACACACTGTTAGGAAATATTGAGTCAAGATCAGATTATATCTTTCGAAAATATTTACAAGTAAAGAGAGTTTTCCGCGATCCTCAGAACGACAATTCCTTTCAGTTTCGTCAGATAACAATAGTGGGAAGTCTCCAGTCTTTCTCTGCATGCAACAACTATTGTGAAATTACGCTAGTGTTACTGTTATCACAGTGCATGATATACCTGTCATGGATGATGGATCAAGGTAACAAATTTTCGAACTTGTGCTACCAACAATGCGATACGAAGGGAAACCTGTACTGAAAGTAGTTCTGCTAGGGGACAGCGGAGTTGGCAAGACATCTCTGATGCACAGGTTTGCAAAAAATCTGTACATGAAAAACCACAGGGCCACAATTGGAGCGGATTTCCTCGTGAAGGATGTGGTTCTAGACGGAATGAGAGTCTCATTACAAATTTGGGATACGGCGGGGCAGGAGAGATTCAACAGCCTTGGAAACCCCTATTACAGAGGTACCGACTGCTGCGTTTTAGTTTTCGACGTCAGTAACCCAAAAACGTTCGTTTCGATCGACAAGTGGAAATCCGACTTTCTGAAAACAGCAGATCCACGGGACCCAGGCAGCTTCCCTTTCATCCTTTTGGGAAATAAAATCGAGCTGAATACCTCAAGAATTCACCCCAAATTGATCAAGCTCTGGTGCGAATCCAACAATGAAATGCCATACTTCGAGACCAGCGCAAGAGACAACATCAACGTTCAAGAAGCTTTTCAAACCATCACTCGCGCCGCCTACGCACATGGTGTAACTGAACTGAATGCGGAAGTGGCAGACTACATTGATGTGAGCTGTGATCCTCCAAAGATAGCTATAGAAGAATCATGTTGTTCCTGATCAAAATACACAGTGGCTTGAACGAAATGATTACTACCTATAAATGTTTTTATATACTATGCATACTTATATAAATTGGCAACTACCCATGAGAGTTTCTGAGTATTTAAATAAAAAACTACTGCATCTACAATGTTTTTGTATTACATTTATCTGTTATGCGTCTCATATCGTAAAATTTGAAGGTCACTAGTGTGACAGAGTGTGACAGGGGGGGTGGACCCTCGAGAGTCCCCCTCCTAGACCAGCGAGATTATCACCGGTTAAGAAGGGATATCGATTAAGCTTCCCCAAACGACCCCGTCTCCACCAGAAGAAAAAATGTATCGAGAACAGCCACACTGTTACACTCCTCCCCACATGACATATCTGGGTAGCAGAAGTATGAGAGGGAAAAGGGGTAATGAAAATTAGTATGAAGTTCTGTTTCAGGAAACGACACTGAATAACTTCAAGGTGACACCTCTATCGTAATGGTACTACCTCAATAATATTTACTGACGGAGAACAAAGCTCCAACATACGAGTATTGGCGGATAATGTTGTCAGAGATTGTTGTCCAGTGAACTGTGCTCATCTGGGCAACCTCTAGGTGATCAACCTCCATCAATCGCCTTCAAATGAGCTCAATATATTTTAATTAGGGATGGGGAAAAACTTGCAACTGTTTCGACGAAACTGTTTCTCAAAACCTGAAAAAGCTGTTTCAAAAGAACGGCCATGGGAGAAACGAAGTTTTACGGCCTTGATTCGATTTCGGGTCCCAAGGTTACCAATAGTCCGCCAGGCCAATAATTATTATTGCCATGGCCTATTCCAAAAAGTTCACTATTGCAAATAATAAACCAAAAATTCAGTTGTAGGAAAAAAACGCTGCAAATCCCTGCACAACGGTTTATTATTTTGTATAGAATACCCTTCTGGTACAGATCACAGCTCTATGTATAGATAACCCGTCTATATAATATAATATGTACTATTCTATGCATATTTATGTAGATCGCAGACCCTCCGTAGGTTAGTACCTAACCCCGTACTCGTTACTAGGTACCTACCTAAATCATGAGTTGAATGTTGCTACAATAATTCTGCCGATGACAAACAGTACCTAACAAAAAGAAACACACATAATGAAGTTCTGAAAAGAAATTGTTGATTAGGAGTGAAAAAAGTTGCAAAAGTACCTACCAACAAACTCCAGCCCCTTCTACGTAGATGGTATAATGAACCGTTGTGTAATAATTTACCGTTGAGTAATGATTTACCGTAGTAATAATTTACCCATCAATAATACTTCAACGTTTGTTCAAGTTTCACTACCTACCAACAAACTCCAAAAGAGCCATCATTTTTCAAATTAGATAATATCACAGAACAACCAACTCGACTTCATACTCCGCCAATATAATCAGGTGATCCCTACCAATGATTGGCCGTATTCACAAATTCCTATTGTGAGCGCGTCTCTGGTTACGAGATTTGGTTTGAATTGTATACAATTTCATTCACACTGGAGTCGAAAATGCCTGTCGGTGCAAACTTCGGGGCCTTACTGTGAACGAACGGCTGGACGTACGATGCTCCGGATGGTCTTAAAAAACTCGCAAGTTCAAGAACTATTTAAAACCGTAAAAATATTTACGTAAAAAAATGGTATAGGCGTTTTGAAAATTTCAACCCCTATTTTGAACCCCTTAGAGATGACTCACAGTAACGTCGAGCTTCGAGGACCAACTAGACGCCGAACGGAACCTATAACCCGAATTTCATCAATTTTTTTTCATGGTAACTAAGAAAAGTGGCCCGTACGGCGTACGGCGTACGGCGGACAGACAGAAATATTTTTATTGCAGTTTTGGATTCTACATACCTTGAAACGTAAACCATCAAATTTTGAGGGGGGGTAAAAATTTTTTTTTTCATGCTCGATTCCAATGGTTCATTATTGAAAATAATAAACCAATAAAAAAGACTGGTGATTAACTGTTTCCAATGGCGACAGCTTTGCAGCAGGAAAAACAAAGAAACAGTTTCATTGTAGGGGGAAAAACGAGAAAAACGAGGAAAACGGCTGTTGCGAGATACAGCTTTGCAGCTGGAAAAACGAAGAAACAGTTTCTTGTTTTTTGTTTTTTTTTGGCCGAGAGCTAAAATTTCTTGAAGCGGTATTGATGCCGAACCTGTTATTTTGAAACAGCTTTCGCGAAACTGTTTCATACAATAAACGAACTGTTCCGTTTCATTTCTCAAAAAGAACAGAAACGCCCATCCCTAATTTTAATTATACCGACACCCTAAAGGAGGGAAAGGGGATGGGGAAGCCAATAGATGTATTTTGTTATCAAAGGGAAAGGTTGTTAGTAAAGGAATCCTTCTGGGAAACCTTTGGGCTTATCCTTCTGGTAAGCCCACAAAAAGTGGATGGAGTATGGTGAAGTGCTCAGCACATACTACCAAACCACGCTCTGCTACCATGTGACAGTCGTGGTCGACCCTCGAGAGCCCCCACCTAGACCAACGAGATTATCACCTGTTAAGAAGGATAGCGATTAGGCTTCCCCAAACGACCCGGTCTCAACAGGAAGAAAAAATGTATTGAGAACAGCCACACTGTTACACTAGAATAGTTTCAGATGTGGATGAAGAGTACAACACACAGCAATGCTTACTTCCTAGTGCAACTCGTAGTGCAACTTACTTCCTGAATCCTTCGTAGTGCAACTCGTTCTCTCCTTTGTCGCCAAAGAAGTGCACTGTTAGTGTGGTGTCCACGTTATGCTGCCGCTGGAGCCCTTGCTCGTCATCAACGTAATCCTTGGTTGCAGAGCCGGCCACTGTCAGCATATCGCTGTCATCACCCATCCCTCGCTTGTCTTTCCAGGCATGGCTAAATATTTTCTCCATCTACGCACGAAAAAATATTTCAATTACGTCAATTAACGAATAGACTTGCAAGGTTTCACAACTAGAACAGTAAAAGAAGAGAGAGAGGAAAAAAATGACACAGGTAAAAGTAGAGCTGGGACATATTAGCTCCGAAGTTGAATCACCCACTAGACAATGGATAGTGAAGGAGAGGTACACAGTTACCAGGTACGTAATAGCTATACTGTAATGAATGGGCTATGTGCATGGGAAATAAAACATGAACTGTGTTAACATGAACTGTGTTAATAACTGCGTTAATTATTGTGAACTGTTAAACACGAACTGTGTTGTTCATGAATTTTGCTATTTTATTAGGTAGCTGTAATTAATAATCATCTGGTAATCCAGAGAAAAAACGCTGCAAAGCTGTCGCAAGGGTTTATTATTCTATCTGGCATACATACAGAAATGTTGACTGTTCATTTATTTGTTTTTCATGTGCAATAATTGAAATAGCTATTTTTGATGGTTTCCTCCAATTTTGGCGTCCAAAAACACTAATAAATTGGGCTCCAATTTTTTTTAACAAAAAATTATCATTCTCCATTGCTAGTACCATTTAACTTCTAGTGTTATTATACAAATTTATGGTGATTTCAGACTATTTTCCAGGTTTTTGACTCATAAAAAATGAAATGAGAGAGCTGAACTTTCGCTAAAACCCCAACTCTTCACTCTTTGGTCAAAATCAACATCATATTCGGTCTTCTCGCCCTAAAAAATATGGAAAACGATACCTCACAAGCTCTTGTTACTAAAACACCAAAAAAACCTGTTTTTACTTTTTACACCAATTTTTCACCAATAACACCCTTGGGTATATTACGATCGGGCTGCAATGTTTTGGGACACAACTAGGACCCAAATAGAGCATGTATGCGAATGGAGGGATTTTTTAGACCGAAAATAGAGTAGATGTGGATGATGTGGCGCACGGCGGACTGGCATTGCATGTTAGGAATCTACGCACCTTGAAACGTAAAAGAAAGAATTCTGGGGGGTGCTATAAAACATTTGAAGCCAGGGGCATTTAAAACAGGGTGATTTGAAGCCTGGCGCGTGTTTGGCTGGGGCCTGGCAGTGAAATTCACACGTCATCAAACAAGAAAGTCACGTGATGTCCTCCCTGGAATCAAGCTCATGGATACTGCAACGTCATCAGCTGACACGGCATCTGGCGAAATCTAGCTTTAGTGGTGACTTTCACGTGAGTGTAGAGTTCTATGATTCTCGCTTCCTTTTTGTACGCCTTTTCTCGTTACCTCAACTCAGTCTGTTATCTCTGTATGTACACTGTAAACCCAGTAGAATGCTCGGGGTTCATAAGTTCGACGTGTGGTAGGTCTTAGTGCGCCTTTTTGTCAAACATGTCAATTTTACTTTTTTTTAGCCCCGTTTCTACAAATTTGAAGCGAAGCTTATGTATCAATAAAAATAGCACTGAAAATCATGCGCATAGCCCATGTCATTACTCAACTAGATAGGAACCCCTATTATCTGTACATCCAAGTTCAAAGGGCAACTGTTTCAAATAAGCAATTCAAATAAGAACTGGCCACCAGGTAGCAGGTTGGTTTAGAAAGCAGTGGTGTATTATGGCGCCTGGAAAGTTTGTTTTGCCCCTTTCAATTCAATTTTTATGACATCCAACTTCGAATTTGTATGATGTAGGGTGACATGTAACTACCAAATCTTCATTTTTTAGAAGCGTATTTAGTAGCCTCTCTTCCAGGGTTACAGAACGCAAGAGCTGATATCAAACAGCTCTGCCACGGCTCGCCTAATTTCTTCCTTAATTGCTCAATGGCAACACTATAAAGACGTATAGTACTTTGAAAAGACCGTGAAAGTAAGTGCAGTGCAATGGAAAGAGCTAGTCAGGGAGGGCTTCTAATCTAAATGTACACAAAGGCATGGTTAATAAAACACTATTAGGAATTATCATGCATGGCATACCATTCAAACTGTTTGGTGCCATGGGGACTGAATATTTGGTCACTGTGGGTGTGAGAATCGATTAATTCACGATTGGGTTTGTTGTCATAAATAAATGGCAGACCAATGGATCAAATACTGGAAATATACCAACAAAACAAAACATAGGAAAATAAATCAAACCCAAGCAAATTCAAATCATCGAACTACTCAATAAAATGTGCACAAAAATACTAATCAAACTGAAAAGCAATCGGAGGGTTAATGTCAACATTCTGACAATTACTAGCATCGTTAAAATAGTTTAATAAAGAGCACGAAAACCTAAAACGAATACTATGTAAAAGGCAGTTTTCGATAATACACGAATAGGAAGCCGGATTATGTTAATCTACACAGCGACATTGTGAAGAGAGTATCCATATATTGTATCCAACTTAGCGTGGGCACTCTGATCATTTTACTACAAACCTTTGCATGAGTAAATATTATATCGCTACCACAATGCCAAAACCGCCTAACTGCCGTTTTGGCCAATTTAACCTACTGCATGTTTAGAGTCACTATATTCTATGCCATGGCAATAGCGCTAATCCCTATTTCAAACAGGTTAGCTACAAAGCAGGTAAAATTATTATCACCCATAACAGCGCTTATCCCTATTTGAAACAGGTTAGCTACAAAGTAGGTAGAACTACTATCGCCTATCTCCAGAAATGAACAATCCGACTATGCCAAAAACGCCCAAGTGACAGAGTGGCACATTATGAGTATTAATTTCGCCTATCTCCAGAAATTGACAATCTGACCATGCCAAAATCGCGTTATGCCTCGAGAGAAAAACCTTTCCTTCTATAGTCAGCAGATGCCATTAAAACTATTTCAATGGTGCCCATAAGCATTTTAGTGATAATGAAGACAAACCAGTGACAACCAATGAACCATTGTCATAATTATGAAAGTGCCCTCGCTTCAAAGCCATTTTTCGATTTATACTGTAGCATCAAAACTTTGAATACGTTTTTCTCGAAACTACTTAAAAAGCACTAAGGCGGCTTTGACGTTGTGCTAATGATTATAATAAGGTACCTTAATAAGGGATCTATTAACTTATTATTATCACCTTAGGACGGCTGAGGTCCCAAGAAATAGTGACATTTATTACAGGCAATTTATATAAAGTCCTATTGGAAAAATCAATACTTCTTTAAAGGTTATTGTTATTATTAGTCCAGACAACAATTCTGATGACCAGAAAGAAATAATTGATGTTTCGCTAGTCACGTATTAGGTAAGTAGGTATACAAAATTGTAACCCATTTCAAAATGGCTATTACTTAATATCCTGAAAACTAATGAAGTCAGTTGATAACAAGTTAATAAACAAAAAATAATAATGATTAAGCTAGAAGCATGGCATAATTATGGTGGTGATGTCCCGATGTTCCATAAAGAAAATGATGAAGAGGAAGATGGAGAAGTGGCGCGTGAAATGTGAGGAAGAAAGTGTTGCAGATATGCAATGAATTCAGTTGAATGATTGTTAAATTACAACAAGCAACCAAAAAAATTATCTATCAGATTATCTATCCAGGACCAGCAAACATGACAACTCTCAGAGTTACAGTTTGCCAAAATTTTCCACAGAGGCGCCACTTGTTCAGTCCATGTGGGAAGAGCTGTTGTTCCGAATGGCTGTTGCTGGAGCAGGTTGACAACAGAATGCTACGATGAAACTGCGCCATTTTGAAAAAATAGTTATAGCATGATATGGTGGCAGACCTTGATTGAAACCACTTTGATACTCTTCCTTCTGCATCTCGTTTCTTTAATTTAGACCAAGTATTCTGCGACACCTCTACTAGGTTTGATTCACAAGTAATTGTGATACCAGTCAAGGGAACTACAAATAGAAATGGCAGCCAAAACCAGTGGAACGCAGCAATTCGTCAACGAGATGTAGCTTGTAAATGAGGCAGCCAGCTACAAGCAACGAGTTGTGACTATCAAGTCATCAATTTTCACAATATTGACCTTGTGTGGTAAGCCATCATAAGATGTCCGATGGGTTTAGAGAATAAAACAAACAAAAAAGTTTATTTATTTTATTCTTTACACCGATCGGAGTTGTGATTAGTTGATGGAGTCCGGGTAGTAGTTTTCTACCCACTTAAATTCCCATTCGAATAGCGAATGAAATAAATTACAAATTAATGTAATGCGGCGGACCTTCAAGGGTTAACATGTGGCGAAGTCTGCTCTAACCACAGTTTCTGTTATCCTGAGTTGGATAAGCGACAATAATTCTTCTGAAGCGAATATCACTATCACTCAAACAGTACTAATTCGGACTGACACAGTTTTCCTCCAGCCTGTATTTCCAAAGTATACTCTCTCATGCTGAATGCGTTAGTACAGAGTGCTTTGGATAGGATTTATTATGAAAGCACTTGTGCGCATTGATATTTTCCTTGTCAATCTAGAAGGGACAATTGTTTATGTCGACAGCGATAATTACTTCTTGACAAAGGATTTTTGCTTGTTTATGCTGCAGTCTTATTTTATCTGGTGGGATTTACCTACCCATCGTGACTCGGTGGGTTCGGTACTTCATCTAATTCTTAGTTCAATGGGTACAACAGCTTGGAGTGATGGATTAGGCCAAAACTAGGGTGAATAAAATAAGGAGTGTGCAATGTGCGCATAATCATTTGAACCTGGGATGAAAAAGACACAGACGACCCTCATGAAAAATATAAACTTGAGTAGGTACTCCCACAGTGAAGGTACTTATCTCTACCCCAACAACATGATTCTGATGGCAATGAGAAGAAACCCAAACCTAATTTGTCATACAAATAATACTCATGGCGTTGAAGAAAAATACAGATATTACTGCAGGGGTGAATAAAGCAAATGAGGTGAAGCGGCGACTTCAAGAGTAATGGATATTAAAATTTGATGAGAAGTTAATCGAAAAAACCCGCAGTAGCAATATTAGAAACTTGACAGTTATACAGATAGTTCACCACTTTTCAATGATGATGTTAAACGTTTATTTCGGAACTCACACTTTTTTGGGTACCATCGCCATGGACGAGTGTGGTCGAGAAAATTCGAAGTAGCTGTCAAAAAGGGATGGTTAACAATTGTTTACAGCTGTTGATGTAAGAACGAGAAAAAAAAATTGTACAAAAAAAGGAAACAAAAAACTCCTATGAGGTCAAATACTGATCTAAAAAAAATCGTCGGTATTATTCAGGATGGGAAGTTATCGGTTTTCGAAGTTAAAATAGTAGATAAGCACTTCTCAATAACATAACTGGTATAACATATTTCGAGGCAGCTATTTCAAATACATACCCCAAACATGGTAGCTAAGGAATGGGCAACTTTTGGGGAATACAACGAAATTCGATGAATTGATCAACTTTTGTAGGTTACAAATTGTCTTTTTTCTTTGCCAAATTCTGTTCTACACCGGAAATTAACACTTTTTGACCACATAACAGAGTTTTTGCAGCACCCTCACGCCGAAACGAAACGGAAAACGACACCGAAACGAAAATGGCAGCTAGGGCGACCAACGTCAGATGCTAACCTTTTTCGATTCAGTTTTCGTTCCGCTTTGGGATCTACCAGCTGATGAAGTCAAGCTAACGTTATGTTAACCTCTCTTTCGCCCATTTTACTCGTTGGTGAATACAAATCTATATCCACACATGGCGTCAAGTCTGGATAAACATAGAAAGATGCAAGGAAGCGGCTGTGAATACGACACTCGACATTTATTTTCCAAGGAAAACAGAAGGAGGTAGGTAGCGTTATACAGATGTAAGGCTACATTACCTTTCGTCATCTCACCACGACGAAAGCTGACACCGTGAGATCCCGAGTATTTTTGTCGTCATGGTTCATCAAACTTTTCGGTGTCTTAAGTGCGCATGCGCGGCACTGCTTTCGTTTTGTTCGTTTTGGCGTGAGGGTGCTGCAAAAACTGTCTAATGAGGTGTTTATGCAGGAATGTTTTGGCAGAAAACCAGTGTGAAATAGGAATTTCTGAGTTTCTGCCAGAAAATGACGTATCAAGTAAACTGTCGAGTAGTTCAATTCTAATCCCGCTTAGAGAACTAGTTCATCACTTCAAACAATTGTACAGAACTGCAATGGATTGAGGTATGGAACCACAAATGCATAAATAATTTTAAAAACATGTCCTCAAAATCAAACTGAGGGGAGGTTCAGGAAGGTCACGGCAAAGGTTCTTGAAGGTTGCCAGGAAGGTTTGCCATTTCTAATGTTGGGTTGTTGGCAGCATTGAGAGCCTTCGCCTGTGAAGCTTGGCTCGGCATCCTTGAGCCAACAGCCAACCATATGTCAATAGACTTGATACGTCATTTTTTGTCACATTTTTATTTTTAATCATCCTCATTTAAAAACTACGGCTTATTTTTGAAAACGGGCTTCAAACTATCATTTTCCAAAGAATATAGAATATAGAATAGTTTTTATTTATTTTTTAATTTGACAAATATGCCCACAACACGCTCATATCAGCAGAACAATCACAATTTTTTTTGAACAGATAATAAGGTTGAACTGAAAGTTGAAATTACGACTATTTTTCATAACGCAAAAGATTTGGTGGAAGGAATCTCATTGGCCGCCCGCAAAACAAAACACTACAAATTGAAGCTGCAATGCGATGGCGTTGGAATTCAAGCGGAGGTTGGTGTGACCTTCCAGCAGTGTTTCTACATTTCTACAAAAGCTGAAGTCTATAAGTAGTCGTAGCGAGAGGATAAGTGTTTTCTTGGAAAACATAAACATTACGAGAGACATTCCGTGGCTAATAGTTGTCAGAAGAGAAGGATTTCTAACACACTACAAAACTAAAATAAATGAAAATAAGAACCAACGGAAAGGCAAGGCCAAAAAGTGAAAGAAACACGATCCTCTATCAATATAAAGCAAAGCTTTGTATGATTCACACAATAAAAAAAGACTTACAACGAGAAATTCCGTTTTATCAATTCGCTCGTTACCGTCCGTGTCAAACATATTGAATGCAATTCTAAACCCAGCAATAGGCTCTGAAAAACAAGAAAATAATTTTTTTTTTACAAATAATAATGATAAGAGTATAATAAGGTACCTATGTGCAAGTGATTATATTGTGGATATAGGTAATGTAAAGTTGTAAAATAAGTAGGTACTTACTCGTCAAAATGGATAGAAGGAAAAGATATTCTGTGTACGATATGATTCCTGAAAAAGAACAAAAAGAGTGACTTGAGTGACTCAAGTTGGTTTATTTTTTATAGGTCTTAGGTAGAATGTAAGGCCAGAACTGGCATTATAATTCTATGAATTTGTACAGAATGTATAATTATAATTATTCTTTAAGGAGACAGTGCCATCTCAAAATAGTAAACCCCAGCAAGGCGGGTACCAATCAATAAACTGGAGGCTCTTCCAAGACTCATCATCAATGCTTGAGAGGAGGAAATTCTCATCTCAACCTGCTGCCATATTGAGTCAGAAGGGCCGATCTCTTAAATTGTTCATAAAAAATGATCTCCATCATAAAAGAGGATTTCGAAGATTCTCAGGAACTTTCATGTCGAAAGTGCATGTCTGGACCCAACATCCGTTTTCTTCTTTGTTTATTTCAAAAATCATCCAAATTTGGACAAATATAGATTCTTGTAGCTAATAGATGTCTGTATCGGATAAAGAAAAATTAGAAAAAGTTTATTGGAATCAATTGCAAGTATCCAAGTAAGTATAGAAATTGTCTGAATGAGATTGGCCCTATTTGCGTTTTCGCTAGTACTTGTTTTAGTTGAATAATTATTACATAATTCTGTTTGGTTAATCGGAGAGGTTTTTCAATCAATCCCCACATTTTCCCTTATTGAACCACAGAGAGGCGAGATAAGGGAAATAAAAGGCAGGAGCTGCCAAAAGATACGCCAAACGTTGGCCAGAAAGTCGTAAAGGCCATATCACGCTAAGCACTTTTTCTGCATTTTTTCCACATTTTCGAAGTCGAAACTAGCAAGTAGCAACAGAAGGACTAAAAAAAAAACGTGAATGTTGAAGAGGAATAAGTGCTGTACATCTCAAATACAACGCATTCTGGCGGGATGCAGTTTTTTAAATTGAAACTAGCTCACTGGTGTCAGGTAAGGGCTTGAAATATTGAAGCAACGTTGGCGTGTACCATTATCACAGAGTAACAGAAGCAGGAATTAATAGAATAATTACTCAGTCTTTGAGTATCACAGAACAACTGAATGATATCTGTCAATTCTCAAAGATGGACAACAGGGTTATCTACAGAGATTTGAAATGTTATGCCCAAGGGTTGTTTTAGCTTTTTTTTTGTGTAGAGAATGGTATCAAGGGAAAAATTAAAACTTGTCACAAACTTCTATTTGAGCTTACTATTGCTCCACCAGGATGCTCACCGATATATTATGGTGGGGGGGGGGGGGGGGGGGGACGTTCACTGTGAGAAAATGCAGAAAAACTGTGTCAGTGTGATATGGCCTTTAAAAAGGTCAAGGTTGGGGGATGGAAGAGAGCGGAAGGTACTCAAAAGAGAGGGGCGCTACTGCCGCCTTTTGGTGAAGTAGAGCCACTGTTGCAAGGAAGCTAAACCTACTCATTTGTTTATATGTATATGAAATAATACGAGACTTCTTGTTCTAATTACCTCAAAAATCCCTAGTTCCATCCTGGATATCTAATGATTGCTAAAAGCCATGGGGACATCCCCAAAAGGCAGCAGTTGCGATATTTAGGTGGCTGGTGGATTTCACTAGATTGGAAGGTGGTGGATAGGCAGGTGGTGGTCTCAAAAGTTCCAAGGTATATGACAGCTAATGCCTTCTCCGTCCCATTCCCACATTATAGCATACAGGTAAATCTAGAAATGTCTGAGCACACTCGCCCTACAGGCAATCCTCTACTCTTAGTCCGAGTGCCAAAAGGTATTGAGTGGTACCTATTCAGGGTCAACCTTTGGCAATTCATATAGGAATTGCCGTATGGGTACTCGATACGCACCATTATTTTTCATTGCACGGAACATTTTCGAAGAGCCATTGTTCAGCTTGGGAGTCATCGTGAGAATTTTGTCGAGTTCTTTTTGAGTCAGAATCCGCCTTTCCCGGGGTGCTGAAATATGAGATAAAGAAGCTTCATTATAAGTTAAATACCATACTACCTACCTGCTACTTAGTTATACTTTTGTTGACTCGACAAATTTGCTTCAAAGGTTTAGAAGGTATGTAACAACCTATATCATGGGACGAGTCCAACAATATGGCATTTGTTTAGATGTAGTTTAAATGAACATTAGATTATGCGACAGATTTCAATCTCCTCAATACAAATTGGTACGAATTGGTTTGCATGTTGCAGCAATCTAGTATGACTGGAACAGAAAGACGGCAGTAACAATCTGCAATCCGTTTTGCTGAAGAACAGTCTACGTGACTACCTGGATAAATCAGAGAACTTGTTCTTCACTATAAGGACGTCACCAGTGAGCCATCGAGAGAATACTTCACTAGTAATCTCTACTCCACCCTACTTTTACAAAGTGTTCTTCACTATCTCTTCAATATGTACATAAATATAATATTTTTGCATTTACAAGGAAATAAATAAAAATTAACAAGTACGACATTTAAAAAAAGGGTCAGTCATGCAGCATCACCATTGTAAATAAGGTAAGCGCAGACAACCATATATATAAGCGAATTTTCGAAGTTTGTGACTTTTATGTTTTTGATATAAGCCAAGTGTAATAGTAGGTAATACCTATAGGTTTGTTTACACTGCCTTTTTCTGACGGTCAGCTGACAACTAGAAAACAGTAAGATACCATCCATGATCCAATTCCATCTTGATAAGCATTTGAGAAGGGGTTGTTTGATCATGGTTGGGAATCGGGGAGGCATGGTCAGTTCTCATCTGCCCTATCTTCAGTGGACTGGAATGACCATCAGAAAACTGGCTTTGGATAGTCAGAAAACAATGCGATAGCCAGTCATGGATACTGTACAGTCAGAAAAGAGTCAGAGAATCACTTGGTTTGTACTGATAGACAGTCCTGGACCAGTCCAGGAAGGCACTGTGTCCGGACTGAGTCCAGAACTGTGTCTGTCGAACATGTGCTGATGATTCCGAACGGATTCATTGTGACCTTCCACATAAGCTGAAGGTAGATGCATCGAGTGCGCATATGCAGGATCAACAGCCCTTAACAAAATCCAGGACTGTTAGAACTAGTCCCGGTCCAGGACTGTCTGTCCGAACAGCCAACTTTTGATCCAGGACCAGTTCTGGTGCTGTCCAAACATAAAAAAGGGGCGTGGCTTGGACGGAACGGTCCGCGGCTGTCTACTGGTTTGTTCGGACAGGGAGTCCTGGACCAGTCCAGGGTGGACTGGAGGGGATAGAACCGTCCAGAGCTGTGTCTGTCCAAATGATTCCGAATAGATGATTCCCCCGCTGATGATTCCGAACGGATAACCTGAAGCATTGTAACTTCCACATAACCTGAATGTTGAAGCATCAACTACGCATGTACAGGATCAACAGTCCTCGAAAAAATCCGGGAATGTTGGAACAGGTCCCCAACAGTCGTGGACGGTCTGTCCAAGCAGCCAATTCTAGATCCACGACCAGTTCTGGCAGTGTCTGAACGCACAAAGAGGGGTGTGGCTTGGATGGAACAGTCCAGGACTGCCTGTCCTAACGAATCTTGTCCTAATGAACCTACTGCAAACGACCCAACACCTTTCTGACAGATGAGCAACCATCAGATGGCCACTGCAAACAACACTTATTATTAAGTAGAGAATTTACCCCCCCCCCCCCCCCACCACACCCATACTCGAACTGGTTTTTTATGGGTAAAAGATTATTGACTATTGAAACATTCTTCATGTCTCGGATCACCATTCTATAACACCAAGATGAATTTATACCTGTTAACTTATGGTTTTCAACCATTTTGGTTTATTATTCTGCGAATAAAACACCAACGCATTCGATCAAGAAAACATTTTTGAACACTCCCTCAAAAGTTTTTCTTTTAAGATTCAAGGTGCGTAGATTCCAAAAACGCTGCAAAGTCCTTGTCACATGGGTTTATTATTCTATTGGACTTACCTGCAGAAATGTTGGCTGTTCATTTATTGGTTCTTTCATGTGAAATAATTGAAATAGCTATCTCTGATGGTTTCAACCAATTCCACGTGTTGACACTTCTCCTAGTGGTATTCTACAAATTGATTGTGATTTCAGACGATTTCGCAGGTTCTTAACTCATAAAAAATCAATTTTGGGAGCTGAACATTTGGTAGAACCTCAATTTTCCACTCTTTGGTTAAAATCGACTTCATATTCGGTCTTCTCGTCCCAAAAACAAGGAAAAAATACCTCAAAACCTCATATTACTAGCATGTCCTATTTTTGTACCCATTTTCACTCATAACACCCCTGGGTATATTCCGATCGGACTGCAAAGTTGCGGGATACAACTAGGGCCCAAATGGAGCATGTTTACGAAAGAACGAATTTTTTTAGACCGAAAATGAAGCCGGCATACGTGATACGGCGGACGGCGTACGGCGCATGGCGGACGGACATTGCATTTTTCGAATTTACGCACCTTGAAACGTAAAAGAAACAATTTTGAGGGGGTGTTAAAATTTTTAGCTGAGCGATTACATAGGTGTATTCACAGAATAATAAACCAAAATGCAATGTCCCCCCGCCATACGCCGTATCATCCATATCTACCTTTATTTTCGGTCTAAAAAATTCCTTCTTTCAAACACAGGCTCCATTCATCAGGCTTTGGGCTAGTTGTGTCCCGAAACTTTGCAGCCCGATCAGAATATACCCAAGGGTGTTGTGGGTGAAAAATAGGTGTAAGTTGGGAGTAAAAATAGAGCTTTTTGGTGTTTAACATGAGCTTGTCAGGTATCGTTTTCCACGTCTCTTAGGACGAGGAGACCGAAAATTAATTAAATTTTGACCGACAAGCGAAGAATTAAGGTTCTAACAAAGTTTCAGCCTTAAATTTACCTTAAAATATGGTCTAAAATTGCCGTTATTCCGCACACAGTTTGGGTCCCCATTTGGGGATATATTTGGGTCCTAGTTGCGCTCCGAAGCTCGGCAGCCCGACTGGAATACACCCAGGTGTAATTCGAGGATTTTTTAAATGTTTTAGTGAAAATGAGCTTGTGGGGTATCTTTTCCATGTTTTAAATTGATCTAGAACTTGAGAATTTTTGAGAACACCCGGAGTACATCCAGCTGTTTGCATCAAATCTTCGTCAACATGATCGTGAATGAAACGTATACATCCAGCCCAGACATCTGCTAGGGAACACCTGATATAATCACGCATGGCTGAATGAAATCGAGTTGGTTTTTCCGTGATATTATTTCATTTGAAGAATGATGGTTACTTTGGATTTTGCTTTGAGTGATGTGTACCTCAAAGCAAACCAGTGCATGTCAAAAGCATTGCAATGGTTCCGAGAAAATGGGTTGTCGTTGAACTTCAACAAAACTATCTACGTGCCTTTCTATAATTACAAAACTAGTGCCCCATCTGAAAATCTTAACTTGAAATTCCATTCAGCATCCTGCACTCCCTCTGAATATCAAGACTGTAATTGTTCCCCGATAAAAAAATCTATGCATGCTAAATATCTAGGCATAATAATTGATTCGCAACTTCGCTGGCAAAATCACGTTCAGTCTCTAGTATGCAAACTCAGGAGTGTCACTTACGTATTTTATAGAACCAGAAATCTCTTTAAAATTCCTATTCTTTATTCTCTCTACTATGCATTAGTGCAATCTCATGTAATGTACGGCATAACAGCCTGGGGTGGGGTTTATGACACCCATTTGCAACCTCTAGAAAACATACAAAAAAAATCAGTCATGCAGCATGACTTAATGAGCGAATTTTCAAAGAAATATTCGAATTAATGGCTATGGTTTTGAATAAAGGAAAACTTCGGTCTAAAATTTGGTTTTCTATGTATATTCTCTTCGTATTTATTTTAATTTGTACGTTTTGTCCATCCTGATTCTACCGTTTGTTTATTACGTAATTGTACTAAGTGCTTATTTATTTGATCGCTGTGGGTAAATTCAAGGAGTTGTACTAATCGTTTGCCTCCCCCTTTTTTGCTTCGAACTCTCGTCTTCAATTAATACTTCTCACATTTTTCAATCTGACCACTCTAAGGGGGTGGGGGTAAGAGTTTAAAGATTATCCTAGTTTTGGGTAATTTTTGCGCACTTTAAATGCTCTAATTTAAGAACGGATTTAGATATCTAAAATCCGATTTCACTATCGTGTTCAGCGTGCAAAAACCTTTAAAATGAGGGGTCACTTGTTAGAAAATAACATTTTGGGGATTTTTGGGTAATTTTTGCGCACTTTAAATGCTCTAATTTGAGAACGGATCAAGATATCTAAAATCCGATTCCACCATCGTGTTCAGCGTGCAAAAACCTTTAAAATGAGGGGTCACTTGTTGGAAAATAACATTTTGGGGATTTTTGGGTAATTTTTGCGCACTTTAAATGCTCTAATTTGAGAACGGATCAAGATATCTAAAATCCGATTCCACCATCGTGTTCAGCGTGCAAAAACCTTTAAAATGAGGGGTCACTTGTTAGAAAATAACATTTTGGGGATTTTTAGGTAATTTTTGCGCACTTTAAATGCTCTAATTTGAGAACGGATCAAGATATCTAAAATCCGATTCCACCATCGTGTTCAGCGTGCAAAAACCTTTAAAATGAGGGGTCACTTGTTGGAAAATAACATTTTGGGGATTTTTGGGTAATTTTTGCGCACTTTAAATGCGCCAAAACCCTCCTTAGAGTAGGCCAATTTCGCCCATCTTCGAACTTAGCCTTTCGATTGCCAAGATAGATTTTTTGTGCAAATTTGAGCTGTTTATCTCAATTCTATCGAGAGTTATCGTCTGGAGTGACACATATATAAATAAATATATATATATATATATATATATATATATATATATATATATATATACATATAAAAAAGTGTTAAATTTCAGGAATCGTTTTAGAATGGTCTGAAACGGATTTCTATGAAGAAAATTTCCAAAAATTTATATTATTTAAATTTCGAAGCCATTGCAATAGCTTCATTTTCTTTGAAAATTCGCTAAAAAACTTATCAAAGTTATGTTGAATAAAAATATGAGATTCGCGTCAGCCCAATTATTTCAGGATAGCAACATTCTCAGTGTCAGGAAATTATACCTAATCCAAGCTCTTAAATATCTCCTGAACAATCAAACCCTCTTTTAAAAAAAACATTTTGAATAAAACAACTAAGAGAAACAATACATTTCACATTCCCCAATGTAATAGTAAGCTAGGAATTCGCCACATAACATTCATTTGCCCTAAACTTTTTAACAGCATCCCTTATAACTTAATATCACTTAACAAACCTTCTTACAAACAAAAATCTTCAATCAAAAATTATATTTCAAATTTAACTTCTCATGAGCTAACTAAATTTTTCCTCTAAGCAATTCCCTTTCATTTTAAATTATCCCACGTGATAACTAATATAATTCCATATAAATTAAATAGAAACTATTTCCACCTGCTCACTCAATAAATCGCGGCCATTTAAATGATTCAATAGTACTATACCCACACCCTGGCTGTTTTGCCTTGTGGGTTCCACATTCCAATATAACTAATATAATATATTATTTCTTTCACTGATTCACTGATATCTTATACATATATTATATATTTTAAATTTATTCGTGCCTAATTAAACCTTCTATTATTTTTCACTTTTTAAATATCCAAATGTGTTCTTTTAATATATTACTTGGTTCGTAAATTTTCTATGGATTCTTTTTTTTAATTTTGCAGTAGATATGTACCAACTAATTTCATGTATTGTAAATTTGTTGTGGAAATAAATTCTCTCTCTCTCTCTCTCTCTCTCTCTCTCTCTGATGGGTACTTTTGCAACTTGAACAAACGTGAGTACCACAAATAATCAATGATAGTTGAATCCATCGAATATTCATTAACTGGCATTCCTTAGCTGGCTCAATACTCTATTTTGGACTTCCATGGTGGGGGGGGGGGGGGGATCGAGTTAGGACCACAGAAAACAGTAATCTACGCAGAAGGGGCATATTTTCATCCTCTTTATTATTTCATTTATCATCTATTATTTAAATACCACTTTTAGTGTTTTCTGGTCAATTTGACAGAGTTCTTACATAATTTGACCCATTTTGTTATCGAAAATAGCTTAACAAAAATCTCAGTTGGCAACTCACGTTCTGGCTGTTGGTGAATAATAGACTCGAGGAAGTCGTAAGGTGTCATGTAGATCTGCCCATCGAACTGGACAGAGGCGAACTTCAGGAACCGCCGCTCTCTCGATGTCAGTTTTACTGCCTTCTCCTTCGGTTCATCTTCTTTCTGCGACCCAAAAAAATTAATAAATAAATAAAATAATTGTTGTACAACCAATGGCCCCGAGTGATTTAGTTGGTACCTAGAGGCCACTTGAGGCAGGCTGCCCATTGTCCGGCTGACCCTAGGCCCACGCTACAATAGGCCTAAATAGGTTTGTTCCAGCAACGTGAGTAGAACATGTACTTACTAGTTCAGTGAGAAAACCAAAGTGGTGGGTAAGAGTTCAAGCATTTCTTGGTTTGTGAACTGAATTGCTAGAATGCAGACTAGAAACCTTCCTCAAACCGGCCAGGGCATTTAAATAGGAGAAAATAAATTTCGTTCTCGTGAAAGGATCAGATACGTGAAAATTTAGGGGAGGTCATACACGTCAGCGAGGTTATCTTCGAGTTTTCAGTTCATAATCCTTGCCTCCATTAGAAGCAAGAAGTTCATGTACCGGTTCAAGAACTCAGGGAGCTGGAAATCGGGACAGGTAAAACACTACTACGTAAACTTAACGTTGCTGGAACGCTTCACAGTACGCTAAGGCCTGCAAATAGTGACTGCGCCGAATTAGTTCATGAAGTCAAGCGCACTGGAACGAACCTTTTCTACGGTTGTTCAACGTTCTGGAACGAACCTGTCTACAGTTGCTTACCTGCTATTTTAGCGTCTCATGCACCCACAAGGGGCGCTGATTAAAATCAAGTAGTAAGGTTGCACTGGTAAGAAAAACAAATATTCAAGAAAAGAAAACGAAACTAATTCAAAACTAGTTTTGTCATCCAATTCAACTTATCCTTCAGGAAACTAGGTACCTAGGTACAGAGGTATGTGTGTACTAGGTACTGGCCCCCCATTTTCAAAATTTAATTACTACGAGAACTTGGCGAAAAAATAAGTTTCAGGAGCTTTTGGAATCTAGAAAACACCTAGTACTTTCCAATAATTTTAGCCTTGAGAATGCAGCAGTTAACTGAATAACAATAAACCCGAGTTGGGGGCCAGTAAAAAAGAATTTCCCCAGTCAAATTTTGTATTACTGGCCCCCAACTCTTCTTCATAGAAGTTCATTTTCCAACGAATTTTATTTTGTGATCTCCGACGGTTTACCTGAGTTATCCCTTGTTTGCGATGCCAGCGAAGAGGGTATCCAGATCAACTTAATCTACATATTTCAGCTAATTTGTGCTTTGCGATTTTGAATGGTATGAGGGATGCTATCTAGATCAACTAATCAACAATCAACTAACCAACACAACGTGATTTTGGGTGGATTTTGGTACACCTAGTATTCGAGATGCGAGCGAAGAGAACATCCAGACATAAATTATATTAATCTATACAGAGGGAACTCTTCACATTTTAACCCATCTACTACATCCTCGTGTTAGACCAATGTAGCATTAGACAGAGACGGTATACCTACCTACCTATAACGATGGGCATCATTACTTATATAGGGAGATCATGCACAGAACCAGGCTGTGGTTGATCTGCAGTAGACAGCTGATGAATCAATAATCAACACGATTCGTCACAATAAAAAATTCAGTGAAAACAAACGTTTTGGGGCCAGTGACAAAGAACACCACCAGGGACCAGTCTCATTTTTGTCACTGGCCCCCAACTTTTGCAACACAAGTTTTCACTAACTCGAGTAGCTAATATTAGTGGAAAGTACGTGTTTTCTACATTCCAACACGCTCCTGAAACTTTTTTGTTTTTTTAGAGCTTTCGCGTAGCAATTAAATTTCAAAAAACCAGTCATGCAGCATGACTTAATGAGCGAATTTTCAAAGAAATATTCGAATTAATGGCTATGGTTTTGAATAAAGGAAAACTTCGGTCTAAAATTTGGGTTTCTATGTATATTCTCTTCGTATTTATTTTAATTTGTACGTTTTGTCCATCCTGATTCTACCGTTTGTTTATTACGTAATTGTACTAAGTGCTTATTTATTTGATCGCTGTGGGTTCATATTAGGTAGGATAGGGTAGTTAGGACTTTTGACTTACCTACTCAAGAGAGTGCAGTAGGTAAAGGAGTTGTTATAGAAAATCATGAGTGCTTCAAGTGCAGGTTGTTTTTCATGCAGGCTCAATCTTGAAATAAACTATGAAGGAAGGATGTGGTTTCTGGAAGGATCACTTGGAAAAACATGTGGGTGCTACGTTGAAATATTGTTCTATTCTAGTATTCAACATTGAGTGGACCTGAAACTGCTTGAGAATTATTGGAATCGAAAGTTGCCTGTACGGATACATCGCAACTTTCCATTCCACGTTATGGTTCACGATGTAAACAGGACCAATGGTGCAGTATACCTAAGCACCTCTCATGTGATTTCCATATCTGACCACTCTAAGGGGGTGGGGGGGGGGGGGGGGTAAGAGTTTAAAGATTATCCTAGTTTTGGGTAATTTTTGCGCACTTTAAATGCTCTAATTTAAGAACGGATTTAGATATCTAAAATCCGATTTCACCATCGTGTTCAGCGTGCAAAAACCTTTAAAATGAGGGGTCACTTGTTAGAAAATAACATTTTGGGGATTTTTGGGTAATTTTTGCGCACTTTAAATGCTCTAATTTGAGAACGGATCAAGATATCTAAAATCCGATTCCACCATCGTGTTCAGCGTGCAAAAACCTTTAAAATGAGGGGTCACTTGTTGGAAAATAACATTTTGGGGATTTTTGGGTAATTTTTGCGCACTTTAAATGCGCCAAAACCCTCCTTAGAGTAGGCCAATTTCGCCCATCTTCGAACTTAGCCTTTCGATTGCCAAGATAGATTTTTTGTGCAAATTTGAGCTGTTTATCTCAATTCTATCGAGAGTTATCGTCTGGAGTGACACATATATATATATATACATATAAAAAAGTGTTAAATTTCAGGAATCGTTTTAGAATGGTCTGAAACGGATTTCTATGAAGAAAATTTCCAAAAATTTATATTATTTAAATTTCGAAGCCATTGCAATAGCTTCATTTTCTTTGAAAATTCGCTAAAATGGGGTCCGGTAACAAGAACAGTCATCTTCATTATGTACCTCACTGATGCATTTTTGGCTAATAGATTGGTACCTATATGTACCTATTTATTCGACATAAAAACTCCGGGATGTTTTAAAACCTTCACTATATAAAGGTGAAAATAATCACATAAACTTGAATTTGATTTTAGAACACCTTCGTTTGGTGATTAGGACCTAACTAAGCACTTTAGTGGTATTCGACAAGATAGGCACAAAAGCTGCTGACCGTGATAAGTACGTAACACGGAATGATCATCTACGAGCCAAAAGCGCTGTCGCATAAATGAGCTCGCTTGTCTCCATTCATCACCTCCGACAAGCGATACTGGACTGCCAAAGGTGTACTTACTGACGGGTGTATACAAAGAGTTATGAATGGTTCTCCACGTCTAGACGGTCTGGGGTCCTATGCAAAACAGGGGTCCTCGAACATGAGCTTTACACAATCGAAACCTCGGGACTCCTATAGCACTCTCTCCAGTTGAACATCAGCTGGGAAACCTCTCACGTTGGAACTGAATTCCGTAGGAAGTGCAGATATATTTTCAAAACTAGGTAGGTAACTGTTACCCGCTTTCCTGTGTGATGTGTGGAGTGTGAGGGGATGTGAGAGCGTGAGAAGACATAGGAAAAAACCACAGTCATGCAGCATGGCTATAAGAGCGAATTTTCGAAGAAATAACTGATTTTATGTAAAATGTGATGTTTGGAATATCCCATTCAAATATGGGCAATCTTAAACTTATTGGGTAATTATAGGTATTCAAGTATGAACGTATATTGTAGTATTGGTACTACAATATACGTACAGTTACTTATCAAACATACGTACAGTACGTATGTTACGTATCCATTACCTACTCTGTATTGTATTGGATATTGGTAAATTTTTTGTTCCATTTTTTGCCGAGTAACACCTCGGTTTGTAGATTTTCCAACGCTGAACACGATGGTGAAGTCAGAATTGCGATATCCCATTCCGTTATCAGATTAGAGCAGACGAACCAGGAAGAACATCTTAAGAAATAACCACGTTCCGTCATCTTCAAAGTGCTCCAGTTTGAGAACGGAATGAGATATCGCAATTCTGATTTCACCATCGTGTTCAGCGTACAAAAACCTTTAAAATGAGGTGTCACTTGTCAGACTGCTTCATTTTGGGAATTTATGGGTAATTTTTCCCCCCTAAAACTCCCCAAAATTCCCCCTTAGAGTGACCCGATTCTGCCCATCTACGAACTTAGCCTGTCGATTGCCAAGACAGATTTTTCGTGCAAATTTGAACTTTTTATCTCAATTCTTTCGAGAGTTATCGTCTGGAATGACACATACATATATAAATATATAAATATATATATAAATATATAAATATATAAATATATATATATATACATATAATTTTTGGTGTCTTTCGGCAGTGAATTCAGGATGGTCTGAAACGGATTTTGGTATAAAAATCTTTCGGAAATTCGAGTTTTAAAAATTTTGGACCGAGAACAATAGCTTCCTTTTCTTCGAAAATTCGCTAAAATGGCAGCGAACTACCATAGCAGCACGATCACGTAGATGGCACGTAACTACAACTACCCTCTTCATATTCACCATGATCCAGAGGCAACACTGGCAGCATTGGTCTGTTGATTTTGACAAACCTAGCCATAACCATTTCGTTCTCAAACATAATCAATAAACATGTTGGAAGGATTGAGTATCGCTGCTTGACAAGCGGAAAATCAGGCGCCTGGTGCTCTCATGACATAAAATCATGCATGTTACCACTGAATCATAACTATACTTATTACTTCCAGTTCCTATTACTTAGGAATATTAGTATGGTGACACCGCCAAAAATATTTATGTGTTCGTGAAAACCATGGAACCAGAGGTGCTAAACCATGGTTCAGAGGTGCTTAAAACGAGTTTCTAGACGGGTTTCCGCTTGATGTCACTCCGCATTTGTATGCAGGAATTTCAAACGGTCATTACTTCCTCAAATATGAGTTTTGTTAAGCCTGGTAAACTTTTTAATTTTGGATGAGAACGAGCTTTTTTAGGTGGAAAAATAAGGGAGTAATGACTTTTCCAATTTTTCGATTTCAACTATAACTAGGTAGGTACCGTAAAAATGGACCAAAATGGGTGCAGTTGGTGCCAAAATGTCCGTTAGGACCCCCCGAAAGCCCTAAATCTAGTATTGGAGGCGGCCCAGGAATTACAGCATCATAAAAACCAGTAGGTGTAAAATGGCAAAATTCAGATGTACCTAGTTCTGAAGGTAAATTATTGATGTGGATTGTCCCGGTTGGGATTCGAACCTACGACCTTCAGCGTGGGATTCTGGCCCCTACCCAACTGAGCTACGAGGCACATGGGTACAAGGCAAGTGATGTGCTCTCTCACTCCAGGTTGATGCCTGCATAAATGCTGCAGGCAAATTCAACTGTATGGCAACATCGTACAATGCTCCGGATGGTCTCAAAAATGCAGAAAAAATCAAACTATTTAAAAATGCGAGAAAACCCACAACTCAAAATACAATTTTCGGAGATAGGGATATTCTGGATACTTCAACCCCTATTTTTCGCCCCATTAGAGTTGAGTGACGGTAACGCCGAGCTTCGAGGACCAACTAGAGCCCAAACGGGACCCATATAACAGATTTCGTGAATTTTGGTTCATGGGAACCAAGGAAAAAGCCGCGGACGGCGCGGCGTACGGCGGACGGACGGAATTTTTTTTAAAAATTGATATTCGTATTCCACGTCCCTTGAAATGTAAACCATGAAAATCGGAGGGTAAAAAATTTCATGGTCGATTCATTCCAAAGGTTCATTACTGAAAATGATGAACCAAAATATGTCAATGGGTGTAGGCATGGGCATTTTCTAGGTTTACTAGTTAAATGACGTTGGTGTGGTGCCAGCAAGCGGTTGAAAGTGAGGCTTCTGTGCAAGTATATTATACTTCCATGCTCAGTATGCATAGCATATTCTCATGATCGGTCTGTCAGGCCATCATGAGCAATCAGTCGGCCGAAATGGGCGGCCAGCATCCCCCTGCCGCCAAACTTGTATCCATAATATTGTGAAGAGCATGGAAGTATTATGAGGCAGTC
Organism: Leptopterna dolabrata; assembly: GCA_954871275.1. Taxonomy (NCBI): domain Eukaryota; kingdom Metazoa; phylum Arthropoda; class Insecta; order Hemiptera; family Miridae; genus Leptopterna; species Leptopterna dolabrata. Next base: position 47,905,800 of record OX940981.1, read on the forward strand.
TCCACACCGTAACTTTTTAATGACGTTTGCGTTCATCACGTCAACAGACTCGTAATTTGAGCCCAAAGTTTAATTCGAATGTGGTTGGTATCTGTTGTGAACTCTTCGGTGGTGTCTCACTATTTCTTTTAACTAGGTACTCAAGCAGAAGCAGACTTGGACGACATGAACATTTGGAGACCTCTCAAAATGAGTCATATTATGTCATTCAAAATTTAAAAATTAAATGTTTTTAAACAAATTCAGAAAAAGGAGGAGGTTCTAAATTCGACCTGTTTTTTATGTTCTTTTTATTTTATTTTATGTTTTTCCAGCGATTATTTCGAAACTACCTGACCGATTTCGATTAATATTTTGCCAAATGACAGAAGATCCCCCGGTGGTCACATACTGGTTTTTTTTTTTTTTAAGTAAAAAAGTATTACTGAGGCTGTACAAGGCCAGTTATACTCTTCGATTTCTATTGCTTTGATAGACATTAAACGATTTGACGGCAGAAAACAGCCTGTCTATGCCCCAGTAATGATGGTATCAGTATGTGATAGCGAGAGATATTTTACTGAGTAAGTAATCGGTCACTATTGGCGTTGGCGTAGAAAAATGTAGCTAATTTTTAAAAAAATTAAAAAAACGTCAAAAACTCATTAACACTTTTTCGAAACTATTTTTTTTTAAATAAATCGATTTATCGCACCAAAAAACCAAAAACTGACAAAAAGCTGAGCTTGAGCTTTATTTGGTGATTTCTACAAAACAAGGTAGGTACTTTGTTTTAGATATGTTCGAAACAAGCGTACTTGCTGATAGCCAATCAAACAATAACTTGAAATCACGGCAGAAAAAACAACTCATCCCATGAATCCCCCTCACAAAAGAAACACATGTTCCAATTTTAATCAGGAAGTTCTGATGTAGGTACATTAGAGGCCTCATCATGTTGGATGAGATACCTGTAGGGGAACAAAAACTCCCCCGTGGACGAAGGAGGTGGATCTTCAATTCAAAACTCGGACAAGGCGGTTCCATTAAAAGATGACCTAAATTTAATTGTGACAGCGAAGCCCCAGAGGGTATTCTAACAACACAAAACAGGCTAATAAACGGATCGTTATAATAAATGATATATCATTGTTGGTGGTAGGAGAGAGGGCTACTTTACGAGCCCATTATGAAGTGACCACCCACCCTCCTTGAGCCTATACCAACCCTTTTCTACAGAGCGACATTCATCATTCTCATCGAGGATAGGACTCTAAACATCTTTTCAATATTGTATTCTCATTCTCAAACACGATGCTAACAAACAAAAAATGAAGGTGAATGGGATCGTCATACACAAAGCTGGCTAATGCGACAATCTGAATTTCTAAAATGAGGACAAAAGAACGTATTCAAACAGTTTGTAAAAGTAATGCCTTCCTGGACCCAAACACCACCTGTATTTCCACCTTGTGCACCTACTTATCCTTCATAACGCGAGGATATCTAGCAACCACTCCAAAATGAAACTCAGCGCAATCGAGGTTGTAAATTACAGAGCAGAGTGCAAAGATGCTTTTATCCAGCTTAAAATCTTGACAATCCCAGCTATATTCTTGAAAACCTAGTATTCCTTCACAATCATAGACTGGCTTTTCCAACTGCTACTCATCACCGCCCTACACCAAATGCCAATAGTGGAAATGTTCGTTTAAAAAAAATTTTTTTGGAAAAAAATATTCAGAACACTTGGAAAAATTGTAGTTTGAAGCCCGTTTTCAAAAATAAGCTTTAAATGAGGGTGATTAAAAGTAAAAATGTGGCAAAAAAATGAGTAGTCAGGTCTATTGACATCTGATTGGCTGCTGGCCCAAGGAGGCGGAGCGAAGCTTCGGAGGCGAAAGCTCTCAATGCTGCCAACAACGCAACATTAGAAATGACACATCTACGTGGTAACCTTCAAGAAACTTTGCGGTGACCTTTCGCGAACCTCCCCTGCGTTTGATTTTGAGGACATGATTTTTTAAATTTTATTTATAAATTTGTGGTACATCCATCCATTCAGTGAGGTTCTCCACATCGTTTAAAGTGATGCACTAGCGCTCCAAGCGCGATTTGAGTTGAACTTCTCGGCAATTTATCTGATACGTCATTACCAGCGGGAACTCAGAAATTCAAATTTCATACTCGTTTTCTGCCTAGACTGTCCGACATAAACACCTCATAATGTGGTAAATACGTGTTAATTTGCGTTACTGAACAGAATCTGGCAAAAAAGAATCTTAGGCCTCCAAAATTTGCTGTAAAATATATATTTTCAAAATTGCGTGAGGCACATGGTCAGTGGGCCCACTATACAAAGGAGTAGTCCCCTTTAGTAGGCTAAATGTATCTCGTAACTTTTCTGATTGGTGGGGCATCAAAGTCTTAGTGCATTTCCTGAAAATGTTCGTGATCTTGACAAGAAAATCTTCAAACGAAACATTTCAAATTTCCTTTGCTGGCTGGCTCTATTCACGTTTGATGAGTATTTCAAGACAACAACAAAGTGGTAATTCACGTTCTTCATGCTGTCCTTATTCAATTGATGACCTGCTTATCATGAGGTAGCAGCAGAGGAATATTTGATAAAAGTACTCGAGCTCGCATAATGTTTTTATTGAAGTTAGTATTTGCTTTTTCTGACGCGCCTTGTCTCTCACACTTACGCCAAAGCAATATTAAATCTTATTAGCTGTAAGTACAAAATTGTGTTTTATGTTAATTTGTTTAGGCACTTTGTGTAATCGACAAATAAAAAGAATTGATTGATCGTAGTTGATGATGAAATAGTCGGCTGCAGGGCTTTGTGCTGTTTGTGTCGTTGGTCGGGATTCAGCCACCAGCTACGTTCACGTCGAGCACAAGTTCTTCGATCCACCTTTTGAACTCATTTCAGACCATATATACGCCATCCCTCGTTCTCTCTGCTCTCAAATTTCGCTGTCAAAACTAATCAATTAGAGCTCAGTTACGAGACGTCACTTTCTCTAGAGAAGTTTTGACATGTTATTATTTAGTAATATCAAGGCGACCCACATGCTCAACTCTCCACCCGTGGTCAAGGCTCCTAATAAGTACATGTTCTCACAGCTTCCAGCATTGATCCTCCCCGTGATCACAGTTTCCCTCGGGTCGCGAGTCGCCTCTGGGCCTTCGACTCCTACGCGCAATATTCAAATCTCTAGATAGTTGATAGCTTCTCGGATGTTCCATTACTGGATCATCCCGGTTCGGACGGATGATGGGCTCCCGACAAAAAAAAAGAAGGTATAGGTCCTCTCAATCCCTTCCTGGTGGAATGCGGCGAATGAAGAAGATGCCGTTCGCGTGGCTGCTGGACTGGTTTTGAAGGAGGCATTGCCTTTTTTCGGACTGGTGGACTCACAGAAATTGATTAGATACCTACTCGAGGGGAAATAAAATGACTCGAGTTCAACATCAAGTTGTTGTTTCAGAAGTAATAAAAGTATTTCCAGATGTTCTTCCGGGAGTCGAGGTGATTCTGGTACATTTGTGCAAATACAAAAATTGATCTGCACTGCACAATGGCACTTTTTGATGATGTACTTATTTATGATGTATGTTGTGAGTCCCTCCCGGAACTACCACCACATAGAATAAGTTCTCGCCAAAATCAAGCTGTGAAACTAAGTTACTGGCTAATAAACAGTACGAGTGGGGCAAGGGACGCAGGACCCGGTGCACAACCTGGAGCCCCACCACCCTGGTGGTGGCTTCAGGGTCTATATAACCCCGGATCCTGCGCCATTTTCGCCATTCTACGCTTCCTCTAGTCGATGACTACTCTCTCTCATTCCTCACATCCTCTCTCTAAATTCATCACTCAAATATCGGTGGAGGTTCGCCCTTAACCGCAAAACTCACATCTTCCATATTCATCACAAATTCACACACCAAATTCACACACACACAAACACACATATTTCATCAGACCATGGTGGAGGTTTCGCCCTTAACCAAAACTGATGAAATACACTAAACGCTCGTTGGAGGTCCGCCCTTAACCGCACACACATATTCATCCTAAATACACACACACAAATTTCGTCAGAACATGGTGGAGGTTTAGCCCTTAACCAAAACTGGCGAAATTCACTAAACGCTCGGTGGAGGTCCGCCCTTAACCGCACAACACCAAAACACGCACACCAAATTCACTCCAAATTTACAACATCTACACTCAAACAATTTACAACATCCAAATTCCAACATCCAAACTACCTCCACCTCTCATGGTGAATTTTAAACATACATAAATTCACCATAATGTAAGTATTGCATCACACGCAGTTGAATCAGAGGCTGCCGACATCAAATCTCAATCCCTTGATGGTGGAAAATCTGCTAGTGATTGAATGCAAATTCATAGCTGAATCAGTACAAGCATGGCCTGAATAAGGAAGTATGAATTCGATAGTTATTTGAGAAACGTTCCATGAAATATTCTTGTAGGTGAGTGGCAGTAGGTAAGATAGATAATGATTTTATTTGCCTTCACATAAATGCATAGCAATTGTCAATTAAAACAAAATACCTTAAACTAAGAGAATATAATATATATAGCGTATATCGAATGGCAACGCCTGATATAAAGGAAATGGGTGAAAGCGTCCGGGGGGGGGGGGGGCCACAAGAAGCCCACCAGTGTAGCCGGTCAGAGCCAGAGCGCCCCGACCGGCCCGGACCCACCCACCATGCGGCTCCCGGGGCCACCTGTCCGTTCCTGAACAGGCAGCACTAATTAGTGCTCTGTAGAGAACTTACACCCAAAACAGGATAAGCCATGGGGGCCGCCCCCAGGCCGGCCGGAGCACCCAACCCGCACACAACCACATCATTAAATCAAGGAAGTTATCAAAGGTAAGTAAGTTATCAAAGGTAGGTAAGTTATCAAAGGTAGGTAAGTTTTTCAAAGTACATAGGTATGTTATTAAACGAAATAAGTTTCTTCGGGAAAATGTAGTTGAGTAATATCTTTCACGAGTTCACACCTCAAAACAATTTATTTAAGAATAAAAAAATTTAAAAATCAGTTACTTTGAAACTACTTATAAAAGGTGTCCAAATCACGGTGCACCATCCCAGTTTCCTTCTTATTTCGAGCCTAATCAAGAAATATCCGAAGTAAACCCCATTAGTTTTTAATGATCTATCGATGTAGCCTATAGCCATTTTTTTATGCACTCCAAATGTGCCAGATTGGCAGTAACTTCGTTTTCTCAAATGGGAACCCCTAATTTTTATTTCAGATTCGGAATCTACGCAAAGTTTCATGAATAATGTTAGAACCCTCAGACGATTTTTTATGCCACTTCCAAAATGCGCCAAAAATTGCCAAAAAATCCATAAAAAATGGAAGTTCCACATGGGTTTTTCTGTAGCGCAGTAAACCGGCTGAATAAGACCGGCTGTAGAATCCAAATCTGAAATAAAAATTAGGGTTTCCCATTTGAGAAAACTAAGTTAGTGCCAATCTGACACATATGGAGCGCATCAAAAAATGGCTATAAGCTAGATCGATAGATAATTAAAAATTTACTTCGGACATTTTTTGATTAGGCCCAAAATAAGTCGGAAACTGGGATGGTGCACCGTGATTTGGACACCTCGTATAAGTAGTTTAAAAGCGGCTGAATTTATTGTACCAATTGTGACCAATTTGGAAGGATTTTCACCGCTTCTCCAACATCCAGCTGAATTAAACTGATTTCATTGCCGGTCTGGAATATTCAATCCCGTTTGGTAGTGACTGACACGCGAATGACCCCCGCGAGCCTCAAAAAGGTAGTCCGGTCAATGATCTTGACGTTATTTCCACTGTCACTTGGACCTGTATCAAATCCACGACCTTTCCTCACTATTTTCTGCCGTTTCTTTGTCCCAGTGCTCTACAGTCTACAGCTGTTGGGTAATTTAATATTACATGGGGAAAAAAAGACGGAGAGAAGTGCGCAGTCGCTCTCTAAATTGTTGATTCAATCGACACCAACCAAAAGCACCTTAAATTATTCTACAAAAAACTGTGGAAAGTAAATGGGAAAAGCCAGCCAAGGTGTGGCACAAAGACTCCTCGTAGCCATGGCATGTTTGCGATGATATCTTAGGACCGATGGTTGCGTAGCTATAATACCTACATATATGCAGATTCACTATACATCGATAATATTAGTAACGACTAGGAAATGATCAACACGTTATGCATAATATACCTAATAACGATCGCTCATGCGAAGAAGCTACTATTAGTCCGATACAAATCTCGTGGGGGAGAAAATCACATGGGACCATCTGTGTGTCAACCCCCACCTCCCTGGTAAACACGATAATGCAACTTCAACCTGAAGTCAAATTCTGAATTTGATTAAATTAATCTGAAATTAGAGAGAAAACCACAAAACGAACGCATAGAGTAACTCGAGATTACTGTTGTAGGAAACTAAATTCTGCGTTAATTTATTGTGAGAAAAGCCATAAATGAACTTAAGTTATTTTTTAATTTAAATGTCGAAGTTTCATCGATAAATTGAAAATCTGGATTTACACACTTTCTGATGAAGGTTAGTAACATATTTTACATGATCTGACTGAGTTATCAGATTTCACCGTCACGTGACATCTTGAGATTATGTTTAAATGTTGACGAGGAACTTCTTAATCTATGTGAAAAAGTAGTTGAAATAACTCACATGGAGGGCTTTATTCGACGCAGAATTTAATTTCATGTAACTAAAATTTGAAGTGTTGCTTTACAAAAAAAATACAAAAGAAAAAAATCTCCTCTTTCGTGGTTTATTACTAATAATCAACCTTCGGAATCAAGCAAGCAAAAAAAAAATTCCTTCATAAATGTTGCCGGTTCGTTTATAGTTTCTTTCATGCGCAATAACTGAAATAGCTATTTTAGATGGTTTCCACCAATTTTGGCCCCCCAAAAGCTCTTTTTTTTTACAAATTATCTTTGATTACTGATAGTGCCACTTAATTGTCCGGATTCACCTGTTAATACCTGTTAATCCGGAGAGTTTAGACAATTTCCCAGGTTTCTGACTAATAAAAAATGAATTTTCGGAGTTGAACCGTCGTTACAACCTCAGTTCTTTACTCTTTGGTCAAAATCATCTTCATCTTCGGCCATCTCGCCCTAAAAAACCGCTGCAAATTATTACACAAAGGTTTATTTTTTAGGTACCTGTATAGATGCCACATATCATTGCTAGGGAACACCCCCCATGGGGGGGCATCGCTGCATGAAACCGAGTTGGTTGTTCCTTGATATTATTTCATTTGAAGAATGATGATTATTTTAGATTTTGTTGACGGTACTTTTTTAACTTGAACAAGCTTCATGAATAACAACAAATAATCATTAATGATAGAATTCTTGAATCGACCGCTTATTTATAGAACTGTTGGGGGGGGGGGGGGGGGGTTCTAATCGCCTTGAACTTCATGGAAGATCTCAAAGTTTGTACATAGATGATTTACGACCACTCTGTATACATTTTGTGGAGCCAATATTATTTCCTTTATCATCAATATCAGGGATATATTGATATCCCTGATATTAATATCAAATCAATATCAATCTTGATATCAATATTAAATAATATCAATACTTCGACATCAAATCTGGATGTCAATATGAAATCTTGATATCAATATCAAATAATATCAAGGATATAAATCTTGATATTGATATCAAATCTGCATATCAATACCCAAATAATATCAAGGATATAAATAATTTCCTTGATATTATTTCATTTGAAGAATGATGATTATTTTAGATTTTGTTGATGGTACTTTTTTAACTTGAACAAGCGTTAAGCTTCATGAATAACAACAAATAATAATTAATGATAGAATTCTTGAATCCACCGCATATTTATGAAACTTTGGGGAGGGGGGCGGGGATCCTCCTTCTAATCGCCTTGAAACTTCATGGAAGATCTCAAAGTTTGTACACAGATGATTTACGACCACTCTGTATACATTTTGTGGAGCCAACATCATTATACTTCATGTGATGTAGGTATTTGGCAAGTTTCATACTTCATTATGCACAGAGCGGGAAAAGGTGTATTCCAGTATAAATTTAGGTTGGTAAGTAGGTAAGGCATAATTTACCCAAAGATTTCTCATCAATCTGATGATATCGTTAAGCAATAAGCAGTATGTAGGAGATCAGAGGTATTTCACAGGATTTCCAATGACCATGGGACATGGACGTCTGAAGAGTGACCAGGTGTCGGTGGGTCCTTGGGAGAAACAATCGATCTCGATTGTTTTACACCGACAGAAATGTTTCACGTTTTTGTGGGGCAAAAGTGATAGCCGCAGGGGCGCTTAACACGTTCCCTACCGGGGTGGGAGGAGGTTTCTGTGTGAGTTAGTTGTTTTTACACCTCCAAGACCCGACATGTTTACGATCTCCGATGACATTTCCCTTTTCAATTCACGAATGTTCTTTCTTTTTTGGGTACTGTCCTGTTTTTAGGAGACGTTTGGGGGTCGTGCGGGGCCTTTTGGGGTGACGAAGACAGTAAAATATCCCTTTTGTCCGCAGACGTCGCGGACTCTACGTCCTTAGACTGGCAGACGGGATTTACAACAGCCAGTTACATCATTCACGTGCTTACCAAAGGGTGAAATTTAATTCACGCTCTTTCAACCTCTCCAAGCTACATGTGAGAATCCATCTTGGTGAGAATCCGGGTATTGTACAAACTCCTCGCACGTTCAATAAGCTCAGTAGAACATTCAAGAATCAGCAGACTTGGATTTGGAACACAGTAACATAGTCGAGCAAATACAGAAGTGACTGCTCTAAAACCTACTCCCTGAGAATACTGGGTTTTGAAGTGTAAAACCCACGTCTAACAAATTATGATAATCGTGAACTAGTATGCATTATAATATCTAGATTGGAAGATAAGTGCCGCTATTTCGGGAGTAGTAAAAGTCGTGCGGCAAAATAATAACGTCCTATTATGGGTAAAAAGAAAAAAAACAGTAATCGTGAGACGCCTGAACGCACTTTTATAATCGAAAGTGACGTTTTAATTGATATTTTGACTGGCAGGAGTGTAATTCCTGATGTCCTCCTTCGAGTTGGAAGCGGAAAAACGAGTCCTGAGACCTCCTAAGAGGAAGAAGGCGTTGAGCAACAGGTCTTCTAGACCTCATCATCATCACCATTAGCATAATGTTGGCAAGTCCCGCCCTCGGGGGTCCGTCGGGCCGCATTAAGGAAGATCTCGTGAACCGCGGGTGCCTGGGGCTTACCACGCTGTCAGGGTGGCGAATTCGTGAAACGCCCTCCCATTCACGTTAATAAGACGGAATGCTCGAAAATTCGTCGAAAACGTTTCAATTGTTAGTGTCCGATGATCCCTAACGCCCAGGGGATCGAGTTGGAGAATGCAGCTGTACACCATCCAGTAGGTGTGCTCCGTAATGCACGATACTCAACCGATCAGGATAAAACCTAGTCAATCATTAGTGGGTACACATGCTTCTCCTTCGAATAGGTTTGTTTGCAGTGACAGTGACCATATCACGGTTATCTGACTGTCAGAAAGGCGTTGGACTGTTCGCAGTGATTCTCCGACTCCTGTCTGACTGTATAGTATCCATGAACGTCTATTCGCAGTGTTTTCCTGAGTACCCAAAGGCAGTTTTCTGATCGCCATTCCAGTACAGAGAAGAAGGGCGGACGAGAACCGACCATGCCTTGCCTGCCTTCTCGATTCTCAACCTTCATCACACCCTTCTCAAATACTTATCAAGATACATAGTACTTGTAGTGAATGTAAAATTTGACGCACATCTACTACGAGCGGCGTCGAGGGGGATGTGCCCGGTTTGGTGATGGGCGGACCACCTCCATGCCCGGGATCTTTTTGGAGCGTTTTGTCCGGTTTGGTTGTGAGCGAATCACCACCATGCCCGGAATCTTTTCGGGTTCGTTGCCTGGTTTGGTTATGGGCGGACCACCACCATGCCCGGGATATTTTTGGAGCGTTTGGTCCGGTTTGGTTGTGAGCGAATCACCACCATGCCCAGGATCTTTTTGGAAGGTTTGCTCGGTTTGGTTATTTATGAGCGAATCACCACCATGCCCAAGATCTTTTAGGTAAGGAGAGAGATGAGGTAAGGAGGAGAGAGAGTAGTCAGCGACTAGAGGAGAGCGTAGAATGGTTAAAAAGGCGAAGGAGGCGAGTATTTATAGGCCTGGAAGCCGTCTCCCTCTATCCTCCAGGTAGTGGAGGATGGTGGGGATCCCCAGGTTGGCTCTCGGCTCTCCTGTGTCTTCTGTCCCCACTTCTATGTTTATTTGGCGAGATCTTATTTCTACGTACAGAAGTTGTGGTTCTGGGAGGATACCACGACAGTACTGCATCATGGATGGTTGCTTATAGTTTTCTAGGAGTCAGCTAATCGTCAGGAAAATCCATTGCAAACGAATCTATGATGTTACGGTCAGGATAACACCTAGTCATTGTCACACTGACTTCATGTTTGCTCAGGCCAGGACAAGAGGTTCGTTAGCATCTTGTCTTGGAATGATGAGCAGAAAACCGGCTTTGGATAGTCAGAAAACACTGCGAACAGCCGGTCATGGATACTACACAGTCAGAAAAGAGTCGGAGAATCACTGCGAACGACCCAACGCTTTTCTGGCGGTCATATAACCGTCAGATGATCACTGTGAACAAACCTATGAATAAAAATGTTACGAGGATGCATCCATGTGAAGAACGCATTTTCTATAAAACTGAGCTCGGAACGGGAATGTTAGAAAGGATTTATGAAGAGGTTAAGAAAAGCGTAAAATAACCAACGAACCATACGAAGAAAGGTCATTAGCCTTCCGGACCAGAAGTATGTAAACTCATAGTTCTTTCATGGACTCCATTTAACACTGAGATCATCAGAACTCGAGCGAAACTAAGTTGGGAGATTCAAGTAAGATATTTCGAAGGGCTCCCCTCGCGCTTTGTATCTGCACAATGAGGGGAATTTCATGATTGAGAATGTTAGTATTTTGATCTCCAAACCTGCAAGCGCGGTGGGAATCTATATAATACTACACAGGGTTTGAATAGGTATAGCACCAATTGACAAAGCACACCTAGAAAACCGAAAACCTCTGTAACTACATACCTCCACTGACAAAGGCAATGTTTACATGACAACACAAAGTAGGGTTTTTATTCCCCCTCCCCCGTAATTCGGCCCCCTGGGGGTCTGCGGTAATGATTTTTCGTATCTAGGACCCCTAGGGGCCCCTGATTGATAGATCGATTAAGCGCTTTATTTACAACACAAGGATGAGGCCCTCTCTTACTCCTCCCCTGGCAATCATCAGTTTACAATTCCTCGCTTTAATGGCATTTACGCTAAAAATACATAGCTACTTCAACTTACAAATTAAACTAAAAAAATAAAAACAATCTGTTGAAAGTTTCTTTCATTTCAACGTAGGCAGGTACGAGTAATACCTGAGGATGTGTACCGAATTTCAACACTCGGGACCAACAGGTGCTAGAGTTATGGAAGTTGGAAAATCGCTATTTTTTAAAGTTTTCTACTTCTTCTTCTTGTTCTCGTTGTTGTTTGACAGGGCTACAGCCTCACAGACAGTCATAACGGTTCGAGCTGAAATGTTGCACACCCATGTTATGCTCGAAGGAAGTGCTTTTGTGCATCCCCTCCCCATCCATTTTGAAACGTTAAGTATAAGCAGGTACCTGCCTAATGAGAAATCTGACACCCCCCCCCCCCCCCCGCTCACCCAACTTTCAAGTGAGGAACTGAGGCTCGTTACCATACTCATGTTTAATCAAAAAAGTGTTTCTCATTGTACAGCTTGATTCTAAAAACCACAGTCATGCAGCATGGCTATAAGAGCGAATTTTCGAAGTTTTCGGCATCTTCCTCCTCCGCCTAAAATTTTCTGAAAATTAATTTTCGGCCAATGTTTTCCCAACTTGATACCATACAAAATTAAAACAGGAGTAGTTTTACGCAAAGTAAAATTTGGGGTGGAAGGAGGGGGAGGGGGAAATCAAAAATGTTTTGAATACCAGAAGAGTAGGTATTGGATACCACGTAACAAATTTTTTGTTCCATTTTTTGCCGAGCAACACCTCGGTTTGTAGATTTTCCAACGCTGAACACGATGGTGAAGTCAGAATTGCGATATCCCATTCCATTATCAGATTAGAGCAGACGAACCAGGAAGAACATCTCAAGAAATAACCACGTTCCTTCATCTTCAAAGTGCTCCAGTTTGAGAATGGAATGAGATATCGCAATTCTGATTTCACCATCGTGTTCAGCGTACAAAAACCTTTAAAATGAGGTGTCACTTGTCAGACTTTTTCATTTTGGGAATTTATGGGTAATTTCCCCCCCCTAAAATTCCCCAAAACTCCCCCTTAGAGTGACCCGATTCTGCCCATCTTCGAACTTAGCCTGTCGATTGCCAAGACAGATTTTTCGTGCAAATTTGAACTTTTTATCTCAATTCTTTCGAGAGTTATCGTCTGGAATGACACATACATATATAAATATATAAATATATAAATATATAAATATATATATAAATATATATATATAAATATATATATAAATATATATATATACATATAATTTTTGGTGTCTTTCGGCAGTGAATTCAGGATGGTCTGAAACGGATTTTGGTATAAAAATCTTTCGGAAATTCGAGTTTTAAAAATTTTGGACCGAGAACAATAGCTTCCTTTTCTTCGAAAATTCGCTAAAACATGACACAGGTTCAACGTTCAACGTGGCTCAAGCATCACCTTCGTGTGATACTCGTAGTTCTGTATGTGCCCCCTCATTTTTAAAATTGATAATTCTCTATGTAGTAGGAGGGGGGGATACGAACTGGTCGACAAAAGCAGGTGAAAGGAGAGGCCTTGTGGTTTCCAAAACGCTAATCAGGTTCATTTTTTGGTGGAACAACGACTGATTTTGACGAGTTAGAGGCAGCACACAGGAACTAACTACAGGTGGTTTAGGGCCGGACTTAGCATACCCCTGGGCCCTAACCAACAGCATGAGGTGTATTATTGCAGGAAATCTACACCGGTGATACTGAAAACTATCATATGATTTTCCAGTTAGGGTCTTCTTATCAACGTCAATCGAATGCCTCTAGCACGATTACAATCAATTGATGCCCCTTTACAACGGGTGACAATTCAATGAGATATGCGCGTACCTACTAATTTAGATACTAAGTACAGCTCCTACTTAAGTCACCCAGTCCTTAGTTATCTGTGACTGAGTACCCCACAGGTACTTCGACAGGGACTACTTCACTCCTTGAACACATCTTTCAAGTTTGTAAATGTTTAGTTAACTAGAATATTGAGATAAAAGCAATTGCGACTACCTGTGGTAACTCTCTTGGGCCATGTAATGTTGGCCCCATTCGAAATCAAAAAACCACAGTCATGCAGCATGGCTATAAGAGCGAATTTTCGAAGTTTTCGGCATCTTCCTCCTCCGCCTAAAATTTTCTGAAAATTAATTTTCGGCCAATGTTTTCCCAACTTGATACCATACAAAATTAAAACAGGAGTAGTTTTACGCAAAGTAAAATTTGGGGTGGAAGGAGGGGGAGGGGGAAATCAAAAATGTTTTGAATACCAGAAGAGTAGGTATTGGGTACGTAGGTAACAAATTTTTTGTTCCATTTTTTGCCGAGTAACACCTCGGTTTGTAGATTTTCCAACGCTGAACACGATGGTGAAGTCAGAATTACGATATCCCATTCCGTTATCAGATTAGAGCAGACGAACCAGGAAGAACATCTCAAGAAATAACCACGTTCCTTCATCTTCAAAGTGATCCAGTTTGAGAACGAAATGAGATATCGCAATTCTGATTTCACCATCGTGTTCAGCGTACAAAAACCTTTAAAATGAGGTGTCACTTGTCAGACCTTTTCATTTTGGGAATTTATGGGTAATTTCCCCCCCCCCCTAAAACTCCCCAAAACTCCCCCTTAGGGTGACCCGATTCTGCCCATCTTCGAACTTAGCCTGTCGATTGCCAAGACAGATTTTTCGTGCAAATTTGAACTTTTTATCTCAATTCTTTCGAGAGTTATCGTCTGGAATGACACATACATACATAAATATATATATATATATATATATATATATATATATATATATATATATATACATATAATTTTTGGTGTCTTTCGGCAGGGAATTCAGGATGGTCTGAAACGGATTTTGGTATAAAAATCTTTCGGAAATTCGAGTTTTAAAAATTTTGGACCGAGAACAATAGCTTCTTTTTCTTCGAAAATTCGCTAAAAATTACGTTGATATTCTGCTTCTTATTTAGCCTGGGTCAAGTCTAGGAGGTCCTCAAGATCCACCGGCCACCATGCCACATGATCGCTACTGTTACACCGTTCAGTTACAGCAATAGAGTGGATGCCCAATAATCACTACTTCGTTCTGAACCCTCTCGACAAGATGGCGTGACGAAGCGTGGTTTTGAAAATCAACTTAAATGTTTTTCCTCGTAAAGACCGGGGAAAGATTGGAAAAATGATATGACTGAGGCACACCTCCTTTTTTAAGCCCTTCAATTTCCTGACTCCGTATCTCAGACCCATGGAAAAGATCCGTTCCGAGATATGACACTCGAACCCCTTTGCGCGAAGAATCTATCAAGGGATCCCACGATAGATTCCGGTTCTCCTTATTAGTTTAAAAGGCCTTATTTCAATTTCCCCACTTCGCCACACTTTTCGTTGGTTATTGTTTTCGAAATCACTGTTTTTTTTTTCTCTCGAGGGCGCGTCATGGGGGTATTATTTTGTTAGTGTATGGCGCTTTATCAGATCTTTTCAGGAAACGAGGGAACTCCAAAAAGCCTCACAAGTCGTGAAAACGCTTTCGGGGGGGGGGGGGGGGGGGGTTACCATTTCTCCGTTCAGCAGAAAGTGGTAGGTGAGTGGTGCATCCCGAGAGAGACGATCCGAGAGATACCATCGCATAGCCTGGTCTTTTAGAAATGATATCTACCAAGAAGAAACGTTGGTTTCATGGCTGAGAGCTGGCAAGAACCGCTAGGTTTAAGTTTTATCGGAATTTTATCAACTTTCTTCATTATCAAAATTATTGTTGGAACTACCTTTTTAGTAATGTCTGGGGGAGAGAGTGAAGACAAATAGGAAGTCATGGTTCAACAATAAGAGGTTTGTTTGTATTGACGGTTATCTGACCGTCAGAAAGGCGTTGGGCCATTCGAAGTGATTCTCGGACTCGTAACAGTATCCATGACAGCTGTTCCCAGTGTTTCCCCGACTATCCAAAGCCTAGTTTTCTGATCACCATTCCAGTCTTCAGAAGACAGGGCGGACGAGAACTGAACATGCACTGCCTTCACTATTACCAACCATTACCAAACGCAAATCCTTCTCAAACGCTTATCAAGATGGTATTGGATCATGGATGGTACGTTATGGTTTTCTTACCAAGAGTCAGCTGACCGTCTGAAACAAACCTAAAAACGGCAAAGTGGGCCTCCAACTATTTATCTATGTTGCCTGCGTGATTTTCTCTCTTTTTCTTTTTTTTTTTAAAGCGGAACAAGGAAAAAATATTTGGGTTTTCATTTTCGTTCTTTTTTTCATTTTATTTTATTTATTTTTAATTCGTGATAAAAGCACATTTCATATTATTTGGTTAATTACAAAATTAAACCTTTTTCATTTTCCATGGTTTTTTTCATTTTTCCAATAGTATCCATGACATCTGTTCGCAGTGTTTCCCCGACTATCCAAAGCCTAGTTTTCTGATCACCATTCCAGTCTTCAGAAGACAGGGCGGACGAGAACTGAACATGCACTGCCTTCACTATTACCAACCATTACCAAACGCAAATCCTTCTCAAACGCTTATCAACACCTATGGTATTGGATCATGGATGGTACGTTGTGGTTTTGTTACCAAGAGTCAGCTGGCCGTCAGAAACAAACCTAAAAACGGCAAAGTGGGCCTCCAACTATTTGTCTATGTTCCCTGAGTGATTTTCTCTCTTTTTCTTTTTTTTTAGGCGGAACAAGGAAAAAATATTTCGGTTTTCATTTTCGTTCTTTTTTTCATTTTATTTTATTTATTTTTAATTCGTGATAAAAGCACATTTCATATTATTTGGTTTTAGTTTACTTAATAAATTACAAAATTAAACCTTTTTCATTTTCCATGGTTTTTTCCATTTTTCCAATAGTTTCCATGACAGCTGTTCCCAGTGATTCCCCGACTATCCAAAGCCTAGTTTTCTGATCACCATTCCACTCTTCAGAAGACAGGGCAGACGAGAACTGAACATGCACTGCCTTCACTATTACCAACCATTACCAAACGCAAATCCTTCTCAAACGCTTATCAATATAGTATTGGATCATGGATGGTACATTATGGTTTTCTTACCAGGAGTCAGCTGACCGTCTGAAACAAACCTAAAAACGGCAAAGTGGGCCCCCAACTATTTGTCTATGTTGCCTGAGTGATTTTCTCTCTTTTTCTTTTTTTTTAGGCGGAACAAGGAAAAAATATTTCGGTTTTCATTTTCGTTCTTTTTTCATTTTATTTTATTTATTTTTAATTCATGATAAAAGCACATTTCATATTATCTGGTTTTAGTTTACTTAATTACAAAATTAAACCTTTTTCATTTTCCATGGTTTTTTTCATTTTTCCAATAGTATCCATGACATCTGTTCGCAGTGTTTCCCCGACTATCCAAAGCCTAGTTTTCTGATCACCATTCCACTCTTCAGAAGACAGGGCGGACGAGAACTGAACATGCACTGCCTTCTCGATTACCAACCATTACCAAACGCAAATCCTTCTCAAACGCTTATCAATATAGTATTGGATCATGGATGGTACATTATGGTTTTCTTACCAGGAGTCAGCTGACCGCCTGAAACAAACCTAAAAACGGCAAAGTGGGCCTCCAACTATTTGTCTATGTTCCCTGAGTGATTTTCTTTTTTTTTTCAGGAGTGACAAGGAAAAAATATTTGGGTTTTCATTTTCGTTCTTTTTTCATTTTATTTTATTTATTTTTAATTCATGATAAAAGCACATTTCATATTATCTGGTTTTAGTTTACTTAATTACAAAATTAAACCTTTTTCATTTTCCATGGTTTTTTTCATTTTTCCAATAGTATCCATGACATCTGTTCGCAGTGTTTCCCCGACTATCCAAAGCCTAGTTTTCTGATCACCATTCCAGTCTTCAGAAGACAGGGCGGACGAGAACTGAACATGCACTGCCTTCACGACTACCAACCATTACCAAACACAAATCCTTTTCAAACGCTTATCAAGATGGTATTGGATCATGGATGGTACGTTATGGTTTTCTTACCAGGAGTCAGCTGACCGTCTGAAACAAACCTAAAAACGGCAAAGTGGGCCTCCAACTATTTGTCTATGTTGCCTGAGTGATTTTCTTTTTTTTTTCAGGAGTGACAAGGAAAAAATATTTGGGTTTTCATTTTCGTTCTTTTTTCATTTTATTTTATTTATTTTTAATTCATGATAAAAGCACATTTCATATTATCTGGTTTTAGTTTACTTAATTACAAAATTAAACCTTTTTCATTTTCCATGGTTTTTTTCATTTTTCCAATAGTATCCATGACATCTGTTCGCAGTGTTTCCCCGACTATCCAAAGCCTAGTTTTCTGATCACCATTCCAGTCTTCAGAAGACAGGGCGGACGAGAACTGAACATGCACTGCCTTCACGACTACCAACCATTACCAAACACAAATCCTTTTCAAACGCTTATCAAGATGGTATTGGATCATGGATGGTACGTTATGGTTTTCTTACCAGGAGTCAGCTGACCGTCTGAAACAAACCTAAAAACGGCAAAGTGGGCCTCCAACTATTTGTCTATGTTGCCTGAGTGATTTTCTTTTTTTTTTCAGGAGTGACAAGGAAAAAATATTTGGGTTTTCATTTTCGTTCTTTTTTCATTTTATTTTATTTATTTTTAATTCATGATAAAAGCACATTTCATATTATCTGGTTTTAGTTTACTTAATTACAAAATTAAACCTTTTTCATTTTCCATGGTTTTTTTCATTTTTCCAATAGTATCCATGACATCTGTTCGCAGTGTTTCCCCGACTATCCAAAGCCTAGTTTTCTGATCACCATTCCAGTCTTCAGAAGACAGGGCGGACGAGAACTGAACATGCACTGCCTTCACGACTACCAACCATTACCAAACACAAATCCTTTTCAAACGCTTATCAAGATGGTATTGGATCATGGATGGTACGTTATGGTTTTCTTACCAGGAGTCAGCTGACCGTCTGAAACAAACCTAAAAACGGCAAAGTGGGCCTCCAACTATTTGTCTATGTTGCCTGAGTGATTTTCTTTTTTTTTTCAGGAGTGACAAGGAAAAAATATTTGGGTTTTCATTTTCGTTCTTTTTTTTCCATTTTATTTGATTTATTTTTAATTAATGATAAAAGCACATCTCATATTATTTGGTTTTAGTTTACTTAATTACAAAATTAAACCTTTTTCATTTTTCCAATAGTATCCATGACATCTGTTCGCAGTGTTTCCCCGACTATCCAAAGCCTAGTTTTCTGATCACCATTCCACTCTTCAGATGACAGGGCGGACGAGAACTGAACATGCACTGCCTTCACGATTACCAACCATTACCAAACGCAAATCCTTTTCTAACGCTTATCAAGATGGTATTGGATCATGGATGGTACGTTATGGTTTTCTTACCAGGAGTCAGCTGACCATCTGAAACAAACCTAAAAACGGCAAAGTGGGCCTCCAACTATTTGTCTATGTTGCCTGAGTGATTTTCTTTCTTTTTTTTCAGGAGTGACAAGGAAAAAATATTTGGGTTTTCATTTTCGTTCTTTTTTTTCCATTTCATTTTATTTATTTTTAATTAATGGTAAAAGCACATCTCATATTATTTGGTTTTAGTTTACTTAATTACAAAATTAAACCTTTTTCATTTTCCATGGGTTTCTTTTTTCATTTTAGCGAATTTTCAAAGAAAATGAAGCTATCGCAATGGCTTCGAAATTTAACTAATATAAATTTTTGGAAATTTTCTTCATAGAAATCCGTTTCAGACCATTCTAAAACGATTCCTGAAATTTAACACTTTTTTATATGTATATATATATATATATATATATATATATATATATATATATATATATATATATATATATATATATATTTATTTATATATGTGTCACTCCAGACGATAACTCTCGATAGAATTGAGATAAACAGCTCAAATTTGCACAAAAAATCTATCTTGGCAATCGAAAGGCTAAGTTCGAAGATGGGCGAAATTGGCCTACTCTAAGGAGGGTTTTGGCGCATTTAAAGTGCGCAAAAATTACCCAAAAATCCCCAAAATGTTATTTTCCAACAAGTGACCCCTCATTTTAAAGGTTTTTGCACGCTGAACACGATGGTGGAATCGGATTTTAGATATCTTGATCCGTTCTCAAATTAGAGCATTTAAAGTGCGCAAAAATTACCTAAAAATCCCCAAAATGTTATTTTCTAACAAGTGACCCCTCATTTTAAAGGTTTTTGCACGCTGAACACGATGGTGGAATCGGATTTTAGATATCTTGATCCGTTCTCAAATTAGAGCATTTAAAGTGCGCAAAAATTACCCAAAAATCCCCAAAATGTTATTTTCCAACAAGTGACCCCTCATTTTAAAGGTTTTTGCACGCTGAACACGATGGTGGAATCGGATTTTAGATATCTTGATCCGTTCTCAAATTAGAGCATTTAAAGTGCGCAAAAATTACCCAAAAATCCCCAAAATGTTATTTTCTAACAAGTGACCCCTCATTTTAAAGGTTTTTGCACGCTGAACACGATAGTGAAATCGGATTTTAGATATCTAAATCCGTTCTTAAATTAGAGCATTTAAAGTGCGCAAAAATTACCCAAAACTAGGATAATCTTTAAACTCTTACCCCCACCCCCTTAGAGTGGTCAGATTGAAAAATGTGAGAAGTATTAATTGAAGACGAGAGTTCGAAGCAAAAAAGGGGGAGGCAAACGATTAGTACAACTCCTTGAATTTACCCACAGCGATCAAATAAATAAGCACTTAGTACAATTACGTAATAAACAAACGGTAGAATCAGGATGGACAAAACGTACAAATTAAAATAAATACGAAGAGAATATACATAGAAAACCAAATTTTAGACCGAAGTTTTCCTTTATTCAAAACCATAGCCATTAATTCGAATATTTCTTTGAAAATTCGCTCATTAAGTCATGCTGCATGACTGATTTTTACACACATTTTTTCCAATAGTTTCCATGACAGCTGTTTGCAGTGATTCCCCGACTATCCAAAGCCTAGTTTTCTGATCACCATTCCAGTCTTCAGAAGACAGGGCGGACGAGAACTGAACGTGCACTGCCTTCACTATTACCAACCATTACCAAACGCAAATCCTTCTCAAACGCTTATCAATATGGTATTGGATCATGGATGGTACATTATGGTTTTCTTACCAGGAGTCAGCTGACCGTCTGAAACAAACCTAAAAACGGCAAAGTGGGCCTCCAACTATTTGTCTATGTTCCCTGAGTGGTTTCTCTCTTTTTCTTTTTTTTTAGGCGGAACAAAGAAAAAATATTTCGGTTTTCATTTTCGTTCTTTTTTTATTTTATTTTATTTATTTTTAATTCATGATAAAAGCACATTTCATATTATTTGGTTTTAGTTTACTTAATTACAAAATTAAACCTTTTTCATTTTCCATGGTTTTTTTAATTTTTCCAATAGTATCCATGTCATCTGTTCGCAGTGTTTCCCCGACTATCCA
The DNA here is from genome assembly GCA_954871275.1 of Leptopterna dolabrata. Taxonomy (NCBI): domain Eukaryota; kingdom Metazoa; phylum Arthropoda; class Insecta; order Hemiptera; family Miridae; genus Leptopterna; species Leptopterna dolabrata. The sequence continues at coordinate 47,926,776 of OX940981.1, forward strand.
AAGCCTAGTTTTCTGAAACGCTTATCAATATGGTATTGGATCATGGATGGTAGGTACGTTATGGTTTTCTTACCAGGAGTCAGCTGACCGTTTGAAACAAACGTAAAAACGGCAAAGTGGGCCTCCAACTATTTGTCTATGTTCCCTGAGTGATTTTCTCTCTTTCTTTTTTTTTTTCAAGCGGAACAAAATATTTGGGTTTTCATTTTCGTTCTTTTTTTCCATTTTCGTTCTTTTTTTCCATTTTCGTTCTTTTTTTCCATTTTATTTGATTTATTTTTAATTAATGATAAAAGCACATCTCATATTATTTGGTTTTACTTAATTACAAAATTAAACCTTTTTCATTTTCCATGGGTTTGGAGTATAAAATTAATCTCTCTCGAAAATAGGTTTCTTTGTGACATTCCTTTTTCTGTATCCATCTGTAGCCTGTGCTTTATCTGCTTTATAGCTTTAGAAGAAATTAAAGAAGAAACCTAATCGAACTGACAAGGATGGGAGGAACTTTCCAGGATGAGGAGCGCCTTTTCTCCAGAAAAAGACAAATCTCAAGACAATGTCTCCTCCCTTCAGACAACCCCTTTCACAAGACTACGCGAAACCGAAGTCGCCTCAAGTTACAATCGATTCCGGTGTATCGGGAGCGAGGACGGGGGATTAATATGTTCGGTAGAGCCTTTTCTTTTACAAAAATGATTCATGTTTTTTTGTAGTGGGTTGAGAACAAAGCGGCCACACGAGCCATTTGATTGGTCGAATTTCCGTTTTAGGGGATGCACTCGAGGGGCTGTTGTTTGTGCCTCCTCCTCCAACTGAAATACATCACAGTATTTTCCTCTGGCGACTTTCGTCCGTAACAAACTGTTTTCTGCAACTCTTCCTCGACTGGTCTTGAGGACGACTTTATGTGCTCGTGATAAACTTGTAGACATAGTTTCCCGTTTTCCGAACTCTTGGCATGAAAATGCCTGTCTCTTGTGAATCATGGATGTTGTCACATCTACAGCTGCATCTATTTTTCCCTTTTTAACAGAGAAATATAGTCTGCTTCAGCTCACTCAACTTCAACTGTAATAGTTATCGTTTTAGTTTCGTTTCGTGTTTCTAGCTGAAGGAGGGTGTTGTTTTTCTTTTGATGCGTCAAACTTCCTGGTTCTATTTGCTGGTTTCTCTTCCGATTCCGGGATCGTTATTCGACTCAAATTAATAAAAATATTCAGATTCAAATGATTGATCCAACGTCCAAATATTGACTTGGACAACAGGTTGCAAATTCATTTACAAATTTCGTTGCAAATTTGTAAATGTAAAAAATAGGTTGTCATTCATTTACAAATTTCATTTGAGATTCTGAATGGATTTCAAAAATCTTAGTACTTAGCAAAAAAGCATCCAAAGCTGCTATGGTAACGTTGCAACATACTATAAGTTTTGTTCGCAGTGACCGTCCAAAAGGCATTTGGCCTTTTGCACTGGTTCTAGGACTCTTTTCGGGCTGTATAGTATCCATGACCGGCTGTTAGGTGTTTTCCTGACTATCCATCGCTATTTCTCGTCATTCCTGTACACAGAAAATACTGCGGACGAGAAACTGACCGTGCACTGTCTTTGCAATTCCCAGCCATTATTAAACTCAAACTCTTATCAAGATGGTATTGGATCATGGATCTGTCCGCACAAAGATTCAGCCAGTGCGAACAAAGCTAAAGATTTTCGAAAGCACGTAGGTACATGAAAATTCAAGAAGTTACAAGAGAGAGTGAATTTTAGGCACGTATGTAAATGTTAGGTGTATACAACTAAAATTTACATGTACAAAAAAACGGTGTATACAACTAAAAGGTACGTATGTAAATGTCAAGTGTATGCAACTAAAATTTACATGTACACAACAAAAAAAGGTGTATGCAGCTAAAAAGTACAACATAATTTGTTTGCCCAACGAACGTGTATTTTTAGGTGTAGGCAACTAAAATTTTTAGTGTATAGGTACAACTAAAGTTTACATGTACACAACTAAAAAGGTGTATACAACTAAAAAATGTACAACTAAAAGGTACGTATGTAAATTGTAGGTGTATCCTACTAAAATTTATGCACACAACAAAAATGTACTTCTACAAGTAGAAAGTAAAAAATAATTTTTTCCCCCAACAAACGCAATTTATTCAAAGCCGATGCAACAATATTTTTGAAGACGGCACCAAGTACTAACTAAAATGTATGAAAACCAAAAAACCAAGAGGTAGAAAAACAAGGGGTCTTTTTATGCTGACAAGTTGTGTCGCCAACCGTTAGGACAAGGGTTATAAGTACATTGCTCAAGGTACTTACGTTGCTCCTGCGCTGCAAACATTTTAGGTCTTCGTTCAGTGGCTTTTCTTCATGTTTGAATATAAGGAATTTCATTACTTCGAATCTCATCAGTACTTGTACACTAGATTTATATATAGCCATTATGTATACGTTTCACCACTCAATCTCGGTTTCACTGAAAATGTCACATCACCTTGTGCTCTGAACCAGCGCGATCATGTTGACGTTTTTCTCGGTATTTTTACTATAACTATAACTTACAAAAACCACAGTCATGCAGCATGGCTATAAGAGCGAATTTTCGAAGAAATAACTGATTTTATGTAAAACTGTTTTATCTCAAGAAATAACCACGTTCCTTCATCTTCAAAGTGCTCCAGTTTGAGAACGGAATGAGATATCACAATTCTGATTTCACCATCGTGTTCAGCGTACAAAAACCTTTAAAATGAGGTGTCACTTGTCAGACTGTTTCATTTTGGGAATTTATGGGTAATTTTTCCCCCCTAAAACTCCCCAAAACTCCCCCTTAGAGTGACCCGATTCTGCCCATCTACGAACTTAGCCTGTCGATTGCCAAGACAGATTTTTCATGCAAATTTGAACTTTTTATCTCAATTCTGTCGAGAGTTATCGTCTGGAATGACACATACATATATAAATATATAAAGTGCTCTACACCATAAATATATAAATATATAAATATATAAATATATATATATACATATAATTTTTGGTGTCTTTCGGCAGTGAATTCAGGATGGTCTGAAACGGATTTTGGTATAAAAATCTTTCGGAAATTCGAGTTTTAAAAATTTTGGACCGAGAACAATAGCTTCCTTTTCTTCGAAAATTCGCTAAAAAGCAGTTATTATTTTTGCTTACGAAGGTAGGGAAGCCTTGGATTCGTGATTGAGTAGAAAAAAAAATTGTGTCCTCCAAAATGAAAATTTCCACTAACATTTTGCGTTTTAAACATCCAGTTAACATTTTTGGTTCCGTGCCTGTCTGTCTGTGGTAATTCCTTGTAACGCCCATAACTACCCGAAATAATGGTCGAAATGGGCTGAAATTTGGAGGGTAGGTGCGGGTTGGATGACAGATGGTCCCATATCAAAATCATTGAAAAATTACGGTAACTTTCGTCTGCGCGTGCGCAAACGTGAAATAATTGAAACGCCCACAACTACCTTAAATATGGTTTAAATGAGTTCAGATTTGGAGGGTCGATCAGGAATAATACTTTCATAGTTCCGAATGAATTTCTTCGGATTCGTATTGTAACTTTCGTCTGCGCATGCGCGAACATGAAATGTTGACCATTTCCTTGTATCGCTTCTAACTACGCGAAAAATAGTCGTAGAGAGCTGAAATTTTGAGGGTGCCCGCGGGTTGGATAGCAGATAATCCCATTTCAAAATTATGGAAACCGTAGCGTCTGCGCATGCGCAAACGTGAAATAATTGGAACGCCCATAACTACCTTAAATAATATCGTTGAAATGAGTTCTGATTTGGAGGATCGATCAGGAATAATACTTTGATAGCTCCATATGAATTTCATTGGAATCGTACTGTAACTTTCGTCTGCGCATGCGCGAACATGACATGTTTACAGTTTTTTTTGTAACGCTTCTAACTAGGCGAAAAATAGTCGTAGAGAGCTGAAGTTTTGAGGGTGCACGCGGGTTGGATCGCAGATGGTCCCGTATCAAAATGAACTAGCCCAACTATTCTATACGTTCATGTGATTCAAGTGAGGAAGCTACACTGCCTACTCGAATTGGCAGACGTTTTTCATTTCAAAATATCCAGTATTAATTTAGATTTTGGGAACTCCCACTTCAATTAAGTATTTCAAGTAATATCTGAAGACACGTATAACTGTTAATATGTACGTGCATACATACGTGCATACTTTATAGAAAGAAACACGTTGCGGAACTGATGCAGTATTCACTCCATAAATCGTGTAGAGTTCTATAAAATAAATCCCTCGACCCTTAATAAATTGTGTAGACTTGTACATCTTCATGTTTGTAGTAAAAGAACTTCCTTTAGGCGAATCCACTGTCAGGGTTGTTTTCCCGACCGTCGCATCAGTCAGCAATCAGCTAAAAAGCGTTAAAAGCGTCGTCGTGTTTTTAAAACAGAGAAAAAAAAAGTGGTTTTGCGCTAATGAATGAAATTTCCACGGTGGCACAGAGCCGTACTCTGAGGAGTTATCACATGTGGTTTGCTCGTGACGAACAGTAGTTGACGGGTCGTCAAAAGTCTTGTTAGATCATATTTCATGGGCGACCTTCCGTCCTTGAAGGGCTTGGGACCCTTCGGATTCTCACGACACTCGAGATGGATAGTCTCGGTGGCGGCCTTCACATTGAACCATTTGCATATTCGAATGTATCGTTCATGCAAATCTCGCTTGAATTTCGGCCCGAAAAAAAAGTCAAAGGTCTAGGAATCATTTCCTTGAGTTGACGATGTGAGATTTCGTGGCAGCTGACACTTTTGCAGCGGTCGACGTTCGGTCATTTCCCATCGACTTTTTTGCATTTTCCCATGTGCCCTCGCCTTCACAGTTTGATGGCTAAAATGTCAGCTTTTGTTAAAAACGCACTATACATAGGTTGGTAGTACATATAATATTAACTGTGAAGTTCTATTAATAAATGGTCAATAATAAAAGCATACATTCGGCAATCCTTTAGAACCTGGGCGTCCTCCAATAAATGGACGTCTAGCAATGTATTTTCACTCAGTGAAATTATTTATTTATTCTCTCAAATAGGCATTACATCTCAATCATATATAATAATAATTTACAGTTGATAACGGTTTGGCACCTATGTATTTAGTTTCTGGCGTATACGTCATTGGCCTTTCCAGCCTTTCTCTCTTGGATCTATATAGAATCTATCTTATCTGTTTGCATTGCTATCATAACAGTAACTATACCTAATGCTTTCTGTAGTGATTAAGGATGGAACAGACGAGGCCGAAAGTTAGCTTGAGAATGGTTATGTATTTGTTGGCCCCACGGCTCTTTATAGGCCCCTGACATGATCAGAGGGGGGTCGGGGGGTCCCCACTCTGAGGTACAACATGTATGTACATTACATTGGTTGTGGAGGAGCAGCCGATCACAACACTGCTCCCTCCAGAATTTAAGTAACGCATTTAGTTAAATTTTGTTCTGTTGCGGTGGCGGTTGTCGGGCGTGGGAGGTGCGTGTGCTGGTTGCGGTGGTTGCGGTGGTCCGCTGTGGCTGTCCGGGTCGGTGTCGTTGGGGGCGGTACGTTTGCGACGTATGAAGAGCCGGGGTGTTGGTTGAGTGCGTGGGTACGGCCGCGGCGGCTGTTGTTGCGGGCGCCAGGTGCATGGGGTGCGGCGTTTTTGTGCTCGGGGGTCCCATGTGCGGCGGTAGAAACACGAGCCGTTCGTCGCGCTGCGTGTGGTCGGTCGTGGCTGCGTCGGCGGTCGCTGTTGTCGTCTGTTCGAATCACACGAACCTCTTCGGTGACGGTAGCCACTCGAGGAGGGGGGGCGAAGGGTTTGAGGCGATCGGCGAGAGCAGCGAGTTTCGTGACGTCGGGTTCGTCGCGCGCCGCTATGTGAAGGCGAATGCTGCCTGGAAGGGCGCGTGTGAAAAGCTGCCGAACGAGCGGGGTCGGTGTGTCGGCCGGGAGTGCTCGAGTGAGTCGGCGGACGAGGACTGACGGTAGTTCGTCGTCGGAAGTCGGTTGAGTAGGCGGTGAGCCGGGAGCCGTCGGACGGTGCGTGCGTGGCGAAAAGGCGAGTTGTCAACGTCTGGTAGCTGTTGGCGTTCGATGGTGCCAGCCGCTAGTAATTCGCCGAAATGGGCCGACGCTTTCGCGTTGAGGTCCGGTAATATTCGGCGAAGTTTCGCGTGGCATGGAGGTCCCTTCGTGACGATTTGATGTTCTACGCGTTGCGGTGTCTCGGCCGGGAGGGCTCTACGGAGTCGGCGGGCGTGGACTGACGGATTCTCGTGCTCGGAAGTCGGTTGGGGTCGTCGTAGAGGTCCGCTTGTCGGGGTTCGAAGGCGCGGGCGAATTTAGCATGCGGCGCCTGAGGCCTTCGTGAGTCAATGTGATCTCGAGTTGGGCGAATCAGACGTGCGGGAATGCGGGGTCGTACGGCCGGAGCTGGAGCGTTGATGTCGGTGGAGTCGTTTCTGCGGGTGTCGGTGGTTTCGGGTCCGTGTTCTCGTTGTAGGCGCCAGTCCCGGAGAGGTGTCGTCTGGAAGTGTCAGCAGGAAGTGTGCGAGGCGCCGGCGTCCGTTTCCTTATATAGGAATCGGATGGTGGGGCGAAGTAGCGGGGGGCCGCTGCGTTGGGCGTCGAGGCGGGCGTCGGAGTGGGGCGCCGCTGTGTGGCGTCGGTGGGGGCGGCGCTGTGGGGCGTCGGAGTGGGGTGCGTGTGCCGGGCGTAGTGCTGCGGAGGTGGGGCTCGTCGCAGACGGTCGGCGGGCGCTGAGCGGCGTTGTTCGTCGTTGCTAGGCGCTGTCGTCGCTGTCGTCGCACCGCGGTCGCAGACGGCGGGCGGAGGCTGCGTGTCACCACTCGGGGTCACCAGTGTAGTGATTAAGGATGGAACAGACGAGGCCGAAAGTTAGCTTGAGAATGGTTATGTATTTGTTGGCCCCTCGGCTCTTTATAGGCCCCTGACATGATCAGAGGGGGGTCGGGGGGTCCCCACTCTGAGGTACAACATGTATGTACATTACATTGGTGTGGAGGAGCAGCCGATCACAACACTTTCTAACAGATAGTTAGAAATACCAATAACATAGCATATCTCTTTATTATTAGCTAAATATTAAGTTCATCTAGTTTATACAAAAATGGGCCAGTATTAGCATTATTTCTATTGTCAGCAGTATTAGCAGTATCTCTTTATTATTGGTAGTATTAGCAGTATATCTTTGTTATTAGCTAAATATTATTATTTCTAGTTTATGCAAAAATGAGCCAGTATTAGCAGCATTTTTAAGGATGTTTCAAGAGTTTTTCTTAAACATTGCTAGAGACTTAGCTGTTTTAAGTGAGCAGGATAACTGTTAAATAATTAAGGAGCGAGCCAGGGAAATTTCCTATTATAAAAATCATTAATCAAATCAGTAATCAGTTATCAGTCAGTATAAAAATCATGTTTCTCCTTGTAGTTCTGATATACACTACCTTGCTAAACCTATTTAGCGGTTTGTAAACATAATTATGACTGATCAGTCTTCATATATATATATCGTTCTTGGCGACATGACATCAAAATATTGGTAGACTTTTTATAGACGGTGTGCGTCTACGGGGCTTTGTGGCTATTCTCAAAGCTACATTACGAGCCATCTCTAGACAGTGGAAATTGCTGCTGTGGGCACCTCCACAGACTATAATGGGACATGGTGTTCAAGAAATCCTCCCCTCGTTATTATCCTTTAGAAGGCACATATATACTTCAGCTTGGTTTTGGTATAGAATCTGAATTTGGGATTTAAATAAAAAACTTCCCAGCTATCGAAAAATGCAGTTTTCTTTTAATAACCCTAACTTCCTCAAGTTGACAACCAAGTCAGGGCGTTTCAACAAACTCGCTATTTTCGACAAATAATATGGGAGTTTTACGCAGAGGAAAATTGGCATAAAAACTCCATTCCAAAGACAATTTTGGAAATATTGTAGGTAGGCACTCCTACAATGTTTTGAAATTGATAACGAATTCCGACAAAAAATTTTTATCATAGTATTTTTTTTCCTGCTTTCAGCCATGAACTTCTTTTCCTGCTGGTGGATTCATTTCAAAAAAATTTTTTCCTCTTACGGATCAATTCCCCAGTCCAAATAAACACAGCCAGAAAACCCCGACAAACGCTCCAATAGTAAACATTTTTACACCAAAGAGGATGATGACTAAATGTTTACTCGTGGGAACAGGTGAATCCGTCTGAGATTCATCGGTTTACCTCGAATAGACGGTAAACACACGAAGGGGCGGAGCGCGGAAATTTAAAACCACTAACACGCGAATGTTATATACCGTCTTCCCCGTAAAAATAGTTGACCTCCTCTGTATCACTTCCTGGGATGTTCATCTCAAGTCGGAGGAGGAACCGGAGCAACGAGAAAATGTCGGAGAAAATACGCTACATAAATACCAACTGGTCCAGAAATTTTAGTAGGTAGGAAATGAGTTTTTGAAAAATATTCTATTCTTTTCCTTTTAAAAATGCCTGTGTAGATGCCCCTTCTGCGTAGGTCACTCCCAGGAAAACCCTAAATCGAGTACTGGAGCCGGCTCCGGAATTAAAGTTTCCTACAAATGCACGGGATTCATGTAATAACTGACCGTTGTGTAATAATTTACCGTTGTTTAATAATTTACCGTTGTGTAATAATTTACCGTTGTTTAATAATTTGCCCATCAATAATACTTCAAAGGTTGTTCAAGAAGCAGTACCTATCAACAAAATCCAGTCCCCTCTACGTATATGGTATTATGAACTGTTTTGTAATAATTTACCATTGTGTAATAATTTACCGTTGTGTAATAATTATCTTTGTGTAATAATTTACCCATCAATAATACTTTTGGTACCTACCAACAAAATCCAATAGATCCATCATAATTCAGATGAAATAATATCGCAGAACAACCAATTCGACTTCATACAGCCATCCTTGATTATAATCAGGTGCTCCCTAGCGATGATATCTGGGCCGGATTTATTATACTGTTTGATTCACGATCGTGTTGACGAAGCTTTTCGGTGCAAACGAACGGCTGGTCGCACAGTGCTCCGGGTCGTCTCAAAAAATTCTTTAGTTCAAGATCAGTTTAAAAACGTAAAAAAACCGTACCCTTCTATTGAAAGTTTTCGAGCTACGGCGTTCTGAAAATTTCAACCCCTATTTTTAACCCCTTAGAGATGACTGACAGTAACGCCGAGCTTCGAGGACCAGCTAGACCCCGAACGGGACCTATTTAAACCAAATGTTATCAATTTTTGTTCATGGTAACTAAGAAAAGTGCGAAGTACGGCGTACGGCGGACAGACAGCATTTTTTTAAATTGAATTTCCGGATTCTACATACCTTGAAACGTAAACCATCAAATTTTGAGGGGGGTTAAACTTTTTTTTTCAATGCTCGATTCCAAAGGTGTATTGAAAATAATAAACCAAAAGGTTTTTGTTGTTCCTAACCAAAACATATTTACCATTTAAACTTAACTCCTCTCAATATCTATGACAGCTCATGTGATACAATTATGTTCCTTATCCTCTTCTAACAACGTGACAGAGATGTTACGTTTTATCATGTCACTATGATTTGGACAAGGATCCATGTCATAAACAACATTGTGGAACTTTGCCTCCATCGCACGAAAATTCGTTCATATATATGGTCATATGGCCGGAACTTTAGGAACGTCGGATTCAATTCTACAACACCGAAATCTGCTGTGGCTGGTAATTTGTTGTTGTTCAAATCTCTGATGTTTCGACCGAATCACTTTGAATTTGACTCGAGTACTTTTTAACGAAAATTCGCAGTTAATTTATTTTACAAATTTACAATTTTTTATATTTTACAACGATATTGAAAGGTTGGATACTAAACCCCATCCCCGATGCCGCTCTGTATTAATATTTACTCCATGGAAGGAGAGAAAATGTTCGCTTCGCCATTATAGATTTATCAACACTTGTTTATTGTTGAGTTTGGTGACTTGTTTGACCGGCGTAATGCCTGGGATGCGAAATAACGAGCGATAAAGTCTCATTCAGGTTTCATCAAAATATTCAAATACTGCGTGGGCGAAATGATCTTGTTTCATCAAAATTTGATCTAAGGTATTGATCTAAGAAACAGAAACCCGTGATCTGTACAGCAAAACAGATATCTATAGAGGAAAATAATGAACCATTTTGTAATAATTTGCAGCGTTCATGTGTTTAGCGTGATCCCCATTGATAATGATTCGTATGTACCTCAGATTTTTAGCGAATTTCCAGAATATTTTGCACACGTAAAAAAAAAAATGGAATTTTACAAGTGTTCATCAAAATACATTGACATTTTAAATTAGGACAAACTTGAGAATTAGAAGTATCGCATTTAAAGTGTTAAATTTGAGAAATCTTGGAATTAGATATCGCACCCTTTTAGACGACATGACGCATTCTTTATTCACCACCAGCATTAACAAATTATGCCTAATGTCACAGTCAAATTTTAAGAGTAATTTACATTGATTTAACTTAGTTATTACCTACCACCTATTTGAAAAGTATAAAAATGTGGAATCCCTTGAATAGAATGAAATTTGTATAGATTGGCCCTTTTACTTCCGTCAGTGCTTGGAAGCGCGGGAGTAAAAAGGGCCAATCTCGCCGAACGAAGCAGATTGGCCTTTCTTCCTCTCATAGATTCTCCCAAGATTTCCGTCTCATAGGGCCAATGTGGACCTTCTTTCACATTTTTATTTGTATTAATTTTTGGGGTAATCCAAACTGAGAAAATTTTGTAGATTCTTGTAGCATATAGATTTTTACAAGTGATTATGAAAAAACAAGTGGTAAAACTAAAAAGGGAATTAATAACAGCGGTCCGAAGTCTAGAAATGGGTGGGGAAAATCAGATTGGCCCTTCTTCCTCTCAGATGTCGAAATGATCTTGAGGGGGATGATGGGAATGATCTTCAGGCACATATTGCGACAACCTCTGATCAATGATAACCCTAGCATGTAGGTATCCACTAAGCAACGGATATCTGTAATGGCTGGAAACAGAGGAATAAAGAGAGAAGTTTGGAGTTAATTGTGAAATCATGTGGTTTCATTTATACATTGTAAAGTTTCTACAGTAGTTGCATTACATAAGTATATAACTTGTTTTCGGTCTTCAAAAGCAGCTGAACGAATTGAAACAAATTCAAAGCAACTACCGAAGAAACGGCGTGTTTTCCGGGGTCGGGACAAGAATAGTTTGTTCGTCTGGCGACGATAAACACGTCATTTTGTAGAGTGCACCCCCGCAGAGGGTAGTAATATATTCCTCGGGAGCAGTCTGAGGGAAGACCGCATAAAGTATGGCCCGCGGTGCCGAGGCAGGTTTTTGTGGGTAAGGCCTGCAGGAACAGGCCATCGACTTTCCTACCTGTGTGATGGTGGCAGCGTGAAAAATAGAAAAATTTTTTGAAGAGAGTTTTTGATGTGGGCGAGAACATGAATTTTGTAGTTATCAGTTGTTTTCAATAGAAAGTGCCATACATGTCCGAATTAAAGTACCATACATTTGGAGATGTTTTGGACATTTAAAATTGAATTTAAAATCGCATATTCGTGCATATTTTGCTGTTTTTTGCATATTATATGCATCTGCATATGTTACAGAGTTTTGCATATAAATGGCATATTTCTGAGAAATATATGCGTACCTACACTGAAATTTCCGATCTCCGTTCATGTGAAAGGTCTTATACGTGCCCTTTCGATCTCTCCGGGTAGTTGACCGAGTTTTCCCCGACCGGAGATTTCCGTCCTTGTGAAACTAGCCTAAGAAAAACACTATTTTGAGACTTTGCCTATTCATTCCGTTCAAGGTATTAAACCCAAGTGGGATTACTTCAGGTTCATTCTGGCCCCAACTAAGTAGGTACTAACGAGCCACAATTAAAACTGTCGCAGCCATATTAAAGGGGGGAAGATACACCTACTGGAATTGACCTCAACGGACTCACTCCTGGTGAAATTGCCGAGTTAAAATTCCTTCCTGTTGTCAGCTGCGACGTTGAAAGATCCTTTTCCGCGCCGAAAATGACTATCAGACCGATGGAGGAATTTCACAGTCGAAAACCTCGAAAAAGTGTTGATAGTCCAGGGAAATTAATCTGTACCTACACCTACACATTGAAATTTTAATCATTGTAAATTTTATTTAATATTGTATAGTTTTATTTGCTGTCATTTTATAAAATATAGATGAATGGTTAAGAGTTTGGGGTTACATTGCTCATTCCCGTATTAGACTTCTCAATAAAAACTTGAAAACCGAAAAAATTGAACCAAAATTTCAACTTGCATATTATTTCGAATTTTTTGCATGTTTTTGCATATTTTGCTAACTTTTGTTGCATATTTCACCTATTTTTGGCATGTCGATCCGAACTCTAGTGATAACTACCTAGTTATTCTTAGCACTTAGCTGTAATGCACTATCTGTGGTCTACAGTACCATTTGCTCAGTATCCGTGTACACTGTACACCCTATATTGGTATAAGTAGGTCAATGGGTATACGATCTACAAAATACGAGTAATACATGGTCCAGATCGTCATCCACCCATTTTTAATCCACTGTATGGCACTAAAATATATGTCCCTGCTTTCTGGGATGTCTCTTAGTAGGACCGATGCCAAAAGGTCTCGACTTTAATTTCGACCCTTTCAGTTGCAAAACAACAGAAATAATTCCACGCGTGGTAACGCTCCTTTGATCGTAAACTCGTGCTCAGCATTTGCTCTTAATCTAAAACGGGGTCGGATATAAAATGAGGAGGGGTCGGTCCAATTTGTTTTGTTCGGGAATTCACGATAAATTCGAGCTGTGTTACTTCTTGTTGATGCCTCTATCCAGGACATCGGATGAATACACCGAAGGAATCGCTAAATTTCACAGACGTCTGGTTATTATTATTGACATTCTGGCTTTTTGTAAACGTGTATTTTCTCACGCGGTCTGACAAATCCAATCCGAATTTAATTGAAGATCTTCTGAAATTATTACGAATACTTGAATTAAATACGAGTAGTATCTGTAAATTTACTTATATAAATTGTTTGTCCGGTGGGGAGGGCGGGGGGGTCTAAATTTCTGATGCACTGCGGTTTGATTGTTTTTCTCAACAGATTTGCTAGAATTGGTGGAAAAAGTAGTCTGGCTCAAAGTTGTCTCATTACGAGTAACTTTATGATATGCAAACAGAATGTGATGGACAGTGTGTCGTATGCTGTGTTGGAATGTGTACTGAAATGTTATTCTTGGGTAATTTTTGGATATTGAATCAGTACGGAAATAGCAGTTTAGTTTGGTTGAGCTCATGGTTCAAGGTTCAACTGCATTTGTCTCTACAAGTGACGGAAATCCAACTGCTAGGTTACATGAATTTTGCAACTGCGCGCAGTTGCTCCGTGATATGCTGAACTGTCCCAGACATGATGAATGCACACAGTGGGGTATGCGCGTGGGTCACAAAAGCAGTTTATATTATTTATTTTTAAATTAAACTAGATTCCATTCTGAGAACTTTGACACCAGCCGCACTGTCCTGCGACTGGTAGTTATTGGTTTATTATTTTCAATAATAAACCTTTGGAATGGAGCATGAAAAAAAATTTTAACCTCCCCTCAAAATTTGATGGTTTCCGTTTCAAGGTATGTAGAATCCGAAAATGCAATAAAAAAATTCTTTCCGTCGGCCGTACGCCGCACTTCGCACTTTTCTTAATTAGGCATGAACCAAAATTGACCAAATTCGGTTTATAGGTCCCATTTGGGGTCTAGTTGGTCCTCGAAGCTCGGCGTTACTGTCAGTCATCCCTAAGGGGTGAAAAATAGTTGTTGAAATCTCTAGGACGCCTTTATCTCGAATTTTTTACTGTTTTAAATAGTTCTCGAACTTGGGAGTTTTTTAAGACCACCCGGAGCATTGTACGTCCAGCCGTTCGTTCACAGTAAGGCCCAGAAGTTTGCACCGACAAGCTTTTTCAACAGCAGGGTGAATCAAATTGTATACATTCAGCTCGATATCATTGCTAGGGACGCAGCAACAATCGGGAATTTGAAAAACGATGGCTCTTTTGGAGTTTGTTGATAGGTAGTGAAATTTGAACAAACGTTGAATTGTTATTGATGGGTAAATTATTACACAACGGTTCATTATACCATCTACGTAGAAGGGGCTGGAGTTTGTCGGTAGGTACTTTTGCAACTTGAAAAACCGTTGATTATTGATGGGCAAATTATTACACAGCGTTAAGTTATTACTCAAAGGTAAATTATTGCACAGCGGTTCATTATACTATCTACGTAGAAGGGGCGCCTATACAGGTAAATTATTACACAACGGTTTATGATTTGCCTTATACTTCATGAATAACTAAAAAATAATTAATGATTGAATTATTGAATCCCGCGCATTTATAGGGAACTTTAATTCCGGGGCCGGCTCCAGTACTCGATTTAGGGCTTTCCCGGGGGGAGCTCGAGGGTTTTGACCACAGAAAACAGTGATCTACGCAGAAGGGGCATCTATACACGTAAATAATACACCTTTGCGTGATAATTTGCAGCGTTTTTTCTATGATTTTTTCCTAAATTTCCAGAGGTTCCTGCGTCACAGTTGTCGGAGGGGTGCAGGGCCTGGGGGGAGGGGTGCAATGACGTAGGAAGTGCTGGGATCTTTGAAAAGTCATAGAAAAATAACTGCAACTTATCAACGTGCGCCGACCCCATTATGGCATGGCGATCTTGGCCCAACAGCACAACCCAACAGCCCAAAAACTTCTTGGGGGTAACTGGGATCTTGCAGTTAGCTGAGATTTTTGGCTTCAGGATCCTGAAAATGTTACCTATCATTAGAAATTTTAGGATCTTGGGGGGCGGAAAGCTCAAAGAAACGAAATGTGAGTGGACATTCAATTACTTAGAATCTGATATGACACTTGCATAGTCTCTCAAAATAGTTTTGACATTTTCATGTCTTTCATATGGCACATAACAAAAAAATCGTCACGAAAATCGTCACGAAAAATCGTCACGAAATTTGCTCACGAAAATTGTCCCAAGTCGCCACAATGATGATTATGACCATCAGAAGTGAAGTTGGAATTAGGTAGGTACTTTACAGTTTGTTATGTCTTTGCTATGGAGAAGCTGAGTGGCTCATGAAGCTAACTTCTTTCCTATCAACCGTAGGAAACTGAAATTTGGCTGGTAGCCTCCTTAGGACGTGAACAATAAGGTGCAGAGGGTTTTGATCAGCTGAGTGGCTCCTGAAGCTAACTTCTTTCCTATCAACTGTGGAAAGCTGAAATTTGGCTGGTAGCCTCCTTAGGACATGAACAATAAGGTGTACAGGGTCTTGATCAGCAGAGTGGCTCCTGAAGCTAACTTCTTCCCTATCAACCGTAGGAAGCTGAAATTTGGCTGGTAGCCTCCTTAGGACGTGAACAATAAGGTGCAGAGGGTTTTGATCAGCTGAGTGGCTCCTGAAGCTAACTTCTTTCCTATCAACTGTGGAAAGCTGAAATTTGGCTGGTAGCCTCCTTAGGACATGAACAATAAGGTGTACAGGGTCTTGATCAGCTGAGTGGCTCCTGAAGCTAACTTCTTTCCTATCAACTGTGGAAAGCTGAAATTTGGCTGGTAGCCTCCTTAGGACATGAACAATAAGGTGTACAGGGTCTTGATCAGCAGAGTGGCTCCTGAAGCTAACTTCTTCCCTATCAACCGTAGGAAGCTGAAATTTGGCTGGTAGCCTCCTTAGGACGTGAACAATAAGTTGCACAGGGTTTTGATTAGCTGAGTGGCTACTGAAGCTAACTTCTTTCCTATCAACCGTAGGAAGCTGAAATTTGTCTCGTTAGGACATGAACAACAACGCTACTGGAGTAGGTGATGTAGTCTGGCTCGAAAACACAGAAGAAAATGTCCCAATGTGTTGCAGACTCGTATGCAAGCATTTATGATTCTTAGAAGTGAGGTAGTTAGGTACCTATATGATTTTTAAAATTTTTTACTTTGAAATGGAAACCGTCATATTTACTAGTTGAAACTAGTTTTTTTAGCTGAAATTTGGCGCCGTTTAAAAAAAAATTTGTTGTATTGGCTTTGAATAAATTACGTTTGTTGAGCACAAAAATTATTTTTACTTTTTAGTTTTATACACATTTTTTAAAGTCGGAGGTGATTTCTCTGTTGAAACTTTTCTTTTTTTCGCTTTTTAGTGCGACCAACAGATTAGGTATTATTTAAAAAATAGTTGCAAAATGTTTATGAATTATTTAATACTTTTTACTGCGTTTTTCGAAGTAGGTTTTTCAAATAAATTTAAAAAACGGCGTACGGCGGACAGACAGAAATATTTTTATTGCAGTTTTGGATTCTACATACTTTGAAACGTAAACCATCAAATTTTGAGGGGGGGTAAGAATTTTTCTAATTTATTATTCAATCACGTCGTAACCACTTAGGTAGGTACTGTTTTTACAATACTCAAGTAAACCGAAGTATTGGAACTTCAACCATTTCCGTTTTCTCACGTTTTTGCTCCCTCCCTCCTCCTGAAGTTGTTTTCACAGAGGGTTTGACTGAGTCTTTACAAATTTCCGCTCATTTAGATGTCTGGAACCTGTCGGTTAGCGTGACGACGAGAAGGGTGAAACACCACTGGCTGACTGATCGTCCGAACGGGTCAACATCTGGTTTGTTGGTTGGGGGTCGATTAGTCAAGATTAAGGCGCCCCCTGATGAAAATAAAGCTGTACCTACACGCAGCTGCAGAAAGCGATCCGTTATCGGGCTCGATATTCTCACGTCGTCGCTTACAACTGAAAAATTGTAGGGGAAATCATCAGTAACTGATTGAACGTCAAATATCTTTTGAAGTAACATCGAAAATAAAATTACCAATTGCTGCTGTTATATCTACTTGACGTAAACTTCGGTGCTATCTACGTAATTCTGGGCAACCGTGCTACTTGATACTTCTTACTGTCTCAACCTACCACAACTCTACAATGTCCGTGAATGCGAACCCCAGAAGACAGACTCACGATCCATTTGCTTCCTCACTACCAATGCTAGGGAAACCTTGGATTCTGAATGAGTAAAAACAAAATTTATATTCTACAAAATGAAAATTTCCACTACCATTTTGCGTTTCAGACATCGAGGAACGTTTTTGGTTCCGTGTCTGTCTGTGGTAATTCCTTGTAAAGCCCATAGCTACCCGAAATAGTGGTCGAAATGGGCTGAAATTTGAAAGGTAGGTGCGGGTTGGGTCACAGATGGTCCCGTACGAAAATCATTGAAAAAGTAAGCTAACTTTCGTCTGCGCATGCGCAAACGTGAAATACTTGAAACGCCCATAACAACCCTAATATCGTTGAAATGAATTCAAACTTGGAGGGTCGATCAGGAGAAATACTTTGATAATTCCAAATTAATTTCATCGGAATCGTAATGTAACTTACGTCTGCGCATGCGCGAACATGAAATGTTAACCATTTCCTTGTAACGCTTCCAACTGCGCGAAAAATAGCCGTAGAGAGCTGAAATTTTGAGGGTGCCCGCGGGTTTGATCGCAGATGGTCCCGTTTCAAAATCATGGAAATCGTCACGTCTGTGGATGCGCAAACGTGAAATACTTGAAACGCCCGTAACTGTCTTAAATATCGTTGAAATGAGTTCAGATTTGGATGGTCGATCAGGAATAACACTTTGATAATTTCATATGACTTTCATTCGTCTGCGGATGCGCGAACATGAAATGTTGACCGTTTCTTTGTAACGCTTCTAGCAACGCGAAAAATAGTCGTAGAGCTGAAATTTTGAGGGTACACGAGCGTTGGATAGCAGATGGTCCCGTATCAAAATGAACCAGCCCAAATATTCTATACGTTCATATGGTTCAAGTGAGGAAGCTGCACTGCCTACTCGAATTGGCAGACGTTTTCTGTGGTCTGTGGTAATCATGAATGCCCGACTCCCCAGTTTCTATGCTGCGCTAGGGTTGAGAAGTGAGGACCGTAGAGAATAGAAATGGGCTATTGGGAGGTATTTATTTTAAATTAAATTAAGGAGGATGAGAACAGTGAACATTCTTGGAGTTGTCGTTGATTTGTTCTTTGAAAAGGAGGATGCCATAAAAAAAACTGTATTTTTATTTTTTAAATAGGGGGTTACAATGATATTCATTTAATTAGCGGAGTTTTGAAGATACTACTCTTATTGTAATATATTGAAAGTGTTCAGTGGAAAACTATCTTTATTTTTTTTATTTATTTTTTATTTTTCATATATCTCTGTCTGTATTCTTCATGTCTCTAATAAATAAATAAATAAATTAGGTTCCGTTCTAAGAATTTGGAGACCATCCGAACTCTCTTACGATGAACATTTATTTGTCTATGATTTTTCAAAGATTCTAGCATTTCCTACGTCACAGTGTACAGTGGGGTCCGACCCTGTCGAGAGGGGTGCAATGACGTAGGAAGTGCTGGAATATTTGAAAAATGATAGAAACATAACTGTTCACCGTACGAGAGTGCGGTAGGTCTCAAAATTCGTAGAATGAAACATAAACCGCTTTTGTCAGACACGCGCACTAGGTATATATACAGCTACTTTTGGCATGTGGAAATTAAGCGCATTAGTGATAAGGCAGTCTAAAGGTGCTATTACAAAAAATTTTGGTAGCAAAACATTGTAAACAGCATAAACGTTTCTCACAAAAAGGTCTGCTCGGAAAATGCTATTAGAAAATTGCTATTAACAATGTTAAAATAGCACTGTTATGAGCTGTTAGCGGGAGTCGGTTCTTACAAGTGAAAGAGGCAACACGTGTCCGAGAGTCGCTCTTGAATAAGTACTGTTTTTCTTCGTACACATATACACAGTTCAAGTGGTTTGTCAACAAAATGTCGGTGTACCTTCTCGAAATTGGCCACAGAACAGCCAAATTTTGGGGATTTTTCTCCTCAAAGAGGAGGGGAAACCATTTCTTATTACGCTTGGCGGCCTTGACCAGACTATTGCTGAGTTTGCAGAAGTTGCCATCGAGATAAGAGTAGTACAGAGGCAGGGGCGGATCCAGAATTTTTTCCGGAGGGGGTCACAGGGTAGAACAATATAAAACTCGGCGCTTCGCGCCTCGGCAGGGGGCCAGCCCCCTGCACCCCCGGTTATCTACTTAAGCCCTACCGGCTAAAATTAAAAAACGCTGCAAAGTCCTTGTCACATGGGTTTATTATTCTATTGGACATACCTACAGAAACGTTGGCTGTTTATTTATTGTTTCTTTCATATAAAATAATTTAAATAGCTATTTCTGGTAGTTTCCACCAATTTTGGCCCCCAAAACACGAATTAGGTACGCTCCTTTTTTTTTTTTTTCAAATTATCTTTGATCATTGATAGTACCATTTAATCGTCTTGATCCACCTCTTGATACTTTTTCTAGTGTTATTCTACAAATTGATGGTGATTTCAGACGATTTTCCAGGTTTTTGACTTATAAAAAATCAATTTTGGGAGCT
This sequence comes from Leptopterna dolabrata, assembly GCA_954871275.1. Lineage (NCBI taxonomy): Eukaryota > Metazoa > Arthropoda > Insecta > Hemiptera > Miridae > Leptopterna > Leptopterna dolabrata. The sequence continues at coordinate 47,946,434 of OX940981.1, forward strand.
GAACATCTGGTACAACCTCAATTTTCCACTCTTTGGTCAAAATCGACTTCATATTCGGTCTTCTCGTCCCCAAAAACATGGAAAACGATACCTCAAAAGCTCATTTTACTAACATGTTGCTAAAACGCAAAAAGTACCTATTTTTACACACATTTTCACTCATAACACCCCTGGGTATATTCCGATCGGGCTGAAAAGTTTCGGGACACAACTAGGGCCCAAATGGAGCATGTGTGCGAAAGAACGACTTTTTTAGATCTAAAATGAAGCCTGTACACGTGATACGGCGTACGGCGTACGGCGGACGGCGTACGGCGTACGGCGGACGGACATTGCATTTTTGGAATCTACGCACCTTGAAACGGAAAAGAAAAAAGTTTGGGGGGGTGTTATAAAAATTTTTTGCTGAGCGAATACATAGGTGTATTATTCACAGAATAATAAACCAAAACATGGAACATGCTTCCTTCCGTATCATCGACTAAGCAATATTTGGTTTTGTTTAAAACGGATGTCAAATTCGTGATCAGCTAACGCGTAGTTTGTTTTCAGTAACTTGTTAGGTACATCGTTATTTTCATCGGATTCGAGGGGTCTTTTAAGGGCCAATTTTTCGAGTTTTAGACGTAAACGGCTTTCTTTAATTCGTTCCGCAGCAGTTTTGACAGGTTTAGACTTACTGTTTTCGTTAGAAGCTGATTTTTCGGCGGCTTTACGTAATTTCCATTCACTTTTTCGTTCCGCAGCAGTTTTGACACGTTTAGGCTCACTAGTATCGTTAGAAGCTGATTTTTTGGCGGCTTTACGCATTTTATAATTCTTTTGACGTTCCGCACCAGTTTTAGGCTTCTTTGGTATGGTTCTTCCATCATCAGAAGTCGGTTTTCCGAATCTAGGCGTAAATATATTACTGAAATGACGAGTACATACCCCTGAAGACGTTGACGGAGGGCAATCCGGTCCAGGACACAACATCACTACTTCTTATCTTATATAATCACCGCGTCATAACAAAATATCGCATCCTTCTCAACCAAGTGACAACAAAACAAGCGGCATTGTTTACTATATCCATTTATAACATAAATAAATATAAAAGTACGACATAAATAGAAGAACAAGTATGAAAGATATGCGTCATAAATCGAGAGCTTTCCAACGAATGGAGAACGATTTTTGTCCGATGAAAACTAAAGAAGTTTCATTCCCCCAGCAACGGCTCCGTTGTAAGCGGAAATCATTAGAAAATTTCGTCACCCGATTTCGTTCCCGATAAACGTAACACTTTTTGCCAGTTACCTAGGTCAAGGCTAAAGCATGTTCCATGCTAAAATAACAAAAAATAACAAAATAACCAAACGAACAATACAAACCGAATTTTCAACCTTATGCCTAAACTCGTCCAATTTGTCTACTTACAAAATTACCTACTTAATTGTATTTATTTATAAAATTCGTTTTTTATGTAAAAAATATTTTTCAATATCTATTAATTATTTAACTGATAAATGTATTTATTTTCAATTTTCTTCTAAAAAACTGTCCTAATGTTTTCAAACAAATTGGCGCATTTTATGGCAGCGTAGCTAACTTCAGAGTTTGCAAATCAAAACATTGAAACCACAACAATCTATTGTTGATCTCAGTGAATTCAGTATCGTTTTTACTGAATTTGGCAGGAAAGAAAACGAGAACGAAACAAAAACAAGATAATAATTAACAAACATAAGAAGAAGTAAACAAGGTGTAATTTGACGGATAGGCCAAGGTAAATTTATTGACATAATTGTATATAAAGTAACGTTGGTAGAGCCAAGTGTACGATTATATTCGACTAATTTTGACATTTTTGATCGAATCTTTTTAGATTTTTTATAGTTCTTTTTTGTTTTCAGTTTTTTTAACACTGTCTACCGTTTGTGCAATTAGAAATTACAGTAATTAGTGGCGAGGACATTGGAATTGGGCTTGCATTGTTACACATTCATCGCGACATCGAATTGGACATCGATGCGATAATCAACAGATTTGCGAAACAAAATAGAAAATTAGATTTTGTGTTATAAATGATCGTCCCAGTTGGAACTTATACAAATGTAAACAAATCACAAGTGTTGCTACAAACCAAATACCTACAGAAAAAAAGCAGTATTCTATAAAAAGTTTAATCGTAATTATTGTTATATTTTGTTTCCAATGTTTTAAGTTAACAATATGGTAAGTTGAATTTTGTCGTTTGGTTTGTTTCTGGTTTTTGATTTCACAAAAAATCGGTTCGTTTTCGTTTGGTTTTTTTTGTTTTCGGGTTTGTGAACAATTCGTTCAGCTCTGCTTTTTGAAATGCAGGCTGATTTGGCAGGGGGTCACAGGGGTCACGACCCCCCCCCCCCCCCCCCCCCTTGGATCCGCGCCTGGACAGAGGTCGCACAGATGGCGAGGTGGTGTGGAAACGCGCACCTGAAATCTATCCCCACAGCTACCCATGATGCCTTGCGCAAGTTCCCAAGGAGCCAATCAGCAAGGGCTGTGGTACAGCTACCTGCTTCTTTCAAAGGTGACTTTGACTCATTGTTCGACATGAAGTGCCACTTACCATTCGGTTTTCATTGAATGTACACCTCCAACTCACAGCCATATTACCACAGCATGGTTGCCCCTTGTTTGGCTTACAGATGTACCAGCAATTAAAATGTAATGCTGTTTCCAATGGTATACCTGCTTGTTTCTAAACTTCAAATTAAGTTATTTATGACGATTTACAACCGTTTTGGTAATGAAAGATCGCAAACACGAAAATCATCTTAATATTGAAAATACAACAAGGGATTATCGAGAAAGTTCTACGAGCAATTTCTCGTTGCAAATTAGTTCTAGAATCGATCCCCGAAGTCTCGTGGCTCTGAATGTATAAGGAACTTTGTAGTGAATGTAAATTTGATGCACATCCACTACGAGCGGCGTCGAGGGGGGATGTGCCCGGTTTGGTTATGTGCGGACCACCACCATGCCCGGGATCTTTTTGGAGCGTTTTGTCCAGTTTGGTTATGAGCGAATCACCCCCATACCCAGAATCTTTCTGGGTGTGTTGCCTGGTTTGGTTATGGGCGGACCACCACCATGCCCAGGATCTTTTTGGGTGAGTTGCTTGGTTTGGTTATGAGCGAATCACTACCATGCCCAAGATCTTTTAGGTAAAGGAGAGAGATGAGGTAAGGAGGAGAGAGAGTAGTCAGCGACTAGAGGAGAGCGTAGAATGGTTAAAAAGGCGAAGGAGGCGAGTATATATAGTCCTGGGAGCTGTCTCCCTCCATCCTCCAGCTAGTGTAGGATGGTGGGGATCCCCAGGTTGTCCCTCAGCTCTCCTGCGACTTCCGTCCCCACTTCTAATTTTATTTGGCGAGATCTTAATTTTCACATGGTAGAGTTGTGGTTCTGGGAGGATACCACGACAAACTTCAAAGTGTTTTAAAACAACAAAATGCATCTAAGGCGAATCCTGGAAGGTTAAGTTTTGGTATTTGATCATTTTCATGCATGGATTTCTTCTAAGATGCTTCAATGTTTTTGGTTTATTATTCTGTAAATAATACACCTATGTATTTGCTCAGCAAAAATGTTTTATAACACCCTCTCAAACATTTTTTCTTTTACGTTTCAAGGTGTGTAGATTCCAAAACTGCAATGTCCGTCCACCGTCCACCGTATCATGCATAACGGCTTCATTTTCGGTCTAAAAAATTCGTTCTTTCTCACACAGGCTCCATTTGGGCCCTATGTGTCCCGAAACTTGGCAGCCCGACCGGAATATACCCAGGGGTGTTATGAGTGAAAATGGGCATAAAAATAGGTACCTATTTTTTGTGTTTTAGTAACAAGAGCTTTTGAGGTATCAGTTTCCATGTTTTTCTGGGATGAGAAAACCGAATATGAAGTCAAGTGGAACATTGAGGTTCTACCAAAGGTTCTGCTCCCAAAATTGATTTTTTTATGAGTCCAAAACCTGGAAAATTGTCTGAAATCACCATCAATTTGTATAATAACACTAGAAAAGTGTAACAGGTGAATCAAGACAACTAAATGGCACTACCAGTAATAAAAGATAGTTTGAAGAAAAAAAGGAGCGTACCTAATTCTTATTTTGGGGGCCAAAATTGGCGGAAACAATCAGAAATAGCTATTTCAATTATTTCACATTAAAGCAGCAATAAATAAACAGTCAAAATTTCTGTAGGTGTGTCCAGTAGAATAATAAACTGATGTGACAAGGATTTCACAGCGTTTTCAAATACCTGGCGAGAGCCCTCAGGCCACCATTTTCCACCCAGCTAAGCTCTCAAGGTCAGGTGAGCCCCCCCCCCCCCCCCCTTGCCCTAGTGAAAGGAGTGGTACGTTCATTACAACTAATTGTAAGTTGTGATGCCTTAACAAAAAACTTGGGAGCAAACTGCTGACTGAGGTATATGAAAAACATCTGTTTCTCTACGTACACATATATACAAGTAGCCTTCTACAGTCATCACACCTGGATTTTCAAAACCACAATACATTTCAAAAATCAAAAGAAGGAAAACTGGGACACGGACAACGAGTTTGGAGGGCACCTTTTTTCAAATGCCTGTATCTTACGCATCAAAACTATCAGCTGCAGGTACTTTAACATTTGTTATAATAAAAATTATAGCAAACCAATAATGTAGTAATAACGGATGCGACAGGAAATTGAAGAGATGCACTTACCTGAGTTAAGCTTAATAGGTATGTTAATAATAAGAACTAAACCACATGTGAAGAAATCGTGGAAATCTATTTCAATAGCTTACAAATATGAACAATTGACGAATATGATGACTTCAGTATTAAATAAGATAAATAAAAGCATATTCGGTTGATCAAATTGAAAACATATTCAATACTGAACTACTCAAATTCGTCAATAGGTAATTCATATTCATAGGTACCTATTTATAGGAATGTGTTTTTTTTTTCAATATAATTTTTTGAATATGAATATGACGATTTGATGATCTGCCATTTCTTCACAGGTAATTTTTGACCACTAAAACTCGAATTTGACTAACTTTCGGGGAAACACTATTTCTGACCATTGAAACAATCTTTTATGCCACGAGTCACCATTCTATACCACTGCTCGTGTTTTCCTAGCAATGTTTGTAATTTGTCGGCCATTTTAACTAACTTTAGACCCACATCTTGTTTGTGAAAATTGCCCATCTTCTAACTAGTACTTCTGTTAGCCACTGAAAACGCTTTGGCTAAATTTGAATCCCCTCCCTAGTAGGGAGCTCCCATCCCTTCTGGGTGAGCTCATTCATTCCTCTTCTCAGCTGATCGTAGCTTCGATGGATTTATATCAGATAATTTCAGCAACGAGGCTGAAAGAGCACGAGGAAGTGACTGAAATGCAACATGAAATGTTGAAAGATTCCTGTTCTGCATTTTCGGTGATTAGTCGAAACTACGACAGATTAATAAGTTACGTGAGTTGCAGGATATATTTCTCGAAATAAAGTGCAAAATTCAAGTTGATAAGGAATCAATTTGAAAGCCCGTGTTGATTTTGCACAATGTGGAACGCAATGAGGTAGAAAACGTGAAGGAAACTGTTCGCAGTGTCAAGAAGTTCTATCTCAAAGCAGGGTTATCTACCCAAGATATTGCCTACACACAAGAAATCGAATGTAAAAGGGAAGGCCCGGTTAAAATTGTGCTCAGTTTACCGGATGCTAAGAGAAAAGTCGCCAGCAGAATGTGTCTTTTCGAAGGAACGAAGTGTCTGAGGAATATGATGCCAAAACCCCGAGAGCTCAGGAAAAAAATACCCATACTTTTAAAGCCCGTAAGGAAGGAACATTTGCAATCTAGCGGAATTCAGATCTTATCATCAATGGGAAAAAAGGTTATTGTTCCAGACACTGCTAGGTTGATCTATGATAGTTAGGTATACAATTAGTGTGAACGTGTTGATAATGGCACTTTCATGTATTTTGAGCAGCCATCAATCAGGAAAGACACATGATGTCAATCAAGCTGAATCATCGCAAGAAATTGAGCGAATTACAGTCAGATCAAAAGCCACAATCAACGAAAATGTGTGGTCCTCAAAGTATGTATTTTATCCTTTAAGTGATTTTATGGGGGGGGGGGGATCTTATTAGTATTAGATAATCTATATTATTAATAAGTAGATTTCTGTATTATTATCGGTATTTGCTTTTACGGATTT